>OZ035960.1:4798956-5293956 GCA_964034945.1 Chrysopilus asiliformis
ATAAATTTTGGTAAATTGGTGGGATATTTTGGAAATATCGTTCTTCGTAATTAAACAATAATTAATCATTTCTTACGAAGATGAAATTAAATTTTGAATAGATATGTTGAAATGATGAGGGTGCCCGGTTTAATTGCGAACCGTTTTACTACAAATTAATTTTTAAAACAAAATAAGAGCTACATTTTTCCGAAAGCAATCGTTAAATAACCTATTAAAAAATTTTAAACGAAATTTTAATGGAAACTCCGATAGAACTGAGATATCTTTTACATTTTTTTTATACCCGTATGATGAAACCAAAGGGTATATTAAATTTGCCTTACCGTTTGTAATACCAAGATCTCATCATCACATTCAAAACTGAATTACACCAGTGTGTTTAGAATGATAAAAAAAATTGAATTTTGCATGTCCGTCCGTCCGTCTGTCTGTCCGTTTGCCCGTCCGTCTGTGGCGCGGATTGCGGGCGCACGGATTGAGCTAGATACTTGAATTATTTTTTACGCAGATTCGTTTTTCGTAAAATGCAAGGCCAAGTTCGTTAATGGGCAAAAATGGACCATTAGGGGGGGTACCCCTCATACGAACGAAATCGTTTTTTGTGAATATCTCAAAAACGGTGCATCTTATCAAAAAAGTCCAAGAGCAAAAGTTATTTAGGATATGATTCTACATAAAACTCCCATACATCAAAATCCGATTGGAATAAATTTTAAAAAATCTTATTGGAAAGTTTGACTTCAAATTGGAATTTTGGTATAACTGTTCGAATTTTGATACGAATATCACCATACGGGTTTCCAATAATTGCCAGATTGGCAATTATAGCTTTTGTTATGTTTAAAAAATGTGTTAAGTCAAAAATACTTTAGAATGAGATTTTTTTACATAGCTCTTCCATACAGTGAAATTCAATTGGAACCGATTTTTATAAATTCAATTGGATTACATGATTCAAATTGGAATTTTTCAAACGGCGTTCCGTAGGAGTCGATCTTGAAAATTTTTGACGTTTTGCGGACTCTGATCTGATTTCGATTTTTTAAGTAATGCTACATATACATGAATGACAAATTTGTCATTTTTTTCTTGTCATTATGTTAATTCCCGTGTAAATGGCATAATTTTTGTAATTTTTTCTGTCAGAAAATGTCAATCTCTCATAAAAGAATGAACTTGTCCATTCTTTTATGCCAGATTGTCATTCGTGCAAACGCAATATTAGTTATGACAAAAGTTGAATACTAAAGTTGTCATAACTAATATTGCGTTTGCACGAATGACAATCTGGCATAAAAGAATGGACAAGCTCATTCTTTTATGAGAGATTGACATTTTCTGACAGAAAAAATTACAAAAATTATGCCATTTACACGGGAATCATAATGACAAGAAAAAAATGACAAATTTGTCATTCGTGTAAATGTAGCATAAATCTAACTATTTTATAATAGAGAATCGTGACTATCACTAAAATAGTTAATTTCAATCACAAAAATAGTCAAAATCAGATATTTAACTCGATATGAGAATCATACAGAAGTGAATGCCATAACTTTCGAAAGGATTGAGCTAAAGACTTAAAATTTCTTATAGTTGCATTTCGCTCAGTTCATGAACAAGTAAAATCGGACTATTCCTTCTTCCCTCTCCCCTAACAGTTTTTTTTTTGCTGTCCTTCTCCTTCTGACTGGAGGGACACGCCGGGCACGAAAGGGCTAAAGTTTTGCTTTTTTGACAGAATTTCAGCCGTGCGTACAAAATTTTAGCTCTCTAAAAATTCTGATTCCCGCTGGTCGTTAATGGGTTAATTCACCAGCAGTATTTTTTCGGATGTTGTGTGCATTACAAGCGGTTTAATGATGAATCAACATTTTTAACGTCAAAATTACATGAAATTTACAGGATTTAATGTCAAAACCATAAAAAAATCATTTTGGTTGAAAATTGTCACTAGATATTTCTTTCAGTGTTTAAATTCATACTAGTTTATGTTTCTTTAAAGCTGCTTCTTTAGCTAATTTACTACTTGGTCAAAAAAATTTCTTCAATATTGCATTTCTCATGAAAATAAATATACGAAAAACAGGTTTTTGGTTAAAATTTTTATTTTTTCAAAAAAAAAATCCTTTAATAAATCAATAAATTTGCGTACACTTGTTTAAATCAATTCAATTTGATCGTTTCTCTTGAAAAAAAAATGCATGCAATTTTTATCGCGCAGTTAAATTTCCACTAAAATCGCAATTCAATATCACTTTGCGCGTATATTTACGCGGAAAATTGGGTTTTGTAAACAAGACTTAATACTAATAATAAGGAAATCTTTTCAAACAAAACACAATTCTTATAAATTTACGTTTTCTTTCAATAATTCGCACGATCCGCACCTACCCGCTGTGATGATGTGGCTGTAATGCTCGTACGTACGTTTAGTTCAAAAGCTTCTCGGACAGTTGGGAAAAAAATCAAGGAAATAATTGCCAATGGCAAGCAAATGAAACGAGCCCATCAAATAGAGTTCTAGAAGCGACTGGTAAGCAACATCTGGACCGAACCAAGCCCCAGTATAAACAGATGAAAGGAATATCGTTTAACAACAAAAAGAAATGTATCTAAAAGTCTTGAGAAATCAATTCTGAATCTTGGCTATCTTGGCTAACTATGTGGAGATGGAATAATCAGCGGTGAGATTGTAGCAAGTAGATACAGCCCCAATATCATTGAAATGAAGAAATCTCATGTTTACACTTAGCCTCTACTAATGGATCCCATTACGATTTTTTTTTTCCCTGATCACCAGGTGGGGCCGACCGGGAGGATATTTAACGTGAACAGCAAATAACCTTCATACATATATAAATTGTACGGTGAACCGGATAGATGGAAAGATGCTGTACTCATCAGATCAATAGATTTGTCCGGCTATTCTCAAATGCGAACAAGTATAATCTTTTCAAATAGAAGATTAAGAGTCCATTAATATAATCGTTGCTTTAGCATTTCAAGCTAATCCGCGGATTGGTTATAAATTCAATTGATTTTAGAAAACTTTCAATACCTACCTGTGGATATCGCAAATTAATCATGATCTCAACTAGAATCATAGGTCAAGCAAATATTATGATTCAATCTTGATCTCATTCCATCTCAATCTCATGCCACCCGAAAATTCGGCAGCATCTGATTTTGGTTTCAAGGTAGTTCAAGAAGTTTGAAATTAGCTCGCTTAGATTTATCATAAACGAGCAAGTACTTACTTTGAAACATGTAATCTCCCATCTATTTTCTGTTTGTTTAAATTTCAATTACGAGTTTTTTTCCAGAATGATTTTCATCGCTTTGCCGCCCATTTAAAATTAAACACGAAAGTGCTGTTTTTTTCGTTTTGTGAGATAAAATATTTTTTCGCTAAATTTTTGCACCTTGAACTTTATTGTATTTTGATTTTCGTGGACCAATCTTGTTAGATTTTTTATACAAATATATGTGGAGTGTAGAATATGAAAGATACTATTGAAAGATTTCTAGAAGAAACAGCACGTGAAAATGCGTATGTATTTCAAAAGATGCAAATACTTCAAAAAACTAAAAAAATTTCGCATGCGACGAACATTTCTTAATTATTTTTCACTAGGGGCAGCGCCCCGAACCGCTTCGCGGTTCTCTCCCCCCCCTCTCACCATTTAATTTTATCTATCTATACTTATAAATATCGGGAAAAATTTGACAATAGATTTTGAAATAATAGATTATTGCTCATTACCGGCTTCTCCCGGCTAAAAGCTTGGATGGAACAAATCCAAGGAAAACCAAATCTAGTTGCACTCAGAAAAATGTCCAGGTCAACTTTTTGTCAGGTTAACTCTGACCTTACAGAGGTGTCTGTAAGCCAGCTAGCGGTCAGAGTTAACCTATCTAAGGTCAACTCGTGCAGCTCCTAATGCCCTACTTCACCTGCTGGTGGCTTAATTTCAGAATTTCTCCGACCACAGGTCAACTCAGTTTTACTTGCCCACATGCAGGAGAACGCCTGCCCGAGGCCAATTACGCCGTATGTAGGTCGTCGAGTTAGCCTCCATTTTTCTGAGTGTGGTTACAAATTAGATAGCTTAGAGAGGGGCGGAGGGGGTTTCCTTCAAGGTTTTCCCCAGAAAGTCGTTTTCAGAAATTAAAGAAAGGAAATTAAGCATGTGAAATATACCTTCTAAGTTTCGAGATCACTTTACTCCCCCACCTCTCGGGCTACTTTTTAATGGGTTGGGGCTGGACCCCCGACGAATATCTATGCCAAATTTCAGGCCAATCGGTTCAGTAGTTTCCCCGCGAAAGAGTAACATAGAGGGAAAACTAAGTTTCGAGATTACTTTACCCCCCTCTCCTTACTCCCCCCACCTGTCGGGCTACTTTTCCGTATACCTATGTTGGAACCAGAACTACCACAGACACTCATGCCAAATTTCAAGTCAATCGGTTCAGCCGTTTTTGCGTGAAAGAGGAACAGACAGACAGACAGACACCAACTCATTTTTTATTAGTATGAGTATGATTGGTTTCGTCCAAATAAAGTTTTAGTTTCTAAAAGTTTTGTTATTTCATTGGTGTTCCGTTTCAGATTGTCGGTCTGAAAACTCGAGAATGCGTTGACCAAGCGACTTGAAATTTTTTGTGAACAAGTCTGACACAAATCGTCGTTTTCTATCATTTTTTTGTAAAACTAACGGTAGCTATATAGTAGCGGTAGGATACCATTTTTTGAAAAAGCACGATTTTTGGGAAATTTTTCGACACCCATGCGCTTTTGGGAAAAATTGAATATAACAAAATTTAAAGAATATAAAATTTTCTACATTTTTTGCCATAATGGTTTTTTTTGTATCTCTAACGGTTCTCAAGATATTTGAAAAACAAAATTTATTTTTTACATATTTTTTCCGAAATTAAATATTGCAGATGAATGTTTTGTGTTGACCACAACTAAGATATATATAAGATTATATTTTAGATATAAGATTTTGTGCAATAGAGCTGTGCTATTTTATTAATATTCATGAGTTGATTAATTTACATAAGAAGTAAAGTTCAGAGAGGATTCTATTTTCCTTGTAAATTCGCGAAATAGTGCGAATAAGCTTTCTTAACATAGTATAAAGATTGAACTAATCAAAATAAATACAATTGCCCACAACTTTGGCTTTCGTGTCACTAATTTTTTTTTGTCAAATATTTTAGGATAAAATCATTTTCATCAATCACTCAAATCTCTCAAATTTGATATTAGTTAAATTAATTTTGTAGTCCGCGGTCTTACCAAACCAAACACATTAAAGAAAAATAAAAGGTGAAATAAAACTGATCGTTTTGAGCCAGTGTACACCTGCTGTGTGACGGACTGGCTGCCTGACTGGACTTTAATGTCCGCGTGGTAACAACTTTCTGTAAAAAGCCAACATTCGCGGATAAGATGATAAAAGTATACAAAGTTATATCTGTATATCAAATACAAATATTTAACTTGTAAAATATGTAGCGATATATGCGTGTATAATCATGAAAAAGTTGCCTGTAAGGCTCACTCTCCTCCTCATACCCGTCAGCAGTCACAACAATCAGTGTCCATTCAAACAGCAAACATTGAATAACTTTAATATTCATTTAACTCTTACAATACCGTCAACGATCAACAATCAACAGTTGTTGAATGTTTAACACTGCCGCTACATTATTTCCTTTAGAAATGTTGGCTCTTCTGAAGCACACTTCATGCTTGAGGGAAAAATGTTGCAGCATATTTCATACTGAAAAATTTCAAATAAATAATAAAAAAAAAACTCACTAAAAATATGCAACAATAAAAAAAAGAGGTAATAATAAAAATGCATCACAGCAGGTTAAATGTTTAGCAAGAAGATGAAAGGGGAAGCCAATTCTAATACCTGTACACGATGTGAGAATATTCAGTCCATTGGCGATCATTGCAAATTCGTTGCTGCAGTTCAATTCAGTTCAGTCCAGATCAGTGAAGTTCAGATCATTTGAGTTTGAGTTCTTCTTGTCAATGATGCAAAAGCATAAGATATCTTCTTCGATGTTAAAGAAAAAAAGAAAGAAAAACTAAAAAAAAAGAAATATATTGTGAATCGATCAATGATTCCAACCTCATACGCTATTCCTCTGAAGCGTAACCGACAAGATCACTAGAATTAACAATTACCAGAGAGACTTCTTGCATTTTCTTACCTGTATAGATACCATTCGATAATCATATATAATAAACTTGCATAAATCTGCTACTTCTTTCACTATGATCTCGTATATAGTCTTATTATATCGCATTGATCAGCACAAATATTCAACAGATATTGTATGAAGGAGGGCATCTTGAATGACATTAAGACTGGTTTGGTTCTTGGCTCTGTGTTGAAGTGATTCAAGAATTTATCCAAGAATTTCATTAAGACAAGAAGTCTTCTTTTTTTCATTTTCCTCTACATATTTTTCTTCATATGTAGCCGTTTTTATACTGTTACTGAACTGCAGAATAATCGATTTTATGTCACCTAACCAGATGCCGGTAAGTTTACGTCGTTTAACAAAACCTCTGAAAAGAATTTTATGCACCTGTTAACCCATTTTATATACAGCGTACCATATTTTCACATTAAATGCCAAATTAAAAACGTTTAATTTATCAGAGTGTCACGAATCAACATTTCGAAGTATTGGCTGGGCTCTTTTTTGTTTGAATTTTTAAACTTTTGTTATGGTGAAATAGGGGATAATGAAAAATGACTAACAATTTTAGTTTTATTAAAAAACCACCTCTAAATTTAGTTAAGGGTGGGCCATTGGATGGTTTCTTTTCACAATTGCTATAAAAAAATACACAGCCCTATTCTGGTGTTATGACACTTCAGCCATAGGTCATAAGTCCATAGACTGTGTCCATAGATTTTAATGCTCTTGTGATTGAGTTGTGACCGAGTTGTGACCGACGTGTGACGAGGTGTGAGTTGTGACCGAGTTGTGACCGAGTTATGACCGAGTTATGACCGAGTTGTGACCGAGTTGTAGTCATCGGTCACTGAATATGTAAATCTGACAGTTTAATATTTTTCAATATTGCCGCTCCACATGAGAGTAAATACGCGAGTAACTCTCAAAAACTCTCGAGAGTTACTCGCAGGAGGTTGTCCATTTGAGAGTTAATTTCCGCGATTTTTCTCTTTTCAAGACCAGTATCTTGATTTTTTTGACGTCTTGCTTTGGCGAGTTCTCGAGAGCTACTAGCGAAATTCAAACGCCGTTCGTATCTGGCGAGCAACCCCCCGAGAGTTCAGTGGGTGCGTGTCGACTAGAGAGTAGAATAACTTTTGACAGCTTGCAGAAACTAGCTCGCGAGTTTTTGCGAGTTCCTGCGAGCGACTCTCAGAGACGTGGCCATTTGCAAGTAACTGCTAACGAGAGGTTCTCGCCGGCATTTACTCTCATGTGGAGCCGCACCTTTAAGAACGATCCAAGTTTATGCGAGAAATCGTAAATATAGTTTGGCAACACTACTATTTCACAACACATTTTTTCTAATTAACACTAATTAACTTTTTCCCTCAATTCAAACTTTTAAAATAATCAAACTTTAAATCACACGTGAAAACAAATTGAAATTGCTTAGAATTTTTAGTTTAATTTAAATTGAAAACTGTCAAATTCTTATGTTGCTACATGAAAATTAAGGGAATTCCCAAGCCATCTACCTCAAGTGGTCAGCTTTTGCATTTTATCTAGTTCTGGGTTTGGCAGAGCCAGGTTTTATTGGGGTCTTACGACTTCTGTATAATGTATGAAAAGTGAACGGTTAAGAACGCACCTAACGTTAGATTTTTTTTACCTATACCTAAGATTTTCCATTTTAGTATCAGTAATTTTTTTATTTAAATACTTCACAATATATTTTAGCCGCTATTTTTTTTTAATAAAAAACATGACTTTCACACATTTTCCGTACTGAGGTTAATTGAAGACGTATTTTCATGACAAAAAAAAATCAAATCTCATCTTAAGTCATAAATTTATTGATTTATTGATAAAAAATTTATATTTTTTCTCACTTCAAACAAAAAACGAGATTCACAATTCTTTTTAAGCAATCAATGAAAATTTAGTAGAAAATTTCCAAGAAGTCATATAAAGTTGAAATTTGGAAAAATTTATTAATAAATTTATTACTCAAATGTGAATCTTTTAACATCATGAGGCAAATAAATTAACTAGACGCCCCTTTGTCTTGCAGTTCATCCTACGTATTAACGTCGGTATACGTTATCATTTCAACTTTTTTTTTTTACATGAATATGGATAAGAGAAATATGAAAAACGGTATATGTATTAAAGTATCTTCTCATATTTCTCGTTGGTATGGATAGAATTCCTAATGAGATATACGATCATCGGATAACATCGAAAACATAACGAAAAATTTTAAAATATTTCCATCATAAAAAAGATATAAAAATTTTCATTGAAAAGGATCACCTTGTAAATTTTATTTTGTTTGGTTTAGTGTGTGGTAAAATGTGTCGTTATCATTTTGGGACATCTTCGATTTGATCGTATGATAGCTCAAAAATGAGTTAAGTTACAAAATGTGATGGGAAACACAATTTACCTTCTATTCTTATTAGCCTGTTTCTGGAAATGAATATTTAAATGAATTGGAAAAATAAATCTATAGCCAAACCAAACTATAGTTATTACGAGCAAACCCCAAAGGTAAGGTTGTCCCAACGCACACTCATTTTGAATTTACTCAAATCGCTATATTATTTTATCCTTTTTATATTTTATATTTCAAGGATTTTTTTAGTCGGTGGTTTTTCAAACATTTTTTATATAGTTTTTTTTTTGTTTCATTACATTCTATATGAGAATAATAAATATATAAAAGTACATTAGTTTTAGTATACCGTTTGTAACGCATCGAACCCAAAAATGAGCTTCACGAAGGTGTTTGGGATGACAAAAGATTTTAATTTCGCATATCCATCCTTATGACCATCTGTCTTTCCGTGAACACCATAACTTTCGAAAGGATTGAGCTAGAGACTTGAAATTTTGTATAGTTGCGTTTCTCGTAAACGGCAAATGTTGCAGTTTTTTGCAATGTTCTCGAACAGTGAGTCTTATTACATTAGGACTCATTTTGAGGCGGCACGTCATTCGCCCCGGCCAAGTGATGGTGAGGGACGCAGTGGAGAGGGAAACCAAAAAGAACGAACGAAATTTAGATTCACTTAAAATTTTTAGTGGCAAACCGGTTTGAGTCTAATTGTTGTGACCTGTTTCGTTTAGTTTTGTTGATGAAACCGGTTTAGCGAATGAAGATGGAGCGAACCGTGTGCACACGACAGAGAAATTACGAAAGACGTGCCGCCTCAAAATGAGTCCTAATGTAAACAGGCTCATTGAAAACTTTGTTAAGATAAAATGTATTTAAGGGCTCTCCCCATTGCCAGGATATTTTAGTTGCGATAAAATGTAGGGACACACTTATATAACAAAGGCTTGGTCAGAAAGAGAGAGAACAAAAAAAAAGCGTACGTCGCCAGATGTCGCTTTGGTAGATGTAGTTGAACTGACGTACGCTTCCTATAAAATAAACTACAAAAGTAGTCAAAATCTGTCTGATTTTGACATATGCAGTTTCAAAACTTACAATACAATGAATAACAACGAAGGTATTTATATTTATTACATGTTTTGGTATACAGACTATAATAATAATAATAACCATATTTACAGGTATGAAATTTGAGATATTAGAGGACGTGATTCGGAGATGCAAATTGAATGTTTTGGACATGGAATACGGTTTAAATTCCTATGATTTTATCCTATAAAACTTTCTATAAAAACTCGTGCCCGTGTTCTGTCTTTCCCATTGACAATTACAGCTATCTGTCTCTTTCTATTTGTGACACATTTTTATCGCAACTAAAATATCCTGGCAATGGAGAGAGCCCATTAGAATACGGTTTTACATAACTTATCAATGTACCAAAATCCAGTTGGACCACTCCTTCTCCCCTCCCCCATGCAAATGGTTTTTTTTTCATTAAAACTATTGTCTGTCCTCATTTAGAGTATTGGACGCTTAGGTCCTGGCAATTGCAGCTTTTCTTATGTTTAGATTTACATTTTTTTTTCAAGATGGCGAAAAGGATATCGAAACCGAATTAAGGAGGATGGGCGAAAATATAGTGGCACTGCAACAAAATTCTGTTAGGAAAAAAGTTGTTTGGAAGAAGAATTTTACAGAAAAAAAGTAAAATACTTCTTTTTCTAGGAACGATTTTAAAACATAACAAAAGCTATAATTGCCAATCTGGCAATCATTGGAGACCCGTATGGTGATATTCGTATCAAAATTCGAACAGCTGTACCAGAATTTCACTTGGAAGTCAAACTTTCCAATAAGATTTTTTAAAATTTATTCCAATAGGATTTTGATGTATGGGAGTTTTATGTAGAATCATATCCTAAATAACTTTTGTTCTTGGACTTTTTTGATAAGATGCACCATTTTTGGTTTCACCATACGGGTATAAAAAGCAAGTCTTGTTTGTGAATTGGAAAATTCATGTAATTTCAATCAAGGTTGCATTCCTACTACATTTTATTACTCTATTTGTCAAAAATGTAGATCCGCATCCAAGATGTAATATTCATAGTATGAAACTCATAAGATGACTAATATTTTCCATATAACTCGATTGTTCACTGATCGAAAACAAAAACATGAACAAAAAAAAACCCCATATAAAAGTGTTAATTGGTTTATGAACATTGAGAGTCAAATGGTAGCATTGAAGTTAATTAGTCAAAATATGTGTGACATTCGAAGTCATAAAGATGCCAGAAATTGTTTTTAATATTCGCTGGAATGAATTAATTTAATTGGCACTTTTTAAGAATTGTTATTTATTCCATTAGCTGTAAAAATTATTAGTCATTGAGTAGAACTGCTTAGTTTCTCGACCTTTGATAATAATTTTCCAATAATTGCGTCAATATTAATTAATTCCTTAATAAAGGGCTTCGTAAAGACTAACTAAATTACAGTCTTAATTGACTGTTGAACTATTTCTGTCAATTTGAAACTCTTTTAATAGTCTCTTCAAAAAAACACACATTTCAAGTGACTTTGATATTGCAGAGTTTTTGGAAAATTTTCCTTGACGAAGGAAACATCAAATTTTATTATTTGATAAATAATTTACCCTCGTCATTTGTAAACAGATATCCATTCGTGAAAATGGGTTCAATTATTTGGCCGCCTGCGGTGATAATGTTTACAACCACAAAATATCTTAAACTGAGAACAAACTTAAAAAGGCATCATACTTAAATTCTTAAGTTTTCTGCCATGTTGTTATCAGTTTTAATTTTATTTAATGTTCTAACTTGATGGTAACGTTTATTATGTAATATACTTGTACTATAGTAAAACATTAGCAATTGAAATGTATCTAAAGTCACTTTGCCTGGAAATTCCAATAACATTTCACTCAGCAATTATTCTCTACACATAACTCAGTGCGGCCTCGTAATTTAAGTCAAGATAGAAGTGCCGTAAAATAAACAAAAGTGCATTCATCTAAATGTAAAAAAAAAAATCCTCCTTCTCGGTTATTCGAAAAATCAATGTTTAATGTTGAAATAAAGATACTGTGATCTGTATCTCTATCGCTAAACTCGACGAAACTCTATGAAACACAATTTCGATACGATTTCTATCAATGATCTCATAAATATCGTAATCTTTTTCGATACAATCTCACATTGATCTTTAAATATGTTGTTTCTGCCTGGTTTTCGTGTGTTTATTTTGATTGGCTTTTATGCCAGGTTGATGTGATGGTCTACTTCCCAAGGGAAGTGTCCCACTGACTCCTGTTTGAAGTTGTTGAATAGAAAATACCATCGACATCAACAATCTAATAAAGAATCTCATGTTACCATAGGGGGTAAGAAAATACTAATAAAGAATGCATGGTGATTAAAGAAAACGCATTATTAAGTATCTATAATATGCCGTTTTATGCAAAACCAATGGAATTTAAGAAATTGCAGACATCATTGCATATCAGGAATTTTTCCAATCCAACTTTATGTGACCAATAAAATCACTCTGCTTGAGAAAAATATGTAACATTCTTGTTTGTTTTTACAATATATATGAATTTATTTTGATTTCCATAGGCTGTATACAAAAAAGGACTTAACTACAGTTTTTGTAAAACATATTCATAAAAAATTTCATGTTGGTAGATCAACGCGTTCTCGAGTTATTTGAGATATGCACAACCTACAGACCGACAGACAGATGCACGGACATCCTCATAATTTTGCCTGAAACGAATTCCGTATTGATCAAAATGTTTCTATCTGTCCCCGTTCTCAAGTGGGTCTCCGTCATGAATACAATACTTTCCCTCTATAGAAGAGGAAAGTAAAAACACGTCTGTTATTTACCTACCGCATTTGACTATTCAATTTTAAATAAACTTGTGCTGCAAAAGTCAAAGTTGAAAAGGCATAACGAACAGTAACAAAAGATCTTTTTATATGAACATGAACATAATACTGTTTATAAAAGCATTCAAAAACTAAAAATACACAATTTGTGGCACGTGTTTTAAATCATTGCCGTCAGGGATCCTTTTTGATTCCAATGTGAGCTATCCTTAACGGAGTCCAGTTTTATATACATAATGGGAATAAAAGAGCCGATACAAATTCATAACACATTTATCCCATCGAAGACGGCTACTTACTATCCATCCAGTATCACAAGAAGGATCAAGTTGATCTCATTGAAATTCTATTCTTTACGAACTAAGGGCGATTATACAAAAAACTACAAAATCTCCCCAAACCGAAGATAATAATTCAACAACGCAGATGACTTTCAGTCCTTTATACGGAGATGAATAACACACATATGAGATACGAGTATTTGCGGTTGATATATGATGTTGGAACATTTGGTACAATAAGATCTAAAGATGAATTTTACATTCTTATCCTCGGGTGTGAGGTTCTTTCAATAGGCCAACAATGAACGAAAACTGCCACCAGACGGCTTGACTCCTAACCATTGTCCTATACAAATTCGTATGTGTACATAATATGGATGGGCTTGAACTTAAATGACATTAATGCTGGCCTGACCGACTGGTGTTATTATTAAACTGATGGTTACATTAATTTTTGTATAAAGAATTATACATATATAATGCTTATGCGTGGTTCTATAGATATCCATGTTGATAATATCGATGATGAAGTTGACAACGATGAAAACGATAATGGTTGGCACAGTAATATTTAAGAAAGAATGCCACAGGGAAGTAAAATATCTTGCAGCCGTCTTACCATAAGAATTTATACATCACCAATGTATATATAGATATTGGATGCGTATACTTGTAATTGAATCCTTAACCTAGACAACAGATGTTTGCTCACAGCAAAAGATTCACTTAGCCATTTGTCCATCCATCTTAAAGTCAGGAGGAAAACCGACCATCTGACACCACTGGGGCTCAGGTGAGGCTATATTTTGGTTTCTAGTAAAATTCTCACCTGAGGAGCAATGTGCCTCTAAAATATCATGGGTTTTTGCCTGCTTTCATACTGATGTTATTGATTTATTTATGAGATTTTTACGATACTTGAATTTTTCCTTTATGCCTAAGTCGATTTCTTTTTTATCATTTCATAAAATTTCGCGTAAAAAACATTTATGGAGTAAAACTTGATAAAATAAGAGAACTGGTTAAGGTGTGAAAGTGTAGATTTCAGATTTAATTAAGTATAGAAATGGTTTACCACAACCAAGGGTTTTATATGACTTCATGAAGGCTTTCTAGAATCTTTTTCGCTTGAATGTTCTTTCATATATTTATAGTTTTACTAAAAATTTTTTATGATGGAAAGTTTTTTTTGAGATACGTAACCACAACAATATTTTCAACCGATTATAAGCTTTAATGGGTTTGCGATTTAAAATCTAAAATTACCAACCATCAATATCTTTTTGGTTTTTTTTTTAAATATTAGGTCTTGTCACAGGATGGTCAGGACGTTTGGGTGAGGGTTTATATTAAACGAAAACAGTTGAATTTATTATTCCGGTTTAATTCTCAATTTCAGTACACGGTTTGTCTTTTAAGGCTTTCCTCCATTACCATGACTTCTGTAACTGCAAAAAAATGCAGAAAACTAGAGCAAGATAGACTTATGTAGATCTAAAAAGGAATGACTGAATACAAGTTAAACGCTATCCCTTCCAGTTTTACAATTTTATAGCAATCATATCAAACCTTATGCTATGAATATAAGGTTCAAATTGGCATGGTAACAAAGCTTTTGACTATGCATGCGAAGGAGAAAAATGACATCACGCTATAATAACAGTTTGAATGTGTCCGTGCTTACTATTCACTTACAGGGACAATGTGTGATTGTAGTAGAAATCGCCATAAAATCGCCATAAAAAAACGGGAAATTATTCTTGCAGTTGCCGACAAATTTTTGCAGTTGATTCTTATCTCCCTTTCTCGCCAACGTATCTTCACATAAATGTGTCTCTATTTTTTGCAGTTGGGAAAAGTCATGGTAATGGAGGGCGGCCCTTATGTTCGCCTCGGTACGGATTCACGTTACGACTCTTGTTTCTTCGTCATCGCTCGGGTTACCCGATTGGCTTCTTTTTCCTGACTCTGCGGAACAGAGGTGTCAGGCTGACAGTCTTAATAAAATATTTTAATCTTACCTATTGTGGACATGTTTTTTTAACCATCATAAGTTTGATATTAAATGTAAATGCCATATAAGCTACTGATATTAAAACAATAGTGTACTAATGAGTACACTGAGACAAATAAGAACCGACAATTTTCAGTCAATATTAATTTTTTGTTATTTTGACATGAAATGCTCCAAAAATGTTGTTAAAACATTAGATTCCAACGGATAAACAAAACGTCAAATTCACATAATTTAATGTCACAATTTAATGTCATATTAGGCTACTCGTCTTTTGTCCGAAAAAAAATTGACTTTTATCTGGAAAAAGTGGACTTTTGTCCAGAAATCGGAAAACTTTATTTTTTACTAGCTTGCATACCCGTCGTTGCCGGGTAAAGTTTTTTCAAATTTTTATTTTTTTTTGATGGTCTATGTTGGAGCTCAACTACAGGCCAATCGGCTCGGTAGTTTCCCCGCGAAAGGGTAACATAGAGGAAGAGCTGAGTTTCAAGATCCCTTTACCCCCTCCCCTTACTCCCCCTACCCCTCGCGCTACTTTTCCGTAGCCTATGTTGGAACCAGAACTACCACAGACACACATGCCAAATTTCAAGTCAATCGGTTCAGCCGTTTTTGAGTGAAAGAGGAACAGACAGACAGACATCAACTCATTTTTATATATTAGTATGATATGATATATTAGTATGATATGATATGATATGATATAATTCGATGCAGGGGGAGGGGTAGCAATGTTTTGAATAAACCAAAATAAAGAAACTATACAGAAACTATATAATGAAACTATACAGTTTTTCATACAAAAGTGAAAACTTCAAATTTTGCATGGTGCTTTTTTTGGGAGTTTGTCATTTATTTATCTTACCTGCGGTAGCTTTCAGCACGACTATGAGATATCCAAACGTTTTTCTTGGTCATTAAATCATACTAATATATAAAAATGGGTTGGTGTCTGTCTGTCTGTCTGTTCCTCTTTCACTCAAAAATGGCTGAACCGATTGACTTGAAATTTGGCATGAGTGTTTGTGGTAGTTTTGGTTCCAACATAGGCATACGGAAAAGTAAGGCGAGGGGTGGGGGAGTAATGGGAGGGAGTAAAGTGATTTCGAAACTTGTTGGTGAGGGGTGAACCGCGAAGCGTTTCGGGGCGCAACCCCTAGTAACCCATAAAAAAATATTTTCATGTTTTGATTCATTTACTAACAGTAAAACTTAAACTTAATCAAAATTTCATTGCTGAAAAGTTCTGGGCGCTAATGGGTTAAGGGCTTTTTTTTAAATCACCATGACAAGTTCATTAATGAAAAATGCGATCTTATTACAAATTGGGTGCCGTTTCGAAAAAAAAATATTCTAAAATATTATTTTACAGAATTTTTTCGTAAATTAAAATTTAATCGTACCTTTCCTTCGCTGCACCCAAAAATAAAAGTTTATACTGGTTTTCTCCAAAACAATAAGTACTCTTAGAATATGAAAGTCACACTACTACTCCCCAAAATACTCCCCAAAATACGTGACGCATTTCATTGGAATTTTCCAAAACTAAATCGGATTTTTTTTTAATATAATTGGGGTTGTCAATTGCCTTCTGATAATAGGTATCTTCTCTCATGCCTATATAATGAATTTGAAATTAAAGTAGAAAACCCGGGCACCAATCATATATTCCGACGCGTCTCTGTTTTTCGACTTCGACGCATCTTTTAACTCTTGACTTCGCCATATCAGCATCTTCAAATTTCCTGGAGTGACAGTCAGAATCACGTTTCGATTCATAGTGACGATTCCGCGAAATTTCAAGCTGCAGATATGGCGAAGTCAAGAGTTAAAAGCTGCGTCGAAGTCGAAAGTCAGAGACGCGTCGGAATACATGATTGGTGCCCCGGGTTTGAGTCGTACAAAATGCCTCCGAGAAAAAATATTTTTATTTATATGAGCCGTGTTTTTTAAAAAGTTCGTGTTAAGAGAGAGATAGCTGTTCGCACAAAATTTGAAATTCTGAATTTTAGAATGAACAGGAAAAGTATTTGCTTTATTAGTAAGCATAATTTCAGAAGTACTCAACCAATTTTTGTAATTATTCATTTCCTTTTTTTTGGGAAAACTCGCAGTATCTCTCGAGTACTTTTAAGATTAGAATTAGCACTAAAACCCTCTTGACTTTCAACCAGAAAAAATAACAAACATTCAACAACGGTAACAAAAGGATATTGCAAAATTCTCTCAAAAATCGGTAATTTTCTAATCCGACATTTTTGAGCCGTCGGTAAAATTTTGTTTTAAGGTAGCAAGATGTTCCTAACTGAAATTTTTTTGTTTGATTTTTTTCCGCTTTTGCTACCTTTAAATGTGAGTTAAGGGTAGAAATCCTTACCTACTTGAGTAGTACCTATATATGTATATAAAATAATAGGTTTATGTCTATGTTCGCATGCGCCTATAAGTAACTTTGTAGTGAGCATTTAAGTAAAAAGACAAACAGTCGTTAGCGCTGAATAGACAAAGGCCAGCAAGAGTCCTAAAGGTTAGAAAATTTCAATATATGTATAGGAAAAATTCTGTGTCGATAAATATGAAAAGACACAGGACGAAATATAAAGAAAAAAACACTTGAAATCACAGCATGACGTCGACCTTTGTAAATCCCAAAATTCTATCCTTTTGGCAGTCATTAAATATTTCTTGCAGGAATTTATATTTCGGATATTAGATTTAAACTCTAACTTTGTACTATACTCTAAACATGCCCAAACATGTTCTTTTAAACTTCCGCCAAAGTTTTATGATAAAATAGGAAAGATTTTTCCAAGATAAGAATACGAATTTGACTATATTTTAAAAGTAGAATCCTTCAGAAAAGTTGAAATTCCTACTATAGTTTTTTGTTCCAAAATTTCACTGTTTGTTCTAGATTTTATAAACTGAAACTTTTACAAAAATTTTAAAAATACAGACTTAAAAAAATTCAATGCCTTGGCCAAGCTTAAATGAAAACTTGATCTCTAGCACTTTATTTCAAACTCCATATTTTAAAAATGTCTTCCAAAGAACTTCAATTTTTTTTTCTCGTTTGCTCTCGTTTGTAGCGCGATGCTCCATTATCAAAAACCGAAGAATTGAAACTAAGAGAGAGAAGTTTCAAGAACAGAACATCAAATAAAATGCCTCTAAGTTACACCTTCATGGATAGTTTGATTCTGGAAAACGCCGTTGAAGAAGCCAAGAATATGAAGATATGAAGACAACATTACCTACAACGATTGTGATTGGTCTGCAACTAAATGCGCAGGAGGGGTCTTAAAATCCTTTGTATTCGACGTTTCTCTATATTCTTTATCCGAGTTTAAAAAAACGTCCAAATCCAAACTGAGAAAAAAAGAAGAAGTTCAAACCTTTTTCGTTTTCTTATTTCATTTTTTTTCCTTTGTAGAAAGAATTTAAGAAACTGAAGCCCAGCATAAAGGTTGGGGAATGAAAAAATGAAATCATTCTTATTTAATTCTGACCTCCCAGTCCACTTCGTACATAAACAGTGATCACGGTTATGCTTTTATGTTGTGGGTAGGTTCGAAGGTATTCCATTTCTGACCACGAGTGCCATGATTTATTTCTTTGGTTTTGGTTTTCAATTTAGAACTTTACTTCTTCTAGTAATCGTTCTATTCTCTTCAATATCATTATATGCCTTTAAAATACACGTAGAGGAAATTTAAAACCAATATCTGAACGATATCATGGAGGTCACATTCTTTTGCGATGTTAGAGTCCAGTTCAAATTCTAGAGTGTTATTACTTTCGAGAATAATTTAATGTACAGAAGTGTTCAATTCTGGATGTTAGAATCAAGATTACGGCAAGTTTTAATTTATGTGAGGGTAGCGTAAAAAGTCCTGAATTTGACAAGGTCAGCACTTAATTTCTGATGGATTTTAACGAATCTCACCTCTGCCTCCTTCCTAAGAAACTGATTTAAAATTCCTGTTTGATTAGTTGAGGGTTTTTGAATCCGAGCTTCTTGGAGGAAGTTAGGGAAGATCCCATTTTTAATTTAGATTTTTGAAATCGTTGTCTCTAAAAAACTAATAATTTTCAACCTGAAGAACATACAATTTGCAAAAACTTCCACTTCAGAGAAATTCTAACCTTCATAATTCACCATGCTGAGCGGCATTCCGCAAGCGTGCACTACGGATTCAAAAGAAAATCCCCATTTAATTAACATTGGGATCCGCACTGTGTGATTGCAAAATGCCGTTCCAGTTGTGTTTTCCGATATCATGAGACATTATAAATCTAGTAGCACTTCGGTTCGTGAACAACTTGGCCTGTGGACATTTCGATTTGTGAAAGTCCTTAGGAGCGGACACAATATATAAACCGAGGTTCCACTGTATTTTAGTTTAGTCTCTAAATATGTTAGAAATAGTCTAGTCTCAAGAAATGTTTGTATAGACTCAAGATATGTTTGAAATGAGAAAAACCTAGTTCCAAAAGTTTTCCCATTTTTTCGAAATTGGTCGTTAAAATTAACATGTAGTCCAAACCCTATTAACCGTCATGACGGCAAAAAAATCCCTATTTCCTATTCCAGACACCTTTGGCCACTTTTTGTTCTTTTTTGAAATATCGTACGACTGTATAACATCTACTCCTTTTCGGAAAGATAAATGCATAAAAATCCATGAAAAATCACACCATAAACTTTCGAGTAAAAGTATAGGTACTTTTTTAATAACAAATTTTTCCCTTTGCATTAAATAATGAAGACCATCTAAATGTCAGCTTTGATGCAAATCACAAATCAATAAAATAAAACTTATAAAATTTCTTTTCTAATAATTCTGACTTAATCGAAATGCATTTACCTTTCCGAAAGGTATAAATATGTACAGTTGTGCGATGCTTTAATAAAGGTTTTGAAGAAAAAAAAGTGGCCACAGGTGTGACTAGAATCGGAATAAAAAACTTTAAGCTCCTCTACAACTGTTGAGATAATCTTTTATTTATTTATTTTTAATCTAATTTGTTCAAAACGATTTCATTTGGGATGGCTAGAAGTTTCAAGCAATATAGGAATCATAGAAGTTACGAGCAAAAAAAGTTCAAGTGGCCACCAGTTGCCTATTAACGGGTTAAGGGCTATTTGTACAGAGTATTCATAAATATTCACATTGTAGGTAGCATATTTAAGTCCAAATAACTCTGGTACATAAATTGCTATGATTATTTGGTGGAAACGACTCTAAAATAGTTTCAAAAGAGATAAATAAGAGATATTCATAGTTAAATCAATCTATAATCGTAGGGGTTTAATCGTAGAAAAAAAAATTTTTTGCCTCTGAATGTTGCTGTGTTAAATAATCTACAGTTTTCATCATACTATAGTCATACTAATATATAAAAATGAGTTGGTGTCTGTCTGTCTGTCTGTCTGTTCCTCTTTCACACAAAAACGGCTGAACCGATTGACTTGAACTTTGGCATGAGTATCTGTGGTAGTTCTGGTTCCAACATAGGCATACGGAAAAGTAGCGCGAGGGGTGGGGAAGTAAGGGGAGGGTGTAAAGTAATCTCAAAACTGAGCTCTTCCTCTATGTTACCCTTTCCCGGGGAAACTACCGAGCCGATTGGCCTGAAGTTTAGCTCCAACATAGACCATAAAAATAAAAAAAAAAATTGGAAAAAAAATAACCCGGCAACGACGGGTATGCAAGCTAGTATACAATAAGATAGTTTCAACCATTGAACTGGTGTAAAATAAATTCCATTTTGCCGTATTCTTCCAAATGTATAATTCACTGGAATTATTTTATTTATAATTTAACCCAAAATTCAAAAATCAATCAAGAATTCTATGTCGAATATTTTAAATTCTCTAAAAGAGCATTCTCCGAATTCTATATTTTCGAAATAAACCAAAACTTTTCCTGGAAAACTTTTCACCCGAATATTTCCCACATTTCTCATTAAAACAAACCAGGTAAATAACATTTTACTGGAAAAGAAATTTACGAAAACTTATGCAATTTTAAACGAAAAAAAAATTGTAATTCGTTGGTAAAGTTTAAAATAAAACTGTTTGTGTGGAAACTGCAACAATTTATTTTACTTGAGCAGGTTTCGAAAAAAAATGATTCAAGGTGAAATGTATAAATGATGGCTGGCAAATCTTCTAAATTTAATTATTTTCTTTGGAAAAACTCTGTGAAAATATAATTTCCTTTTTGATTTCGTTTTCAACAAAAATACAAACGATGTTTGTTACTAAGATCAATCAATTTCGGTTAGTTGCGTTCGTTTTGTTTAGGTTTGAGCCAAATCGGCCACACTTTTCCAATAAAACACCCCAAAGTGAAATTAATTGGCACGGAGGGGTGTTCTGCATAAAATCAAATAATTACAAAAAAATAACACATTTTTTGGTCAACGATAAATACTCGTAGAGTGGAGCAACTTTTAATCGAGCTGTATTAAATGTTTGTGTCTCAATCTCAATCTCAGTTCAGTTCTATTATATACTTTTTTAAAAATCTCAAGATTTGTGCCAGTCACTAACACCACGTATGCGCTATAATATTATCGGGAAGTACTGTGATTGCCCCTGTGCCAATAAACAAGATCAATTCGTTCGTTCGATTCGACTTGGTTTTGGCATGGTTGGCTCCTATCTGGCCAGCACAGCACCGTCACCTCATCAGCATCTAGAATTGACCAGAAAATCATTGAACGAGAAACGAAATGAGTAACATATATAAGTAGTATAAAACGCACAACATACCTACTTATATTATGATCACCACTATTCAGTAATGGTGATCGTGATCAGATGTAAACAAAATGAGAAACCGAAATGAGATTTGGTCCCGTCTAGCCCAAATTGTTGTTATTGCCAGACATTTTAGTGCATTTACACGGCAAAATGTAAATATATAGAAAGAAAAAAATATATGTTGGAAAGTTGTATTTTAGAAACAACAACTATTAAAAACGTATATTTATATAGCTATGTACAAATGTACATAAATCTATGACTGGATAGATGGTTATTATATGGATAAAAATACTAAATAGTAATCATGATCACTTTGAGAGTGAAGATCGTACACGCGCCACTTTTGATTGTATAAAGGTAAACTTCTCGTATATCTTTTCTTAACTATATGGATATAAAGATTTTTTTTTCGCCTTTTTATTTTTCCATATAGTTGTAGCGTATCTCACGAATTGAATATACCTATCTGTTGATGTTGTGTGTTTTTTTTTTAAATAAATATATACAAATATATAAAAATTGTGTTGAATTGGATTGGTATTGGCTAATAATTGCTTTTGTGTTGGAGGAAGGTGGAAAAGATTGAAGACACGACGAAAACGACGACTGACGACGGAATTCTCAGCTACACGGCAGACAGATAGATAGATACTTGAGGAGACCTGCTGGGTAGCTTTGGGAAAAAAATACTCGTACATATATTTATTTCGGAATTTTGAACGTAACAATCAGGTTGTCGAGAGTGTACATCAGGAGTCACGCAACTTGGAAACTAGGCTCTGACCGGTGGATTAGCCAGACAGACAGGCATTACTCGATCTACTGCGTTGCACTGTTGATCGGTTTCGATCTACTCTTGAAATTTCAAGAAGATATCGCTATAAAAAAAATATTAAATAGTAGTTTTTTGTGAGATTATTGAACATTTCCGTAGAGTTACAGTTTTAAAATTTTTTTCAAAAAAATATGACTGTAAGGGTTAATTTTATAATTCAGAAAGTAAAATCGACACGATCGTGATCTTCGACGGTTTGAAATTAAATTGCGTGACTATCGTTATAATTTGAAAATTGATACAAAAGTTTTGTTAACAAAATAGATAATTGTACGACTTTGAATTTGGATATTTGTGAACTGAATATCGGAATCTATTGTGATTTCTAATTCTTGAGAATTGCAATAAATATGTGCAGTTCGGAAGCGTTTCGAAATTGTACGTTTCGCTATAGTTTTATGAATAGAACAAAATCGTTAAGTGATCGTTATGTTAAACATTCAGAATGTCAAACAAATATGAATAGATCACGTCTGATAAAAATGAAGTGAAATGATCTTGAAAGTTCTCACCACAATAAGTATTTAGAGTTTACGTAAAGAACAAAGTGTTTACCGTGTTGAGGTTTTCTCACCTTTTTTTTGCGGCGATTTTTACATATTGATTGCGTTTTCTTACGATAGTGGTTCGAATGATCATTTTTGACATGTTTGTTGATTTTGTGTTGGAAATTGTGCAAGTCAATTATTATTTAGATGCTGTTTTGGATATTTGCAAATGTTTTAAGAGGAAAGAAAGCTTTTAAGGATTACATCTTTTTCATATATCGATTCCGGCGAAAAATTTAGTGACCAAGTTATATCGACTAACCAATTGGATGTACTTATCTACGCTGAATATTTACAGAATTTACTTCATCATTTGGAAGACTGAATACTTAGTTTTATTGTTATAATTTAAGGTAAGTTGAGTTTTTAAAAGAATCGTTAGCAAATTGTTAAGAAATAATTTTTAATAAACTGTTGAAAATTCAAAGATGCTTTCAAATCTGCTACTGAATAAACAATATGTCTCTAAACCGTTTTTAAATTGTAAGACGCGGGCCAGGCTCGGGTTAAACATTTTTAAAGATTTTTTTCTCGACTAGCCATTTAAAGATTTTGGAAATCGAATTCAGCCCTTCTGGATAATTGAGGCGTTAAAAGCTAGAGTGGACCAACCCACATAATCGAGTTTTTAAAACTTTTTCACTTTTGTACTATTATTTACCGTAAATTTTTGGAAAAACAATTTCTGTGGATTTTATTACTCAATGTTGAAATGTTCTTTTGTGCATCCAAACATTTTTATCTAAAAACTCACTCGCAATAGTGATTCAAACACAAAAAAATTCACGATTTCGACATGTGGGTTGGTCCACTCTAGCTTTTAACGCCCCAATTAACTCATATGCTATGGTATTCTAATTTCACAAAAACCAGAAATTCATTCTTTAATTGTTTTTGATGTGTTAATTTAGAGTTTGCTGATCAGAATAAGAATCATAGGCACCGTTTACACTTTTTCTTGAATTTCACCTTCTTCTTTCTTGAATTCTTGAATTTCACCGCGAATTTTTTCATCAATCGCAGAATAAATAAGTGAATTTTGACAAGCAAAAGTTGTCAAAATTTTATTTTATCCCGATGATTTTGTATAAAAAAATTCCAGTTCAGGCATCTTTCAGGAATAAATTTCATAATTTTGTGTCGTAATGTAAATGAATGTGAAACGTGAATTTAGTACCGCAGAACGAAATGTCAGATATTAAAAGCGCCTTACATCGGCTACTACTAAATTTTAGTAAATTAAAAAAGAATTCTAAAAAAGAACAATTGATTCTTTTTGTATAAATATAGATTACCAAATGATTTGAAAGAAGTTTTTTTTATTGTAATGTCAACATGAAAACATATTTTAATTGCAAAAATGTCTTCTTTCATTTTCTCTCAGCATACAACCTTAGTAGACTTGTTTGTTTTTCCATACTCGTAACTGCAAAAAACAATAAAATTACGATAAAATTAATGTAAAATTAATATAAAATTATTAAAGGAATGGTATTTTTTTATAATATTGCGAAACCCGACGGCTTTTAACAATGTCATTCATATTTTATCTACACTATCTTAAAAGTTGAAATAAAACTCTAAAGGCCTGTGTCCACAACGTCTATTTCATACGCAGGGCAAGTTTTGCCATGCTGCTTGCAGGTCAATCAAAAACAGTGGGTTCTGATGAGAAAATAAGAAACTCGTTGCCCTGCTGTTTTTAAAATTAATAATTTTTGAAATGTCGTAAAATAGCTCTTATTTATTTGCCCTGCATTTCATATGTTGCTAGTTATTTTTTAAATGATTTTTTCCTTTTAAATATTGAGGATCGTCATAGTAAGTAAGCTTTAGACTTTTTTTTTAATTTTTCAGAGATTGGTATAAAAGGGCCTTGATAATAGTTATATTGGGCTGTAAAATCAAATTATTCGGTGCCATGCTGGAATATGAAATGCCCGGCAATTTGCCCTGCGTATGAAATAGACGCGTGTCCACATGGAAGTTTATTTGCAGAAGTCGCTTCTAGAAGAGATTTCTGGTCTCACAACTTCTGGAAGTTCACTTGCAGTTAGTGTTTCCACGGGAAAAACTTCCAGAAATCTCTGCTAGAAGCGACTGCTGCAAATAAACTTCCATGTGGACAGAGGCCTTAACTCAATAAAATTCACATCTCTAAATATTTGACTTTGTCTCAGTTCCAACAAATAAAATGATTTGATGTTCATCAAGTTTTATTTTCAATTTCCAACAATGAAGAATATTAAATTTATATGTCAATCTAGAAGTTTTAGTGTTCTAATATGAATAAACAAACTGGAAAAATGCACTTACCTTAACGTAAAATATATCTGCCAACCTGGACTGACACTTTATACATACAAAATGCCAAACAGCCTAATATAAACGTGAATATCATGTTGAAAATAAAATAGAAAAATTTCACTTATTACTTTTCTGTGCAATAGCTCAATGATAACTGGCATATGAAAATAACTTTTTTTTTTCATTTTTGTAGGTACCAAATGTTTTACATTTAATCAAATAGTACCTAGTATTTTGAATTGTAGCCAACTGAGTAAACATTAATTATAAATTATGTTAATCGTTGTTCAGTACTGTTGAAATTCGCAACAAAATCCTACACTCTCAAAAAAATGGAGTCGACCACACATCGAAACGGAGTTTGAAAGAGTCCATTCCTTTTCGGTGTTTTAGATGTTAGGGATAGTCTTTTTTGTACTTCTAGAATAAATAAATAAATAACTTTAACTCCACCGAAGTAGTTGATGACATTTATTTCTCCATCGGTTCTAATTTTTAACAGTTTTTCGGTGTTAAATAAACTGAAAACAAAAAAAATAAACAAGTTCTACTCAATGTTTTTTTGCAAGCATTTCAGAGCTTTGAAATTTCTTCGCATTTTGAAAATTAATATTGGTTGTTAAATTTTTTTCGTGCTGCCGAGACTAGAACCTGAACTTCTCTCGATTTGTAAGCCATTCGCTTTCCCTTAGGCCAGTGTTTCCCAATCAGGAGTATAGGGGAGTATAGGGCTGCTGGTTCCAGGGGGTACGCGTAATGTGCAAAACAAAATGGCGGCAACCAAATTTTGAACAAGTTATGACTTTGGCTGCCGTGTGACCCACCGCGAAAAGGGTTGGGAATCACTGCCTTAGGACATTGAATCGCGAACACCCTTTGCAATAAAAAAAAATCTTACAAGGAGTTCAAGTGAATTTTTATTTCCTTTTCGGAGTTAATTCCAAAATTACGTTTTCGGGTGTTTGTTTGACTATATTTTAAAAATTTTGTGAAGCACTATAATTATGACATAGAAATTTGAAAAATAAATGCAAAAACTACGAGAAAGGTATATTTTGTAGGAGGTCGGTCTGGCAATGCTGGAATATTTTGGTGAACACGAAGGCACCTGGCACTCGAGAAGAAGAAAAAGAGGAGATAAAGAGGGCTGAGTTTTAGGCCAATGTAAAATTATTCAAAGTAATTAATAAAAGTGTTTGAAGACCTAAAATTTGGAGCCAGTTAATAGACTGACATGACGTTATTTGCCTATCGCAAAATATTCCAGTAATACTAAAACGAAATTTCGAGCTATAACACTTGCTAAAACCGCGATATATTTAATTCCGATTCAATAAAGTATTTTAAAGAGCCGCTTCTAACACTATATTCAACGAATCTTATTTTGTGACACAAAACTCTTATTTTGTGACACCAAAATTACATGACCGGTACGCCATTGCCAGAAGTTTATTCCAGAGGAAAATCCCTTATGAAGATTTTTCGTTCAAAATCTTTATTCCAGCGATTTTGAATGAAAAAATTTTGAATTCTGAGAACTATCGGTGAGCGATAGATCATATGTCTAAAATCACAGCAAAAATCGCAAATATTAACCGTGCTTAAGACAAATTATTCCACAAAATAATAGTCAAATTGCCCTCGATTTCAAGGTCTATGCCCAGGATTACTATTCATTTTGACAAACAAAAGTATTTAAAAAAATTCTAAAAATATGTTATGTTTCTAGAGCTCTCAAAAGATACTCGAGCTCTCAAAAGATAATAACAAGATATTTTCTTAAAAAACATTTTTCAACTATCATAAATTGCATTTCTTATACTTAATTTCTTGATTTCACTTTCTACATTTTTTATCCCAATTCTCTTGAATTGGAAAACGTATTACTTGGACGAGAATCGTTTCTTATTTCCTTGATTTCAGAAATAGTTCTATCCATGTAGCGCTGGAACTTTAAAAGTAAAAAAATCTTGACTCTTCTAACTAGTACGTGGCAGTATGTACGTGAATTTATTGTAATTACAGCACTTTAAGATCCGTAAAAACCCTTAATTAATACAGACGGATCTTAATAATATCACAAAAAGTGTAAATATTCAAAAATTTGCATAATAAATATTACAATTTGTGTTTTCTCATTAAATGATTGTGTAGATCTTAATTTCTATATAATTAGGCGTAATGACTCTCAATTTACGATCATGTAAAACATGTGTTCGTTACAAATCGTTAAACAGCTATTAATTTAGAGTCATATATGCCATGCAACAAACAGCAATGTGTAATTAAAAAAAACATAATGATAAATATGTTTGTCGTGATAATATTCGTTTTGTCTTAACATGAACAAATTGGACGAATGCGGTAATTTTAATCAATGTTTAAATCTCCCGAAAAAATACCCTAAACATTTTTTTAAAACAAGCAAAAGTTTCGGTTAATGAATTTTATAGAGTTATGCGCTACTCAAGTCATACCTTTTAAAATATGAAACTATAAATCTTGAAAAAAAACATAAAACCTCGAACTGCTGGAGGGTTGGAAAATCACACTGTCAGACGATTTAGCCCTTATGAAAACGAGTATCTGCTAAAATGTAAGAATTTGAATGGAACTGTTAAAAGGGTGTTCAGAATTCAACAGGTCATATAAAATCATGGCGCCACTTATCTAAAATGTACTATTTTTTGTGCCATTAAAATATCAAAGGTACACGTACTTAACCGAGTGTGACTTGTGAGAAGAATGCATTTTTTTTCTTCCCTTCCTGTCGAAAATTCCGATCTCCCATTGAGTTCGTTTATTTTTTCACTTGCTTTATGTGCATGTAAAAAAAATGCCGAAAAGGTAGAAATTGTTTTTGGAACAGGTCTCCTATGGCCCAGGTCTAATTAACAAATGCAACATTTTTGAGGATCATTAGATGCAATTTTTGATCCCTAATCTAGAAACCGTAACGATCGTAAACTGATGGGGGAAGTAAAATCCCAAACGGAAGTTTCCCAACTGTGAAACAATCGTTTCCAAGAAATTTTTGTTTTCGGGTTTTTTCATATTTTAATTTTCAAAAAAAAAATCTACATAAAATCATTTACTATGAAAATTTAGACCAATTTATATTTATTTCGTATTTTTTTCTTCTAATTTCAGAGTTGCGAGCGACCATGCGCGCATGGCTTTTTATCCTCGCAGTGCTGGCGACTTATAAACCGATTGTTCAAGTTGCTAGCACCGAGGACTCATTGTCAAAATCATCAAATCAATTGACATCAAACGAAAAAGAAATAGTGATTAATAGTAATTTAGATAGTACCGATTATATAAATAGTGATCGTGTTAAGCCAGATCCAGAATCTCTAGTCGAAATTGAAAAAGGACTTTTATCAATATTTGGATTTAATAAGCGTCCAAAAGTTGACCGTTCCAAAGTTATTATACCGGAGGCAATGAAACAATTATACGCACAAATTATGGGTCACGAATTGGACTCAGTTAATATCCCAAAGCCTGGACTATTTACCAAATCAGCTAACACTGTACGAAGTTTTACACATCAAGGTAAGTTAAATATGATTTTCCGCTTAATTTTCTTATATTACACTTTAAAATTGAATGAGTGATCTTATTAGTATGAATTTTCGTGCACTCACGTAGAAGACTTTAGTATATTTTAACCCCCGACTTAACTGATAGGGTATATGCGTTCGGAGTGAGAGTGTTTTTCTTCCCTCATCACTTTTGATCCACTCAACCGATTTCGGGGAATTCAGCTGGATATTACGGGAGGAAGGTTTTATTGCTAAATAAAGTGACCGTTTCCCCCTCACCTTCCCACGTAGCAACGAAGGTCGTAAAGTGGTCATGGCAACCATTAAGTTGCGAAATTAGAGTCGTGACGACTACTTTACAACCTTTTATGCTCCTTGGGTTGTATCTTTTGATCCATTGAATTGATGTCGATCGTGTTTCCGCTACTGAATTGAAAAAAATGAAAGGAATGTTTCAGTGTACAAGAATTTCCCCTTAAATTTAAAGCCCCTCTCCGTATATCTTTTGATCCACTGAACCGATTTCGATTCCGTTTTCGTCATGCGGTTGGAAATGATGATAGAAATATTTCAGTTTAGAAGAATTCACCCTTCCTCCCTAGCATTAAAACACTTCTATTTATTTATTTCGAAGTTTTTAATTTTTTTTAGGATTTTTTTAGGTGGGGTTTTTTTTTAAATTTTGATCAGTATGAAGGTTAATATACATGTCAGAAATTTCGTTTTTATATTAGTTGAATTATGTTATTTAAGCGTCATTCGATTTTAAATTTTTTTTTCCAATTTCCTCTTTTTTCTCGTTGCTTTCGGGGATATGCGCACATAATAAATAAATAACGTACGCGAAAGCGCAAAATCAAGAAATTTAATATTTCCCAATTGACCAATTTGGTTGGAAAACCAATTGGATTTCCAATCATCTTGTACCAAATACCGAAGGTACGATTTATGGAATTTTGACTGGAAATCCAATATTATTTCCTCTGAAAATGGTCCATTTTGTACTATAAGGTCCATAATTCTAAATATTCCCACAAATATTCTTAAACTTTATAAAGGAAAATTGCGTGGTACTTTTGGACACGGTACAAAAATTCCAACATTGGGCAATTGGGTTTTTCCGCAAAAGGAAAATAATTTAAAATATTAGTAAAATTTTTAATCTTGCTAAAAAGAAGATTACATTTTGTCGTAATTTCAGGTTTGCTTTTATGTAAATGAATTTTAAAATATCTCATTGTTATTGAGGAAATAAACATAATTTATACAAAAACCACTACAATACGATTTTATAATATTTGTTTCAAATGGTCCGGAAATGCCCAAAACTAGTTCTTTTATGGTTTTATGGCAGAAATTACGAATATCTTCTTGGAATCACGAATATGTTTTTGCTGTTTTCGGGAAAACACTAATCACCTTGTAAAGAAAACCCGATCTGGGATTTTCCACAACATCGTTTTTATACACCAGTAAAATTCAATATTTGAAGAAGTGTTTCTTTTGTTCATCAACTTCTTCAGATTCCATTGAAAACTGAACATAAAATACGTCACACTAAGTTTCGTCTTATTAGTACCTACTCCCTTTCCCATCGTTACGGATTTTGACGATTGTTCGAATACAATTTTTCTTCCACTATCGTAGATATTCTTTTCTTTCCTTTAAATGTGGAACATATTTTATGGACAACCCCAAGATTTCTGAAAATAATTAATTTTAAATCTAAGAACGCTAGTATGAAATAGGACTAATAGTAGATGTATTTTAATTTAATATTAATGTATTTATTGGAGAGTGATTTTGCTTTTTAAAATCTGAATATATTTTTTTTTGTGAATCTCACATTCTGACTAAAATTCTTTACGTATTTTTTTTTCCTTTACAGCAAGTAGAATAGATGATCGTTTTCTACATCATCATAAATTTAGATTATTTTTCAATTTGACGACAATACCGACAAATGAAAAGCTAAAGGCGGCTGAATTAGCAGTTAATCGAGACGCTATCAGTGATGGTGCTGCTAATCGGACAAGACATCAAATACTTGTCTACGATATTATTCGGCCCGGTATTAAAGGTAAACGTGAGCCGATCTTCCTTTTGATTGACTCCAAAGAAATCAGGATCAATGGGTCAGAAACAGTTAATCTAGATGTGCTACCCGCTGTTGATAGATGGTTAAGATATCCAAAGCGAAACCACGGTATCTTGATCCAAATTATGTCCGGTAAACATAAAACAGAGCCACCGTTACACAGGCACGTTAGACTCAAGCGGAGTATAGACGAACCGGAAGATGTGTGGGCGCAGAAGCAGCCACTCCTGTTTACATACACGGACGACGGACGACATAAGACGAGGTCCATTCGGGATGCGAGTCGTGCGAAAAGGGCGCACCATAGACGAACACATCGAAGGAAAGATGGCCGGGAGATCTGCCAGCGGAGGCCACTGTATGTGGACTTTACTGACGTCGGCTGGAGCGATTGGATAGTAGCGCCACCTGGCTACGATGCCTACTATTGTCACGGTGATTGTCCTTTTCCGTTAGCTGATCACCTGAACTCAACGAATCATGCTGTTGTTCAAACTTTAGTCAATAGTATTAACCCATCAAGGGTACCAAAGGCATGCTGTATACCAACACATTTCACAGCAATTTCGATGCTGTATCTAAATGACCAAAACACAGTCGTTCTCAAGAACTACCAGGATATGGCGGTTGTTGGATGTGGCTGTCGATGATCTTGCTAGGATAATAAATTTACATCATATTTTGTATCCCATTACAATATTATCATTTTATCGCACTGTGTAAATTACCACAACAACAAAAAGACTTTCGATTTTGAAATGGGGACTTCAATTGCCAAAAAGTGGGATGATAACGGTATAAAAAGTGTAAACTTACACACGAACATAAAATTCCATTGGTGTGCACAATTCCCTATTTTGTGTGTTAGGAAAATTTACACCGAAACGAACTAATAGCTATGCATATTTAGACTATAAAACAATTTAAAATAAAAAAAAAACTACAAAAATGTGATTTAGTTAAAACGATTTTATTTAAAAAAAAAACTGAAAAACATATCATCAAACATAAAAAGTGGCCATTTGTGAGATTACTAAAACAACTAAGAAACAGAAAATGTAAAAGTTATGCTTGCAATATAATTAAATTTAAAACAAGATTTCTATATTAGGAAATTTGATAAATGTTTAAGGAAAAAAAAAACTTTTTTAAACTATATAACAGTTAAAAAAAAAATTGTATAAACGTTTTTTTTGTGTAAGTCCTGTTATTTATTCAATTGGTTTTATTTTGAAATCAAGCCTTTTGTACATATTTAAAGAAATTATTTTGTTTTTAAAATTATTGTTTTATTAATAATATTATTATTATTATTGTTTTATCGATCATAAGTGTATAATATATTTAATAATAACATATGTGCATGTTTTATAAAACACACTAAATGTTATTTATTTTTGTAAATTGTATATCTGAAACTATTACTTATTACTACATCAAACTTTAAAAACATTAAAACGAAAAAAAAAAACATAAGAAATAAAAAAAAACCCGAGAATATTTAGAATGTCGATTTCGACAAATAATAAAAGATAATCTATATAGATAAACTAAGAAATTTTGTTATTAAACGATATTTCTAAATAAAAATAATAATATGTACAGTGTGAATCTTTTTATATGAAAATAGATAAATAAATTATAAAGAAAAAAAAATTGCTTGCAATTTTTGTGTAATATATTAGTACCTGGATAAGGAATGTATGATTAATTATTTCATAATTTTATAATTTTATATATATATATTTTGTATTTATTGAAAACAAAAAAATATTTTTAAATTAAATTTTAAAAATTGCTTAAATGATTTCTATCATTTATTTGATTATATTGAACATTTATACAAATAAAAGTATGCAATACACATATATAAAAACAATTCTTTTGTTTTACTGATTTTAAGATGATTTTAAGATATAGGTATATAAAATATTTTAAATTTTGTTTTTGGGATCCTTAGCGCGATATTACACACGGCAACTTTCGGGCTTATTTAAGCCGATTTTCGGGAGAAACGTCTGAGGAGGGAATAGTTGCCACTCGAAATCATGGCTTATCGACAATCTGCATACATGCAAAGCGTGTGAACCGGTTTGGGAAAAGTAGTAGGCAGAAATCATTTTCGTTTTGACCGCCAGCAGGTAAAGATCTTGGGAAGTATATGAACAGCAGCAATTTCAATGGTTTGAGTCCACACACACATATGTAAACTTGTGTAGCACATGCAAACAGGATTGGCTTATTTAAGCCACAAATGTAAGCACATTGACTTATTAAGCCCAAAAGTTGCCGGCTTAAATAAGCCAAGTGTAATATCGGACATACAATTACAAGAAGGATATTTTGACTGAAACTATAGGTTCCGCCATTGGTGGCATATTGGACCGACACTGCCTTGTCGACTATTGGCGTGCTTCCTTTATATGCGTTCGATCAGTCACCAAAACAGATAACTTTTCAACAGACTAATGGCGGGTTTCACGAAGATTTTAACGACTGCAAAATCAAGATAGGGAGCGAATTTTAAGCAAAAAGAGCCTGCTAAGTCGATTGCACGGCCGCTAAAAGGAACAGTCTAGGTATAACCCAGAGTATCTCTTTATAAATAGGACTCCAGTCAAGATTCATTCACCCCGATTGCGTGTGTCGTGTCGTTTTCGACAAGAGTCGTTTCATGTGTTGTTGTTAGTGTTTTTCTACCAACAACAACACGTAAAACGACTCTTGTCGAAAACGATACGACACTCGCAATCGGGGTGATTAATTCAATTCTAAGATTCATTAAGGATCTAGAAGAGGGGTGGCTAAACTAAAAACAAATGGGGAAGTTACAATAGATTTTAAGGTCGCAGTGACAAGGGAGCTGGAAAGCACCACCCCATACACACATTATTATTATTATTAATCTCCTTTATTACCAAAAAGCTCGCCAAAACGTTTTAAAGTCGGTAAGTAGTCCCCAAATTATAAATGACTTTTTTCTGAAATTCGTAAGATATTCGTTTGAAATATTTTTCTACACATTTTTAACGCTATACAATAATTTTAGAATTTTTTCTCGTCGTTTCTTGTAGTTTTTTCGCCGAAAAAATCATTGATTTGGCAGTTTTTATAGAAAGTCAAAAATGGCATGATATTTCCCCTCATCGCAGTTAGGAATTCAAATCTGTTAATTGAAAGAGCTATAGATAAGGTGTTAAAAGCTAGAGTGGACCAACCCACATGTCGAAATCGTGAATTTTTTTGTGTTTGAATCACTATTGCGAGTGAGTTTCTAGATAAAAATGTTTGGATGCACAAAAGAACATTTCAACATTGAGTAATAAAGTCCACACAATTTTTTTTTTCCAAAAATTTACAGTAAATAATAGTACAAAAGTGAAAAAGCTTCAAAAACTCGATTATGTGGGTTAGTCCACTCTAGCTTTTAACGCCTCAGATAATGCTTGAAATATTTTTATACGCATTTTTATGACCCATTTTTGATATCGGGTCTTTCAACAAGGACATAACAATTTTGTATTTAAATAAAACACAGAATAATTGAGATATCGGGCTGAAATTTATTACAGGTGTAGTGGACAAGTATGAAATTCGATGTCGTTCATATGGCCACCGCGAGCATTGAACTGACTGATTCTTTGGAGCCAATTTTCCACCACTCTTCCACACATATCGGCGGGAACGTTGGCAATTTCGCATTCGATATAGTTCCTGAGCTCCTCTAACGTTGTTGGCTTGTTGGCATAAACCAACGACTTAACATAACCCCATAAAAAGAAATCCAACGCCGTTAAATCGCATGAGCGAGGTGGCCATTCGACCGGACCATTTCTCGAGATTAGACGATTACCGAACTTCTCCTTCAATAGATCAATTGTTTGACCAGCTGTGTGGCATTGCTCGTTCGTGAACTTCACCATGATAAAAATGTAAACCTTGACTGACGTTTTAGCATTGCCAGATCATAAAAAAAGTTTTAGTGTGCGTTTTTATTAAAATACAAAATTGTTATGTCCTTGTTGAAAGACCCTTTATATAGTAGGATGATAGAAATACAAAACTGCCAATATAAAAAGGTTTGTTTTGATTTTCAAACAAAATTTTTCGCTACTTTAAATATTTAAGATGAGTTTAAAGAAATTGCTTTGCAAGAACACATCTTTTTATGTGTTGAAAAAAGAAAGTGTCTTACCTGTTCAACATTAATTAAAAAATTTACATATTTTAATATAAAGATCTACCAATACTTATAAACCCTAGAGGAAAACATTGGGAAAAATCTCAAGCACTTTTTGCGGAAGCATGATTTAAAGCGCTTTTTCCAAAAGACTTTCACAACTGATTATTTGTCTTAACACTCTAACTGCCACGACAGTTTAAAGCCTTTTTTGAATATTTAGTTGTCAGTCAAAAGGGCACTAAGAGAAAAAAAGATTGAAACAAAATTATACCTAAATGTTATTTTATTACCATAAAATGTGCGCTACTACCAGAAATCGTTGCGGTTGCAGCGAACACTTTAATAATTTTCATAGGTCTTTTTGACTGACGTGGCAGTTAGAGTGTTAAAATCTCCGAAGTGGAAGAAGTTATCTTAATTTTTAAAGTTTTATAATTTATGGTTAAAATTGAAATAGCTAGGTGGCCTGGCGGACAAATAAAGGGGTGGACTAGTAAATTGTATTTTTTTCTTCTTCAAGGAAAGGTGGAATGCAATACGAAACAAAATATTTTTCACACATGTACAGAAAATATTGAGTTCCAGTGAGAGAGAAATCCAAAAACACTCCATGAGCTTCCGATTCAGAAGCACTAAAAAGGCAACTTGAGGGACGTTCTTACCTGCAATGACAAGCGATGCTAAAAAGACCTCAATTAAAAAGCGCTTCGAGCTTCTGAGAAGATCTGAATAAGTATTTAGTTCTGAAGCGCTGCATTTCCTACTGGGATTATATTACCCGAAGAACTGAAAAAATAAAGTGAAATCCTGAAAGATATCTTTCACCTGTAAGCAATTATACTTAAGCCCTTCCCAAAACAAAAGAATCTTTAGTGCCTTAATAACGACCTATACTTAGGTTGTCCGAGTACATGCATATAGCAATGGTAGCAGGTAAAAAATGTAATATAATTTATTTATTAAACTTTTAATATGCGAACATGTGTGTGTGTATTTAGCAAATGCATTTCATAGTGCTCACAATTTTTTTTTGGGTTTAAACATCTCGTACTGAATGATTGACATCAGATATCAAAATTTGGTCGAATAGATAACATGCTCGATAAATGTAAATCAAAACGGAAGTGTTGAAACTAAGTTGTAACAAAAAATTAAACATACAACGTACTCCAAGTGCAAATTGGATTTAGTATTTTACAAAAATGGGAAACAAAATAAATATATTTGGTTTAATACTGATTTTGAATACATTTTGTGTGAACAGTGATAAAACGCAAGATAGTGCAGAATTGAAATACAATAGTGACAATCTGACTGAAATTGCAGCACAACTTGAAAAACGTCTGTTACCAATTTTTGGTTTAAAAAAACGACCCAAAGTCGATAAGTCCAAAGTTGTCATACCGGAAGCACTTTTAAAATTATTTGACGATATACAAAATAGTGAATATGATTCGGTGAATATTCCAAGGCCAGGACTTCATACTCAATCGGCGAATACTGTGAGGAGCTTTAATGCCACTGGTATGTAAGGATTTTTTTATCAATGTAATAATACAAAATTAATTACCTGACATAAAAAACACTGACACAATACACTCCCACCTGCTTTTAGGTGGACTTTTTTTGTGGGATTTTTTATGCGGTCCCTATTCACCTCAAAAAAAAGTTTTTTTTTAATGTGGTAGGAAACAGATTTTTTGTAGCTACCTGTAAAGTTTCCGATATATTTTTTTTGTGAGTTTTTATGCGATCTTTATCTACTGCACCAAAACAGGTTTGAGTGTATATTCGTAGTATAATAAAATAGTAATACTTTATTACGAGATTTGCACATCTATTCGATACATTCATTCGAAAACTAGAAAATACGGCAACACGGTTCAATATCTCAAAACTTAAGGTTTATTGTCCGATATTTTGTTTCTCTCAAAAGGAATTTTCTATTCATTTGGACCGGATTTCTCCTGAGGAACGATTAAATATTTGAAAATTAATTAAATTGAAACATAGTAAAAATTGTTAACCCGTTCGGTACATGTTTTTTTCTTAAAGATTCTCTCTATACAAATTAATAATGTTTAAGCTATTAGTATTCATTTAAAAAAAAAAAAAAAAAAATTAAAATTTTTTATTTTTTACAAATACGTTTACTGTAGTCCAGCTTTTTACTCAAAAAATCAAAATTGGGTCACAAAAAGGTGCATTGAATGAGAATAGAGTGTTGAAAATAAATAAATCCGTCAAATTTCAGCCCGAAGAGTAGTTAGGCCTCGTCAGAACAACGGCTACACTTCTGTTGTTAACCTAACGACCAGATAGAAACAGGAGCGGACGGGATAGAGAAATCAATTCGTTCTATAGAGCCTGTTCACATTGGTTGAAATAGTCCGCATAATTATGACAGAAACTGGCAACATTAAGGCAAGGTGAGGAAGTGGGACTAGTGATAGGGCAGTCCCACTTCCTCACCTTGCCTTAATGTTGCCAGTTTCTGTCAGAATTAGGCGGACTATTTCAACCAATCTGAACATGCTCATATATGTATATAGATTTCATCTTCATCTTGGCCTTACTTTCCTGGAAACTATGTAATTATCGAAATTATCACATGAATCATATATACGACCAATTCATTACCTGGCTTCCGAAGTTCACTTTCACATGCACCTGCATTTTATGATAGGGAATACGCTGGATTATGGAAATTCTACTCATATAAAGTATAGTGTCTTTTGCTAGTAAAACAGTTTTTTTTAGTACACATCTCTGATATTTTAAATCCATATAAAATATAAATGCCATAAATCTTGAAATTTTCCAGTTGGGAGATTATGCCCTCACACGGAAAAACTCCAGTTGGAACTGTTTAAATAAAGTATTTTTTTTTTCAAAAATGTAAAGCTTTTCTCTATTTTCAGGAAAAGCAGTGCGAAAACGGATGCGAAGTAAGAGAAAATTTCAACTTTTCTTTAACGTGTCGAGTATACCAGAGACTGAACAATTAAAAGCAGCCGAAATTATGTTAAATATGGAAACGATTGGTGCAGAACTGAGTGCTTATTACCAAATTCGACTTTACGACATACTTAAACCGGGAAAACAAAACTTCACGAAACCAGTACTGCACTTGATAGATGCAAAATCAATTGAAGTGAAAAATTTGAACGATACAATTTCGTTAGATCCTGTGGACGCAGTTATTCGATGGAAGGAAAAACAGAAACAAAATTACGGGTTGCTTTTTGAAATTTTGAAGTATAAGAAGCCTGAGAGTGAAAAGCGGCAAAAAAGAAGTCTTCCGGAGATAGACGAGTCCGAGGAAGCTTGGATGAAGAAGCAGCCTTTGCTGTTCACTTATACAGACGATGGTAAGTTTAGGCAACGTTCTTTGGATAAAGAAGAAATCCCCAGAAGATCAAAGCGACAGAATCCTCAGCCACCACTACCACGCAGAAGAAAAGTCACCATGGAACTGTGCCAAAGGAAGTCGTTGTATGTGGATTTTAGCCTTGTTGGGTGGGACGCCTGGGTGGTGGCTCCACGTGGCTACGATGCGTTCTTTTGCGAAGGAGAGTGTGTTTTTCCTTTGGGTGAACACATGAATTCGACTGCCCATGCTGTTATTCAAACATTAATTAATAGTGTGAGTCCAACGCGTGTCCAGAAGCCATGCTGTATCCCAACGGAATTAACCTCACTGTCGATTTTATTCCTTGATCAGGACGAAAAAGTTGTACTAAAAAATTATAAAGATATGGTTGTCGTTGGGTGTGGATGTCGATGAAAATTTATATTATGTTCATTTGTGAAAAATCGAAAATCTGCATCAATGACACAATGAATAACACATGTGTGCTGTGAGTTGGGTATTATGTTTTCCTGATTTTATAAAAAGAGGACAAAGTATAAAATTTTGAAAAAAAAGATGCCGGACATGTTTTTCTGTCAGAAAACAGTGCATGTCCTCCAAAAAGAAAACGGCTGGTAACCCTACCTGAGAGCATTACAAGGACAAAAGTTTTTTAGTGGGAATCCAGCATAAATCGATAATAGGGTAGACCGGGCCTAGTAGACCCACTTTTTATAATCTACTTTATAAAAGTTTTACTGTAATTGTTTCAGGTGTAGTAAAGACGTTTTTGGTTGGTTTATTCAATTGTGTTTCTTAGTCAATCTTTTATTTTGACTAATTATAAGTTTTTCAAATATTTTTTTTCATTTTAAAAAAAGTTCTTCGATGAGTCGACTAACCCCGTGTCTGGGGCTTGTTGACTCTGTCTACTTACCCCTATAGCCAACTAGCCCCGGTCAGCCCTACTTGTGAATTAAGGATGATTTTGTTGCTTAGTATGATTAGCTTAAGTGTTATGGTTAACTATTACATCGTTTTTTGTTAAATTTGTTAAGTTCGTAATAATTAAAATGCTAACATTAAGTCATTAATGACAACGTGAATTTTGTGATTATTTGTAAATGTTGATTGTGTGAAAATAGTACTTTATTCAAGCTTAGCAAGGGGATTGTTTGGAAATTGCATAGATAAACCACTAAGATGATCCAAGTGCGAACAACAAAAAAGCACGAAAATTTTTACCCAATCTCCAAAGTTCCTTAAAGCTTTCTTCGTTACTCCTGGAAGCTTTTTAGAAAACTTGAAAGTTCAATGATTCAGAAAATAGCTCGTTTTCTTTGTAAAACTTAATACGATATCTTAGTGCTTTATCTATGGCAATTATCAACCCATCAAGTTAAATTGAAACCCGTATTAATGAAATGTTCACACTCGCCAGTGAAATTTGGAATTTTTTGATCTTGTAGACCATTACTGATATTGAAACTACTGTATCAGTGAATCAATATAACAATATTAAAGGAAAATATGAGTGACTATATATAAGTACCAGTAAATAATACGCTTTTAAATACCAAAAAATGTAAGTTTTGTACAAAATCAATAAGAATAAAAATTATTATAAGTGGAAAGTATTTTTTTATGAAGTAGATCTTCGGAGAATTAAAATCTATCAAAGAAATTGGAGTTGTTAAGATATTTATAGTAAAAAAATATGTTTTGGTAGAATAAAAAGTCATCTCAAAAAGCTTGACGTACACGAAACGTTGTGGCGTTCAGATATTGACATATATCCAAAGAAAACAGCAAAATCGCCACTCGCCGTATGTTAATTTTGGATGAGTACAACGAATTCAATTCAAAGCGGTAATTCACAACATGATTAAAATTTCCTTCCATGATTTGGTAAATTTTTTTTACCATCCCAATCGGAGACATGTAGGCGCGCGGCGCTTTTGGCGGCATTTGAGACATTTGGAAGTTCGCAGCGTCAAATTCGGATCTCACAAATAAAAGCTACAATTGCTAGGTGCCAATCGTTAAATATTCTATATGAGGACAGACAAAATGTTTATTTAAAAAAAAAACCCCGATTGTATGGGAGAGGCGGAAAGGAGTAGTTTGATGGCATTTTGATGTATGGAACGGTTATGTAAAATCATATTCTAAACAGATTTTACCTCAATAAATTTTTCAGTGTGACTCACCGTTTTCGAGAAAATAGAAAAAAAATATTCAATTTGTATGGGGAAGAGGTAAGAAGGGTTCGATTAGATTTTGATGTATGGATTAGTTATGTAAAATTTTATTCTAAATACATTTTTCCTTCACAAATTTTGCAATATGGCTACAAAAATACTCGTTTTATCAATTTTTTTTGAAAATTTTTGGCCCGGGCGCCGCTTTGCCTTGGCACGGCCTTGTAGCCAGGTTTCGCCGGAGAGTTTTCTTTATGTAGCTACAAAGGAATTTGAATCTACTTGCATGTGAAATAATTAGTGGAAATTCCTCTACAAGTTATATCTTTAAAACATAACAAAAGCTATAATTGCCAATCTGGCAATCATTGGAGACCCGTATGGTGATATTCGTATCAAAATTCGAACAGTTGTACCAAAATTCCACTTTGAAGTCAAACTTTCCAATAAGAATTTTTAAAATTTATTCCAATCGGATTTTGATGTATGGGAGTTTTATGTAGAATCATATCCTAAATAACTTTTGTTCTTGGACTTTTTTGATAAGATGCACCGTTTTTGAGATATTCACAAAAACCGTTTTCGTTCGTATGGGGGGTACCCCCCCTAATGGTCCATTTTTGCCCATTAACGAACTTAGCCTCGCATTTTACGAAAAACGGATCCGCGCAAAATTTCAAGTCTCTAGCTCAATCCGTGCGCCCGCAATCCGCGCCACAGACAGACGGACAGACAGACAGACGGACAGACGGACAGACGGACAGACGGACGGACATGCAGAAATTAATTATTTTTATCATTCTAAACACACTGGTGTAATTCATTTTTGTGTGTGATGACGGGATCTTGGCGTTACAAACGGTAAGGCAAAGTTAATATACCCTTTGGTTTCACCATACGGGTATAATAAAAATTACACCCAAACCAAAAGATTTGAAAAATTACTAAAGATTTTAATATTACTTTTACTCAATCGTAATCAAAAACCAATTAGTTGTCATTAATTGCCAATATATTTCCATTATAATGACTCTCCGCGCTTTTTTCTGATTTGATTAATCGATTTCACTTGTTATGAATTTCAAATAAGTTTTTTTCGCTCATTCCACAAAGTGTGAATTTATAAAAAAAAAGTTCTTACAAGGGTATTCATCAGGTGTCAAGTCGGAAATACAAAATACTTTAAATTCATATCAAAATCATTTCCATCTTTTGTTGTCTAAATTAATCACATTTAATAGTTAGCAATAAATTCATATTTTTTATTGTGTCGTTTTTCATTCGATTGACAGTCGATATCAATTGAATATTATAAATTTGTTTATTTCTGTGAAGCTAAAAGGTAAACAACATAAATGTCATTCATGTAACTTAAATCAATTGATTATACTATACCTATAGATACCTCGTGGCAAAGGCGATACACAATATGACAATTATTGAATTCTTTGTAGCCAATACCCCGCATGGCGATATCGCTTTAAGTTATATACCAGAAATAAAAAGCAAATTTCCATATTGTAAACAAGATTATTATAATTAGCATTAAAAGAACAACTCAACGTTGTATGCCATTTGGTTGTCGTTTACTATTTGCACAACAATCGACACTTTTGGAATGCCTCAAAATAAAAACTATTAGCAATTGAAAGAGGAATGTTTATTAAAATGCTAACATTAAGTCATTAATGAATAACCGCGTGAAATTCCTGCAAATCAACGTAAATCGATGGTAAAAAATTAATATATGAAAACATAGCTAGTCTATCCGAAATTTAAAACAAAATAAAGCAATATATTAGCAAGTCAGAGAGTATTTTTAAAATTATCAAATTGTTTTTTTTTCCAAAACACTCAAGTGTCACCTTAAAGTCACCGTTAAAAAACATCCACTTTCCCCTCAACCTGTTATGAAAAACTATCAGAATTATTTCCTAAATTTACTTTAAAAGTAAAACGCAACACACATACGATAATTACACGCGATCCGGTCCAGATCTGGCAAGACGGCAGGAAGGGTGTGTACAGGTGGATGAACAGGTAACACAATCGCAAAGTCTTACCAGACTGCGAGTCTCCAATTTTCGTGAGGCGACGGCCAATCTGAATGTTTGTCCTCTTTCAAGCTCAATGTATTTTTGCCATTTTCGTGATATCGCATTTTAACACCAACGGTTTTTCAAAAATTATCACCCAGCCCGTGTAATGGTTTACGCGGTGTTTTTGAATGTTGAATATATATTCGTTCGAACTAAGCTTCGCTCGAAAGATGTTAAAAACTTGTATTTAGATAGGAAATTACTGCCGCTTAGCGAAATAAACAGAAATTTCTGGGCTTATTTGTATGCTAATTATAGTGCTATTGAAATTGATAATATTCTAAGAAATAACTATAATTTTCGAATAAATTTCATTGACATTTATATAGTCGTGTGTAAGCTTAGAGGGAGGCAAAAACCACAGTCATAGTGAGTTTAAACAAACAAGCAATAGGTGTACCATGATTTTTATAAATATATATAATACGAAACTAGAGGCCACGAAATTGGAGTTTAAGAAGAATGTGGGTGAATTTCGAGTCCGAAAATCATTTTGTTCGCATAATTCATTTCATTTTTTTTTAATTCCTCACAACGCGTTTTCACGAAACAGTTTTTTGCATTTTTCTCGGAAACGGTGAAAAATTTATACAAGTAAAATGTGCTTAGAATAGCATTGTACATAACTTATCCATACATTGAAATTTAATGCATTTTTCCACTTTATCTGCAGCCATTTTTAGATATAAATTATTTAACGCGATTGAAAATATTCCACAAAATAATTCAATTTTCACGTTTTCCTTACACTTTTATGTCCACAAAATACCACACTTTTGCAAACACCGATTCTACACTGTATAACGCCGAAAATGTTTATATGAGAGTGTCAGCGATTCCAGCGAAGTCGTTCGCGTAGTTGAGGTCTGAACTACGCGAGCGCGCTTAGTCCGCGTCGCCCATGACTACGCCATGTAGGTTCATAGTTTCGCTGAAGTGTGCGGTCGCTAATGCAAATGCTAAGGATTTTACTTTCAGCGAGAAACTTAGCTCACGTAGTTGAGCTCGCTTAGCTGAAGTGTGCCACGGGGGTTACTGTTTGTAACGCCAAGGTCCCGTCATCACACACAAAAATGAATTACACCAGTGTGTTTAGAATGATAAAAAAAATTGAATTTTGCATGTCCGTCCATCTGTCCGTCTGTCCGTCCGTCCATCCGTCCGTCCGTCTGTGGCGCGGATTGCGGGTACACGGATTGAATTATAGCTTTTGTTATGTTTTGTTTTGCAAACTTCATCATTTTGATCCAAAAATTAAGTAGAAATGTTTTAAATATAAATTTTTTTTAGGCAAATACCAAAACTTGGCTAAAAGTACAATTTTATAATGAAAACAAAACTTAATTTTGATGAAAAGCAAGAAAAAACAATTTAAAAATCTGCGCCGCAGACGAAAATTTTTCACCAGGAAATCAAGAAGTTCATAATACCAACCGAGAATTCTTTTCATTTTTAACGCTTTTTGCATTCCATAAAAAAATCGTGACGGAAATATTCTAAAAACTCAAAGAGAAATGCGCCGCAGTCCAAATTTCTCTTTGAGTTTTTAGAATATTTCCGTCACGATATTTTTATGGAATGCAAAGAGCGTTTTAAGAAAAAAAAAACGATTCATACATAACTTGTGTATTTAAAAGGATAATTTCCACAAATAAGTCTAATTTAAAGGACGATTTTCTGAAAACAAAAAGAGAAAAGGTATACGTAAATAATTTCTTGGCTGCTTCTAAAAGCCACCCAACTAGTTCAAAATCTACTTGAAACTGCCATCGCTTGTCGTCTTAACGTCTTTGAAAGTTGAAAAACGTCATTACGTCTGTCTTTATTTAAATTCTTTTTTCGCAGTTACTTTTTTTTCATAAAAAAAAAATCTTCACTTCTTCTTTGCAAATATTTCATGGTAGATTTTTTTATTCGGTATCGATTTTAGCTGAATGTATTTGTATTATTTTAACAACTTATCGAACGCGCTCCAAGTAAAATTCAAATCAAGTGATATATGGTGACAGCTAGTTGTTTCAAGGAGAATTCTCGGTTCCAGCACGGCTAGCAGTCCAAGCAAGCTAATAAATTCCATAAATAAAAGGCCTCCGTGAAGCATGATATGGGGCTGCTCCCGGCCCGGCCCGGTATTGCTCCTAGGCGGCAGTGATGGCAATAACTGCCGGTGGATAATTTTGCGGGGCTCCGAATTGGCTCCGCATCCCATCAAATCGTATATATACACATATATTATTGTGTGGTACTATTATTGGCTTTATTGACATTTTCTACTATTTACCTGTTGCTTATCACCTGAGAACGAGGAGAGTGAACGAGGAAAATCAAAGCTTTTAAAGTGGCTCGAGTTCACTTTTTATTGCGTATTTTTTCGTATTATATTATTAGTTTTTTTTCCCATTCTGCTATTGCTGTTGGTTATTTTTTATTGCTTTTTATATATCCAGGTGTGTTCGATTTTGTTGTTTAGCACATTTGCATTCACATTAAAAAATTGAAGATTGTGTCACCATTTTTATATGCTTGTAAAGTGATAAGATTTACGATTTCTAATTCGGAGTTAAACGACAATATCGGGAAAAAAATATTTTAAAAAAGCTTTTATTAAAAAAATATACTAAAAACGGAAAAATACTTTTTTGGGCGCTGTGTAAATATTTATCATATTTTTTATGATTTTATCTCGCTTTTATTTCTGATACCCTGATTTTAATTAGTATGAAAATCCAAAATGACGTCTGTTTTACTTTTGAGTCTTCGAATATATTGCCACGGACACGCCATCCAGACCTGCCGGAAACGTTGACAGGACTGTTAACAGAAATGTCATTAGAAAATTCTGTTGTGACGTAGGTGGGCTGCTGATTCTGGCATGACGTTTCAGTTCCAGAAATGCGTTGAGCAGTAAACAACTGAGAGTAGTAAATATGACGATCTCAGTGATTTCACTTTTTTCTTTAAAATCTCCGCACTAAAATTAAATTCGGCCTCCAGCTTCTCCCACGATGCCTTTTTCAAATCATTTCTTTGTAAAAATTACTTTTAAACAGTATTCGTTTATAGAACGGATCGTCTCTTCACGTGAAAAATTAGAATCCGCCATCTTAAATTCCATTTCTGTTAGCAAAGATGCCAGCAAAAACTGTCAGACTTTTCTGTCGTAACAGCTGACATTTCAATCTTCACTAGACATAACATCAGACGTAACAGCGGCAGTGACGGGATTCATGGCAGGTGTGGATTACTAGTGAGATATCCTTATGAACTTTATGACTCTAGAATCGGATTCAGCGATTTAAAAAACCCCAACATGAGGTTTTTTCCGAAAAAAACCTTACAAATGTTGCAAATCATCGAATTTATGGATACTTTTAGGTTGAAATGCAAGGAAATTTTCTGAGAAACTTAAAAAAATCGTGGAGGAAATGTTGTCCATTAAATTTCTCATGATAATGAAAAAGTTTGGAAAATCCGGTATTTTCGTTTCAAGGAACGAAAATACATTTTGTACCGATCTATGAAAATGTGCATTTTTCGGTCTTAAAAGGGTATCTACATAAAATTCTGCGCACCCCAAGGTTTTTAGCTGCTTTTTCCACGATTTTCTTCTAAAATATTCAGGATATCAGAAAACAGTGTATGTGTACAAGTTGTAGTTTTCAGAAAACTTTTACTACTTAGTCTGCCATTGTTAAAGCAGAGTTTTAACTTATGCTCCGTCTTCGTCATTGCACACAAAACATCTGTACGCTCAACAACTTTAAGATGGTTTTGTCAACTACTTTTCTACTACGGATGAAATAAGTTTTCAGTCTCAAGTATAAATGAATAAAAATTTTAAAGACAAATTGCTTCATTCTAATTGTAGATACTTATAGAAACATCTCTGATTCAGGTCCATATTTAAAAATCAGGTCATAATCAATTAATCATTTGAAATTATTTTTAGACATTTGCAATGAAGTAATTAAACAACTTTCTTGCATAACTCTTACCTTCCCACAGTTTGTAATTCAATTTGCATTGAATTAATTTCAATTCTAGGTGATAATATTTTCTCATTTAAAAGGAATTTTTATTCGTGTTTGCTTTTCAATCAGGGCACCAATCATGTATTCCGACGCGTCTCTGTCTTTCGACTTCGACGCAGTTTTAAACTCTTGACTTCGCCATATCTGCAGCTTGAAATTTCGCGGAATCGTAACTATGAATCGAAACGTGATTCTGACTGTCACTCCAGGAAATTTGAAGCTGCTAATATGGCGAAGTCAAGAGTTAAAAGCTGCGTCGAAGTCGAAAGACAGAGACGCGTCGAAATACATGATTGGTGCCCAGATATTGCTTATAGTTCAAAACATTTATAAAAGAAAAAAGCACTGATTAGACGTTTAATTGACATAAGTCAAGTTACTGGGAAAATTAATCATTTTATCACGCGTTGTCAATTTAAAAGTTTCTATTTCATGTTAAATTCAACACAATTTACAAATTTTGCAATTTTACTAAAAATAAATATGTAAAACGTTTTTCAAATTTGTAGTGATTTTAATTGATAAATCGTGTCTCAATTTTGTAACGACTGTCATAATTTAAATGTTTCAAATAAAATTATTCACAAATAGTAAATTAATTACAATATTTCAAGATTAAAATATTTTACTTACTAAATTAAAAAAAAAAAATACGTCCAAATTAAAAAGGAAAATTCCAAGCAATGGAATTTCAGATTTTGAATTAGAAATATACAAGATGTACCTAATTAATATTCATAAAACCATATCATGACAATGTATCAGCGGCGAAAACGTCTCATACAAAAGATGCTATTACATGGGATCGCATAACTACTATAATTTCATTCTACAACTTAATTCATGCTCCCTAGAGAGAAGCGGTCCATTCAAAAAATCTCCAGACCAAATGGTATGTAGCGTGTAGTTATTGGAGAGTGAGGAAACCTATAAAAAAGGACCTCCCAATAATTTTTAAATAGATTTTTTTTAATAAAATATTTCCACGTTTGTGTGTGTGTGTGTTTGCGTCCAATATTTATGCCCCTACTATATATTTTTTGTATATCTCTTGGGAAAGAAGTTTTTTCTTTTTGGTTTTTCTTGATCTTAAGCTCATCTTGAAATTTCTTATATCTTTTGTTTTTTATTTGAACAAAATTTTCAGCAAAATTTTTGATGTATCATCTTCGATTATGCGGCAGCCGGCGGCCACAAAACAAACTTCCAAATCCCTCCATCATCATCAACATCATTGATGATGATCATAAGAAATGTTGGTTGTTAAGATCCCTATTCTCATCCCATCCCATTTGACTTATAAATAATATCTAAATAATTATTGATCGATCGATGCCTTTTGCCAACGATGCCGAAGAACAAAACACCGAACCATGATCAGATTAATTGGCAGCGCTACTTGTGAGTTATCCAGTTTTTGGGTATTACGAGAGGGTAAAGGTGGGACGACCTCATCACTATCCCCGGATTTTTGTGATTGGACTAAATCTTCTTGCTAACTGTGATTTCGGTTCGGATTTCTTCGCATGTGTTCACGGTTCGCAGGTACCATAAATTCAACGTGTGGAAAAATAAAGTACATCTCGTAAAAAAAAATCTCCCGATAATTCTATACTGAACACGACGTACCGGACAGACCCTTAACCTTGCATGATTCCTAAGTGGCCGTGGGCTAAAACCCGATCTCTCATCATATCGTCAGCATAAGAACATTTGATAATGTATTGATCCACTGTGATGGTTCATTCCTCATTTTTACCTTAATGGATTTCAAAACTGAATGAGTGATCATACCAGACCTTTTGGGGTCTGAAAGCTTCATGTTGGCATGTTATATGATAGCAGTTTACTTAACATTACCGTTTTTTCTTCTCGGTTATGAACTTCATTCAGCAGATTTTTTTTTCGAGTATTTCAGGTAATTTTGATCAGTCACAAAAACACGGGTATGACAGCCAGTTCCTGTGAAATCTCATTGAAATTGACGAATGTGGCGATAAATGTTACATTTTTTCGGAAAATCATTTCTTATAATGACTCGGTTTTGGATCGTCCATCCATTAGGAATTAAATGAGAAGCCAATGGTTAGTTGGCCATTTAAGATTTCAAACTCCTACATCTGACTATCTGGCAATTATCAAATTTTTCATTCCTTTGAGATAATAGGGGTTTTTTTTGATTATAATGCATCGACCGAATAACTTTATTATTAGTTTGGCCACTTTGAGGACTTCATGGTCGTTCATTAATCCGTTGTGTATATTGAGTCAAGGGCGTCTCAGTGCATTGCCTACAATTCAACATTCGTCATTGATCAAATATCTGCCTTTTGTGAAGTTTTTGTGAAGTATTTTTTTTAACAAATTGTTCACAGTGAAGTCTTTAGACATCAGACAAATTTTTGAGCGAAATTAGAAAACTGAACTAATTTTGATTGTTTTTTGGAAAAACAACAAGTTTTGCAGGGATATAGAGATACTTGTGACCAAATCTGAGGAAAAAATCAGACCCTGCAGAAAAAAAAACTGTTCGTATTCGAGAGAAGAATCTAAAGTTTGATATCGTCATGCCACAGCCATAGTCACGAAACTGCAAAATCGTACTTTAGAGACAAAGGAGTTTAAAGATTTTGACATGTTTTAATTTGGGAATAAGGAAGATATGGTTCCCGTGCACCTGTTCAGAATAATAAACTCAAAACGGCTAAAAAATCAGCTTCGTGTCTATGGTTGTGACATGATGATATGGAGATGTTATTCGCAATACATGTAGAATCTAGGGGGTCGTTACAATGCTCCAATTGAGGAGGTCCTGGCCAGGATGTTATGTGGTATCATAAAAAGGGAACGACGTTCCACAGATCCAATTATGGACGAAAGTGGGCCTCTTCCTTATACGAATAGTATCACTTTGATAATTGGATTTTTCATTAATGTGTCAGACATTTAGTGGGAAAGGGGCAGTTTTGAGCATTTACGAGTAAACAATAAATCCTCATCTTTTACCGTAAAAAATTTGTAAAAAATAATTGTTCGCGTAAACAATGATTGTTGACGTAAACAATAATTGTTCACGTAAACAATCCGTGAAAAATTTCATTTATCTTAAATAAATAGCTTTTTTATGTCAAAAGCAATCTCAGAGTTTAGTTATGTAAGTAAAAAACAAAGGAAGTATTTAGGAGGATGACCGAATTTCAGCATCCAGACTTGTTATAGCCCTGAAATTAGTGGGAATTCCTGTACATCCGCTCAAATTTCTAATTACGCACAGGAAATGAAATCTAGCATATGCTTTTACTAGCAGATTGATACATTTCTTTATAAAATTTTATATAAACTTTGTATCAAATCCTGAGAAATTCCTGGTAAACGCATTTTCACTCGGCGTATAGAAGACAATTTCATCGATTCAGATTTTTAGATACAAAGTTTATTCGTATCTCTCTTTATCAATTTTTTTTTGTGTTTGTTGTATGATTACATTTGGTTGTTTCAGAATTAAAATTTGAACATGAAAAAAAAAGAAAACAGAAACAATTGTTTACGTTCTTTACATTGTTTACTGTGACTTTGGTGGTTCAAAATAATTAAGTTTTTACAGGTAAACTAATACGTAAAACATGTATTTTTGCGATACATACATATATATAATAGTGAGCATTAATGGGTTAAAGGCCATAGAGGGATAAGGGAACAAAAAGTGCCCCCAGAGATAGAAGCTTGAAATTTTTTCCGTAAGTTGCCACCATTACAATAAATATTTTCCCAAAATTTCAATCCAAAAAAACGAGTAGTTTTGGAGAAAAAAAATAAAACATGATTTTTTTGAAAAAATTCTAGCTCCGTAACGGGTTAACCGATTTTGATGAAACTTGTCGCAATTTTTTCGTTGAAAGTCATAGTTTTCAAAAAAAATTATAGCAAAAAAATTAAGTGTGAGGAACCGTTAGGAAAAAATATTTTTTGTTTTTAAAAAATTATAACGGTAACTTAACGGTTTTGCACTACTTTTATTTTTTTCTCAAAAACTCCTTAATCCCTTACCTACAAAACAAAAAAAATTATAAGGCAATCGGAGAGGTACTTCATATTCAAAAAAAATAAAATGTGAAGGTAAGTCACATTATCATATGGTGAACTCCACCTCAACTCATACTCACGTTTACAGTCATGTTCGATTTCTTAACTTTTTTCATTTGGATGTTGTTAGGGACTTAAAAAAAAGTTACCCGTATTTTTTTGTTTGGTGGAATAACGTCCGGTAAGCGGAGGGGAGAGGATCAAACTCGGCGAAAACTGGAAATCACAAAAACTTTAAAAATTTGTAACTCCTGAACGGCTTTACCGATTGAACACTTTGGAAAGGTAATTAAATTTCCTTGTCACAAAAAATACTTTTTGATTCCCTCCCCTCACCGTCGTATTGTAAAATTCAATTTAGTGACAAAATTTAAAGTATCTCGAGAAAGAAATTTTTTTTCTTTTGAATTTTTTTCTGTAAATACCTACCATTATACCATACAAATTCGTAAATGCGTTGTTGACTTTCTAATGAATTTAAAAAAAAATGAACACAAAAAAAGTTTATACATTTGACTGAGTTTCGATTGGTTTTTATGTTTTATGTACATAATATTATTGCAATAGTTTTAGGAGAATAATATTAATCAGAAATTCATTTAAAAGAAAAACTTTCAAATATATTACCATTAGAATTTTTTTTTTACTTTGAGAAAGGTTCCGCCTGGAATAAATCCGTGAAAATTTTGAGTTTCGCCACACTATAACAACAGCTCAAGATTTGTACAATTAGACAAATAGGCTTAAATATACAAACAGCTTTTGAATTTATAACACAGAGAAAATATGAGGTAAAACAACAACTTCAAAGAAGGTTTGAAAGTGTAAAAACTCAAAAAAAACTCAAAAAAAGAAGGAGCTCAAAATTTTCATAGATTTATTCCAGACGGAAACTTTATCAAAGTAAAAAAAAAATTCTAATTGTGATATATTTGAAAGTTTTTCTTTTAAATGAATTTCTGATTAATATTATTCTCCTAAAACTATTGCAATAATATTATGTACATAAAACATAAAAACCAATCGAAACTCAGTAAAATGTATAAACTTTTTTTGTGTTCATTTTTTTTTAAATTCATTAGAAAGTCAACAACGCATTTACGAATTTGTATGGTATAATGGTAGGTATTTACAGAAAAAAATTCAAAAGAAAAAAAATTTCTTTCTCGAGATACTTTAAATTTTGTCACTAAATTGAATTTTACAATACGACGGTGAGGGGAGGGAATCAAAAAGTATTTTTTGTGACAAGGAAATTTAATTACCTTTCCAAAGTGTTCAATCGGTAAAGCCGTTCAGGAGTTACAAATTTTTAAAGTTTTTGTGATTTCCAGTTTTCGCCGAGTTTGATCCTCTCCCCTCCGCTTACCGGACGTTATTCCACCAAACAAAAAAATACGGGTAACTTTTTTTTAAGTCCCTAACAACATCCAAATGAAAAAAGTTAAGAAATCGAACATGACTGTAAACGTGAGTATGAGTTGAGGTGGAGTTCACCATATGATAATGTGACTTACCTTCACATTTTATTTTTTTTGAATATGAAGTACCTCTCCGATTGCCTTATAATTTTTTTTGTTTTGTAGGTAAGGGATTAAGGAGTTTTTGAGAAAAAAATAAAAGTAGTGCAAAACCGTTAAGTTACCGTTATAATTTTTTAAAAACAAAAAATATTTTTTCCTAACGGTTCCTCACACTTAATTTTTTTGCTATAATTTTTTTTGAAAACTATGACTTTCAACGAAAAAATTGCGACAAGTTTCATCAAAATCGGTTAACCCGTTACGGAGCTAGAATTTTTTCAAAAAAATCATGTTTTGTTTTTTTTCTCCAAAACTACTCGTTTTTTTGGATTGAAATTTTGGGAAAATATTTATTGTAATGGTGGCAACTTACGGAAAAAATTTCAAGCTTCTATCTCTGGGGGCACTTTTTGTTCCCTTATCCCTCTATGGCCTTTCATACAAAAAATAGTCAAAAAGCGGAAATGCAACACTAGTTCAGAATAGGTGTTTAAACTTGGACAGAAATTATAACTTACTAAAATAAAGGTGATTTTATACTGATTTTACTGTTTATTAAACACTATACTTAGATTTGAATAAGAAACCAAAATTGATTTCTGGTTCTTGTCATTGTAGTCTGACTAATTGGATTTGATCGGGGAAAAAAAGAAATAAGTAGCAGAAACCGACCTTTCCAACAACTCCCATGATTGGGGAAACCGAATGCCAACAAATTTCATTTTAAAGAATTTCATTACCCCACGGGCATCATGGGATCCTATCGCATTCATGTTGATTCTATTCCCCGGGCCAGATGATCACGATCATAAGTAGGATTTTACTGGAATTTCAAAAAGTCATATCCGGCGTTTAAAACGCAATTAATTGAAAGATTTTTATGTTTTTTTTTCAACATTCTTGTTTTTGTTTTGTATGAACCGAAAATACAAAACGGATCCGATGGTGGATCGCATGAATCGAAATGAGACTTCAACAAAGGAATTTGTAGAGTTAACCCTTTTTGACTTCTTGCATCTATATTACAATGATGATAGTATTACATTTCGTATAAATAATTATCTGACATCTGGATCTATTTTTATGCTTTATAACGATCAAGTTGGCTGGTTGATTTATTATCTATACAGTTTTGATTTTGATTAATGTATTCGCTACAATTTAATTGAAATTGTACCAAAAAGATGAATTTACACAAGAAAATGTTGATATTGTAACTTAGACAAAAGTAAAGTGGTAGATATTTACTATATAAACTGCGTTACAAGCTTATGGGAGTATCTTTAAGTATATTTTTTTGCTACGTACACTCAGAAAAATGTCCAGGTCAACTTTTTGTCAGGTTAACTCTGACCTTACAGAGGTGTCTGTAAGCCAGCTAGCGATCAGAGTTAACCTATCTAAGGTCAACTCGTGCACCTTCCAATGCCCTACTTCACCTGCTGGTGGCTTAATTTCAGAATTTCTCCGGCCACAGGTCAACTCAGTTTTACTTACCCACATGCAGGCGAACGCGCGCCTGCCCGAGGCCAATTACGCCGTATGTAGGTCGTCGAGTTAGCCTCCATTTTTCTGAGTGTAGTTGTACTCGTCGGAAGGCAACGATTTAAATAAAGACCTACACAGTCACGAGTGAAATTTTACCCAATTTTTCACGATTTTTACTCTTCACAAATAATTGCAACAAAAATTGTAAAAATACCAATAAAGAGAAACGCATCGCAAGCGATTTTTTTTTCAGAAACATGCACCCATTTTATAACATTGTTAGAAAAAAACGCGCCGTTCGCGAAAAGAACGTAATTTGGAGCACCCCTCGCCGAAATAGACTATGTTTTGCATATTTAGTGATAGGCTTTCTGCTGTTTGATAAATTATAATACTAAATTAAAAAATCCGGGACATTTGTTTAGTTTCGCCGAGACAACAGGACTATATTCGGGTTTGTCTTAGCCATTTTGGGACGTATGGTCACCTTAATTATGTAGTAACACACATTCGATGAATTAATATAATTTTATTTTAAAAATTGTGTCGGACGACATTTTGCAATAACAATAAAACATCGAAAAGTGGTCACGTATAAATCGATAAGTATGTATTTAGTATTCATCGACATTATGTCGATAAATTAACATGGTTTGGCATTTGTCCGATAAAACGATTTTTATTTATTTATTTTTTTTTTTTGGAAAATCTGATTCGTGTTGAGCGTGGTTAAACATAAAAAAACCAGAAAACTAGTAAAAACTCAATCGATTGGGAATAAATTTTCATAGAAGATCAAATGGTAAAGAGTGATGTGATCACCTGATCAATACCAGAAGTACGTGAAAGAATTAACATTGGTTTGTGCATATAAAATAGCGAATAGCACCTGCTGTCTTATCTAAACTAAAACTAAATCTACAGATCGGAGATTTTATTAGGTTCTGATAAACACCTCGATGGGATTCGTTTGACCAGACAGCTTGACTCCAGTAAACCTCCTACGTGCATTGAATTTCATTTCACATCAGGCAAAATGACGAGGTAACCTTTCACTTTGATTCAAGACTTAAATGACAACCGGATCGTCTTACACTCACTTTTTTTTTGGAAAGGGACCGTTACTTACTTATGGACAATACCGATATATAAGATAAATAGTCTGTTAAATTTATTTAGGTAAATATAGTTCAGGTTCACTCCAAACACTCATGTTTGTAATGAGGTAGGCATATTTCACTAAAATACCTACCCTACAATCATTAGGCATCTGTAGCATGTTTTTCTATTTATTTTCTTCATGACGATTTCGTGGTAAATCTCTTCGGATTACGGGATTTATGTTTATAAGCCTCAAGATATGCGTACCTGGTAGGTACTCGAAATATACTGACCAATACCTTTTGGACATCATACCTCACTTCGTGCGTTACAATGTCGTGCAATTAGATTTCAAGTGTAGCGGAAAAATTTTGTTTTTGTTTTCTAGCATCTTGTACTCCTACTTCATTTACTGTCGTTTTTCTTCTTTTATTTATTTTTTACTCATGCTTTGCTTGATCTTTTTTTTTGTACCAAAAAGGTCCACTTGAGATCTTAGCAGGGGGCCACTTCATCGGTCATTGTGTGGTCATAAAAGGAAGGTGAGACGAGAAAAGGCTATAGAAACAGTTTCATTTATTGTTTAATGGCACTTAGCCGTTTCTAATAATGGGATAGTAATAAATCTTAACATACAGAGGCTATATTTGAATTTTTTCATTTTAAAAAAAAAAGAACATAAAATTTAAAATGTCCGCAAAGTTACTTAAAATTTTAATAACATTACCAACCAACGAATTCGTATTCTGCAATCAAATATGTGTATTGAAATTCAAATAAAACAAATGAGATACAGTAAAACCTGTGTAAACCGGGCCCTGTATAAGCCGGAACCTTTTAAAGCCGAACACTTTTCAAAGTCTCGTGATTCTGAAGACGTTTTTCTTACAAAATGAACCTTGATAAGCCAGAATCTACTTAACGCGAATCCTGACATCATTTTTTCTACAAAAGCCGGACATTTTTTTCAATCAGATTTTAAAGTTTATATAAAAATGATATCAGATTTACTATACCGTTTCTAGTGCATAGAACTAACCGTCCGATCAAAATATAGACGAAGAGCCCCTTTCCATAAAAACATTAGGCAATACGTTCATTGGTAAAGGCCTGTGTCCACATGGAGGTTTATTTGGAGAAGTCGCTTCTAGCAGAGACTTCTGGAAATTTTTCCCGTGGAAACACTAACTGCAAGTGAACTTCCAGAAGTTGTGACACCAGAAATCTCTTCTAGAGGCGACTTCTGCACCTAAACTTCCGTGTGGACACAGGCCTTAACACCACTCCACCTCTGTGTTAACACTACTTGTTTCTAATTGAAACCCAATCGAAATCTTCCCACTTTTTATTGTAACATGCCTATCCAAGAACTGATTTTTTCATGAATTGAACCATTGTTCACGAACTGATGTATTTTTTTGGCTTAAAAGTAGTTTACAAATTAAGGCCAATATAGTTTAGGCCGGACTGTTTAGGCCGGACACATTTTGTGATCCTGTGCGAGTCCGTCATAGCCTTAAGGTGCCGCTCCACATGAGAGTACATGCCGCCGAGAACCTCTCGATAGCAGCTACTCGCAAATGGACACGTCTCTGAGAGTCGCTCGCAGAAAATCGCAAAAACTCGCAAGTTAGTTTCTGCGAGCTGTCAAAAGTGATTCTACTCTCTACTCGACACGCACCCACTGAACTCTCGCGAGTAGCTCGCCAGATACGAACTGCGTTTGAATTTCGCTAGTAGCTCTCGAGAACTCGCCAAAGCAAGATGTCAAAAAAATCAAGATATTGGTCTTGAAAAGAGAAAAATCGCCGAAATTAACTCTCAAATGGACAACCTCCTGCAAATAACTCTCGAGAGTTTTTGAGAGTTAATAGCGTATTTACTCTCATGTGGAGCGGCACCTTTATAGCTCTAGCATAGAATAAGGAATATATAGAAAAAACTCTCCCGAACAAATTTTTGACAAATTTCCCCTTCGAAGGGGGGAAAAATGTCCCAATCATTCACTAGCTACGGCCTAAAAGTTAATTACTTTTAGACTAGGAAGCACGAAGCAGAGAGAACATTTTCTAATCATTTTCGTCGTATCTATTCAATGAGATGGAGGAATCGAATGGATAATTTTTTCCGTGTTACATCGGATCCTCTTGCTTCATCTCACAGTGGAAAAATTTTCTCTAAAAATTTGTTCTAAGAGTTTATTCTCTAGATTATTTGTTCTCTGGCTCTAGCCCCTATAAGAACAAAATGGTCTGAAAATTGAGCTCAGAATTGTAAATGGGGATTTTCCGTTGATAAGAGAGAGATCAGTATAATTAGATCCCAAATCTGGGAACCCAAGCTACATGTCATTTGTTAATTCTTTTCCATTTCTATTAGAAGGTCTTGGTCTGAAGTTTTTCCTCCAAAAAATCACATCAATTTTTTTTATTTTATGAATAACATTTAAAGCAGTACAATTAACTATTTGGCATTGTGAAATGTCACCAATTAATGACAATAATATCGCATAACAATAACGAAATAAATAACTCTACATTCCTATAGCCAACATTTAGAAATGCTTGGAATTCGAGGAATCCCCAAACCACACACGAAAACATGGCAATTTCTTCTCACGCAAATATTTAGCGGATATTCAAGAAGATTTAGTCGGAATAGGATAGGTAAGAATATAAAATGCAAATAACTAAAATAAAGGAACTAATTGTGAATGGAATGCTGAGAATTTTTATTCAAATTAAGCACAATCGCGAATAGATTGTTATATAAAAAAATATCTCAACTGAGAAGACAATATTCTTTTTTTACTGTGTTTGTTAAGAATTTACCTATAAAACAAAGCAACAGAAGGCGGCAAATGGAACTTAAAAGAGATTTATTCGTGTTTGGTCAACCACCGGGACAGAAATCGAACAGTAAGAAGTTGAAAATTTCACATTTAAATCCGATGCTGATTATATGCTGGAATTGAATCGAAATGAGGAGCTAAATCCTTAACCCCTTCAGTCATTATTTCGTGTTGTGTTATTTTTTCAACTTAGTGCCTTCATTATCAAGGGCCACAGTTATGTACAATTGGCTAAGTCTAAAACAAGCAAATATCAGGTAATTCGAGAAAAAGAAGAAGAAATAAAATACAGGTTAAGTTAATAATAAAGGTAAAATAATAGCGAATTGTGGATGTTATATACAGAACAAAGCTTCTTTATGTTGAACTTTGCTTGCTTGACCATGAATTAATTGCAAGGAAAGAAATTGAGAAGAAGCTGAACTGGATTGGATTTGAAATTGACGAGGTCGATGGTGGTTGCTGCTGACGATGATGATGGACATGTTAACGTGTCCTCTTGTTTTACCTACACATCTGGTCATTTATAATGATTTTTGTGAAATAAGATTGAAGATCCAAGCGAAGAGATTCTTTATCAAAAGCCGAAAATGATTTGCACAAAACAAAAGGTACTCTTCGGTATTGGGGATGACCTGGACAGCAATCGGCGTCCATAGATGTTTTAATTTGTTCCTTTAGTTTTTTTTCCTCAAGATTGTGCGGAAACCTCACATAAGACTGTGAGTGATCGAGAATTCGTACGCAAGAAACTACATAAATGCGAATGAGATAGAAGGTATAGAAATGATGATCATTGCCACGATCAAATTCTGACCAAAGGAAAATTGCAAAAATATTTCCAACACTGATGGAAGATGTTTTTTTTCTTTTTGACGTGCTTTAGTTTTGTGCATGCTTCAATCCGATATGAAATTGGTGTAACGAATTTAACAATGTGAGAATTGATTGGTGGCGTTTAAATAATTGAAATTATTATACACTTTCTATTACTTTGCTTTGTCGCTATCTACCTATATTTTCAAATGGTTGAAAGCTTAGATTTCCAAAACTATCTAACCTAGAAAGATGAAATTTGCCGCCTTGCGTAGTTTCGGTGACAATACAATGTTTTCACTACTTCGTCCTTGTAAGTATAACAGAAGGTCCTGCCAGGATAACGTGATCATCCATTTCCTCAAATTTTCTGGAACAAAAAAACTCATGTGGCGGTTTTTTACATCGCTGAATTCGAATTTAACGTTAAACCATCTGTAACGACAAATTGTTAGCTCTTTGAAGTCATCACACATCCTTTTTTAATCACACAGGTATTATTATAGACGTAAACCATGGTGAAGATGCAATTTCCTACTGTCACACACTTTTCATTTTTATCAAAATATTCAATTAAAAAGAGGTAATTTCTCTTAAAATCTAAAAATTTTAGTAGGAAAACATGATTTGTACTTTCCTAGTGTATTTAAAAAGTGTGTATATTAGAAAACTTGTTTTTCAAATAGTTTTTTTTATAACGAGAGCTGGTTGATGATTTTGAATAGAAAATTTTTTAAGGATGAGTTCAAGGATTAACCATTTTCACAAACATACATTCTTTTAAGTTTTGGTAACTTTTGAACACATTGCCGAATACTCTAATCTAGCTTTTTCTTCAAGCTCAGTCCAATCAGTCGAGTGGATGGAAAAAATTGTATCCAATACCTCAAATCCAAAACCTCAAATCCAAAAGCTCAAATCCAAAACCTCAAATCCAAAACCTCAAATCCAAAACCTCAAATCCAAAGCCTCAAATCCATTTCAGATAAGGATTTTCGTGCATCTGTCTGTCGGTCTGTCTGTCGGTCTGTCTGTCGGTCTGTCTGTCGGTCTGTCTGTCGGTCTGTCTGTCGGTCTGTCTGTCGGTCTGTCTGTCGGTCTGTCTGTCGGTCTGTCTGTCGGTCTGTCTGTCGGTCTGTCTGTCGGTCTGTCTGTCGGTCTGTCTGTCGGTCTGTCTGTCGGTCTGTCTGTCGGTCTGTTTGTCGGTCTGTCTGTCGGTCTGTCTGTCTGTCGGTCTGTCTGTCGGTCTGTCTGTCGGTCTGTCTGTCGGTCTGTCTGTCGGTCTGTCTGTCGGTCTGTCTGTCGGTCTGTCTGTCGGTCTGTCTGTCTGTCGGTCTGTCTGTCGGTCTGTCTGTCGGTCTGTCTGTCGGTTTGTCTGTCGGTCTGTCTGTCGGTCTGTCTGTCGGTCTGTCTGTCGGTCTGTCTGTCGGTCTGTCTGTCGGTTTGTCTGTCGGTCTGTCTGTCGGTCTGTCTGTCTGTCGGTCTGTCGGTCTGTCGGTCTGTCGGTCTGTCGGTCTGTCGGTCTGCCTGTCTGTCTGTCTGTTTGTCGGTCTGTCTGTCGGTCTGTCGGTCTGTCGGTCTGTCTGTCGGTCTATCTGTCGGTCTGTCTGTCTATTTTTCTGTCTGTCGACTGTCCGAACTACTAATGTTAAATAACTCGAAAATGCTTAGCGCTAGTGTCTTGCAATTTTTTGTGGATGAGTTTTATTAAAATCATAGTTTTATATCAATTGCTCGAAAAGTAACCAATTCTTAAAAAAAATACGTTTTTTTGAAAATGTCTCTAAAACTGTGCTCTTTTGGGAAAACATTTATTTAACCAAATGTAAAGAAAATTAAATTTCCTGCATTTTTCGGTTCAAACGTTTTCACTTCTCTCTGAAAGATCTTGTTATATTTGAAAAAATGTTATTTTTTACATATTTTTTCCGAAACTTCAAATATTGCAAGGAAAGTCGTGCGCTGTTCACATGACATACTTTTAAAAATAAAATCTTACATTTTACAAGAAACGCTTCTGCACAAAATTTCAAGCTTCTAGCTCAATTCGTGTATAGGAATTATTGTGATCATAATAGACTCATGGACAAGAGAAAATCAAAAAAAATTTATTTTCAAAAGTATTAATTAAAAGTATATGGACCAAATGTTATATTTAACCAAGTTTTTCTTCAACAAAATAAGCACACTGTTTGATTGGGTCACTGTGCTAATACTGAAAGAGATTTTATATTAATTCGAAACAGTTACTTAGAGAAACCTGTGACATTGACATAGTTTAAGCTTTTAAAATCACATTTTTGTATACATAAATTTAAAACAAAAAACCAATGTCATTGAAAACAGATCCCTAGATTATGATCACTGGGAACATACCTAAAATTAACACTCATCTCAAAAGCAAATCCTTTAACAAATGTCTTGTGAGATATGATAAGATTACAGATTAATTTAAAACTGCATATGAAAGAAATCTTTCAAAAATGGCAAGAAAAAAAAAAGAATACAATTCGAATCTAAAGATTTAAAAGCATTTTGCTTTGGTGCGATCGAAACGATCAACATGATCAGCGAAAGTATACGCGGCCAAACAATTGCAAGAGGCCGGCAAGCAACAGGCACTTCAGTTTTTATCCATTAACATAAATTAACCCCTGTGGGACTGATTCACTATCCATTTGGATAGTAAATTGATGTCTTCAAAGACACCACCGTTCCGTACCTTATTTAAAACTACATAAAAGAGGGGACGAAGCCATCGTCACTACCAGCTACTCTAAACTCTACCAAGATAATCCCAAAAAGATAAATCGTCCAGGCGGGCAAAAATCTTACTTCTTCACTTAAATTCCTTTTTTTCTCTGTTTCAATCTCAGTCGACTGCAATTTTTTTTTTCGTATTCAACCAAAGTATTTTGTTGCAACATAGCAAAGTTCTGTGCACTGTACCAAACAAAGAGAACTTTATTGGTGGAAGGAAATTCATTAAAGGCAATTAGAGGGGAAGTATCTGTTAATTCTGTACCTAAAAAAATATATCTATGTGTGGTTTTTAGCTGAATAAATCTAGGTAAATATATCGGATAAACCATGTCACCAATATACAAAAGTTTATGTAGATATACGAGATTAATCGAGATATATCATTGGTCTTCAGTGGAATTTTATTATCGATGTCATTAGCATCGTTGGGGAGAACATTGTTGTATAATTGCGTCCTTGAAATTCATTATATGAATCATTATAATTTTTATTACCAGGCAATTATTTTATAAATTCAACAGAATTTTATTAACCATTAAAAATTAAGATGAATCCCGAAAAAATACATACGATCTTTACATCAGTTCTTTTGAAACATTTTTTCTTGGTTATTTGTCATGCGGCTATAAATTAATTTCTGAAAACAAGAAAATATGGAACAATTCTTCTCCACGTAACACATTTTTCAATTTAAGGAAATTGGCAAATGTGAACAATCCCTAAGAAAATTTAAAAAAAAAATCACACATCATATCCTTTTTTACGTAAAATATTTTATTTCTACTTTTAATATTTTATTAAAATGACTCTTTTATGCCTATGTATATTTTTAATTTAAATCGATTACTTGAAATTGATTTTAAGATTTAATAATTTCTTTTTGTTTGCCCAGAAAACGACCACACTAAATAAAGCGTTTTAAATGATGTAATCCGATACTTTGCTTATTATGCAAAATATTCAACATGATTGTTTCCCTTTAGGTTAGCATCCCTTCACAAATTCACTCTCGAGATTGATTCAACAAGGTTCGATGAGGATGATGTTGATTATGATGACGGCTGGCGAAGAGGTAAACACACATGACTCGAGGTCATATGATTGTGATTTCGGTCTGGTCAGGCCAGACAAAGTGGAGAAAATTCTCCTGGTCTTGTGAATGGTTTGACAGAATGGTATATGTATTACACCTTGGAATGAAACCTTCATATATTATACATACTTATGAAATATCTATACATAGCACTTTAGTTCTGTTTTGTTTCATCAACCAACATCACCATCATCAAAATTGAAATTGCCAACGGCTACTAAATACAGGTCCGTGAAATTTGATATTCTTCGGGACGTCCCAAAAAAAAAAAACAGAAAATCGAAAAAATGGGACCGAAAAAAAACAGTCCCTTGTAAAATGTTCAACGGTGGCCACCCGAATCTACGGACGACCTGTATGGTCTCATATGCGAATCCGACTTCGACATTGCTCCTACAGCTATAATTCACTATAAACAATCCTGATTAGCTCTATGAGTGTAGTTGTGAGGACTTCCTAATGAGTTTCAACCTAAGCTTTTGATCTCTTAGTTGCCTGCGGTACAACTTAATTATGCTACCCGAAAATACTGATCCGGATGGCAGAATTTATGTTGAACGGTGGTAAGCGTTACACGATCCCGACATTTGTTCCCGTAGAAGTATATAGCTTTGTTTCCTATACTTAGTTTGAAGTTATTTAGAATCATTCCATAAACAATGTATAAAAAACGCATTATTTTTTATACACCCAATATCGTCAATGTGGTTGTGCCATGCGTAGCCTTTTATTTTCGGTTTTGCGCGCTGATGGTCTGCTTAAATTACTGATTAGGCGGATTTTGTGGTCTTTAGGATTGATCGGTATTTTATTCTCGTAATTGGTCGTTTTGTTCAAATCTTATGCTCTGGTTTTTTTATATCCTTTTCTTTTTAATTTCTTATTTTCGTAAGGGATTCGCTTTATGGTGTTGTTGCCAATGTGTATAAGAAGAGTTGTTGTGGACTAAACAATCAAGATTCTCTACATTTATTTTTTCTTCTTTTTTTTTTTGTGTGATAATATGCGCAAGATCATCGCATGTGTGGTCCTTTTGCTACTTTCAACAAATTTTTGCGGAACGACGAGATAAAACTGAAAATGACGTTTATCCAGGTTTACTCATTTTATTAGGATCTTCATCTTGACGGGACTTGAAAAACCAAAAAAAAAAAACAAAATAATATATAACCACCGATTTAGTTTTTTTTTCGTGAATCTGATGTCGGCTCCCAAGATGCTCACCTTTGAAGTGATGTGTGGTCAGCAATTTGGCATTATCTTGTTAGTGACAGCTACAAAAAGGTGCTCTTAAGGGTATTTTAAGTCACCACATCTCTCATCACATTAGCCGAATTAGTGCAAATTTTGAACAAATTGAAATTGAAATTTTTTGTGGGTTTAAGTGAATAAAATGCAGAAATTCAGTCATCAAAACAAATCAAAATGACGGTCAGAATTTCCAAATATCAAAAACTGTATTTATTTTATTATATCAAAAACTGTAAAAAAAACATTCATTTGTGGGACAATTTCTTGTTAAATAATGCTTTATTTAATGCTTTAGGGAGAAAGATAATTCCGCTCGAAGATTTGTGCGATACAGTGCGTCAGATCACGCTCTCATAAAGCTTAAAGCAGCTAATTTTTATACCCGTATGGTGAAACCAAAGGGTATATTAACTTTGCCTTACCGTTTGTAACGCCAAGATCCCGTCATCGCACAAAAAAATGAATTACACCAGTGTGTTTAGAATGATAAAAATATTTAATTTTTGCATGTCCGTCCGTCTGTCCGTCCGTCTGTCTGTCCGTCTGTGTCGCGGATTGCGAGCGCACGGATTGAGCTAGAGACTTGAAATTTTGCGCAGATCCGTTTTTCGTAAAATGCGAGGCTAAGTTCGTTAATGGGCAAAAATGGACCATTATTCGTATCAAAATTTAAAAGTTAAAAATCAGGACGCCTGGTTCTGGCACCTATAAGCCGACATATTCCAATACAAAACCCTAATATATAGGGCAACCATACCTCCTGGAATGACCGATACAGTCCCAGATTTATACATGCCGACCCGTCGTAAATATTTAACATTCTACTGGTATCCAACTGTTATAGAAATGAATTCTACTATTTTAGACTTAATAAGAAAATATTTGGATTTTTTTTTAAAACTCTCTAACCCGTGTATAAAATGGAAATATTTGCCATTAAAGCAAAAAAATGGCGACTATTTTTAAAATGCTAGGAATAAATGAAAAAAAAACTCTTAATCATTCAATAACAAATTTTCAACATTTCTTGAGTTCCAAAGATATTAATCATTAACGATGATTTAATTAGAAGCTTCAATATCGACATATTCGATTATGGTAGAGCTGGTAAAATGAAAACCGCTGCCTGCCATAAAGTTTCCTGTCTATGGCATTGAAATCTTTCGTTTCAAACATTTATATTGCGCCATTAAACTCGCTTAAAACACTACGAATATGATTTTCAGAAGAATTTTTTTATTGAATCTCGTTTTATAATTATAAATGTAGATCTTCGATGCCTTAATTACCGAACAATTTATGACTGAAAAGAGTTCAAAAGGTTTTGCCTCCCGTATTTAGAGATACTTATTCGCACTACGGCTACAGAACACCAAAGTCTATCTTATTGCGGGGGAGCAAAGAAGATGCTGGAATTCTTTTAGCAGCGGGTATACTTCGTTAGTTTTCTTTACAAAGGAATGCAAATTAAGAAAAAGACTTCTGCTGGTGCAGAGATCAGTTCCCACACATATGGTGGTTACTTTTTACAGCATTATTTTTACGGCGATTTTGTTTTTATTTTACTGTTGGAAAATAACCAAGCTGTCTGGCTGGCAACATTTCACAGACTTGTAGCTATCAGGGGCTGGCTTTCCAAATACAACATGTTAGTATAGCTAAGCTTACATATAGATTGGTTATTTCCATTTGAAGATGATTTACAGAAAAACATATTTATATACATCTAACAGTATATGATATAGGTTTAAAAAATATAAAATTGTACAGAAACGTTTCTTGGTTAAAGGGGAAAAAAAGAAAAAAATTTCGTTTGATTTTTTCCATGTTTTTGACGGAATCTTCCACTCAGTTTCTTGATGGTGTGGTGAGGACCATCGTTAAGAAAATAAGACAACCGGCAAACGAACGAATTGAACAACATAACGATCGTTGAATTTGCAACGTTTTCAATGAGATAGACAAACGGACGCCGGGCACGATTTCGATGTTGGATCGAAATTCAAGAGATTTGTTTAACAGGCAACAGAAAATTTTCTTTATTGGTTTTTTCTTATACGAAAAGTGAGTTTTAATTAAACATGCCTCAAGTATCGATCGTCCAAATGGAATTTCAAAACGAAATACTTTTAAAAATCGAACAACAACAAAAAAATACGAAAAAAATCATCATGCATTTTATTCTGGAAATAACATATTACATTATTCAGACTTTACCTTTTCACAAATGGTGTTTTTCAATAAAAAATGCGTCTCTAGATTTTTTTTCAAATATTTTTGTACAAAAAAATTTTTTTTTAACCTTATATGGGTATCAAGGCAGTAGGAAGTTTACTGGAAACACAGTTGAGAAACATTTTGTATTCAACTACTGACCACAAAAATAACCTCATTAACGACTGAAATAATGAAAATGGGTGACTGTGTGGGAGTTATTTTCCAAGTATTTTTTTTTACCAGCTCTCATTACTACTCTAATTACTACTATGTAGGGCCTGCAAAATTACCGAGTTTCGGATTTACCGGTAAACGGTAAATATTTTTAGTAAAAACCGGTTTACCGGTATTTACCGGTAAATCGCTATTTAGATAAAACAAATCATGTTTAGCATATTAGTGACGGTGGGAGGACAAAATAACGTACGAAGAAATAAGTAACAATAATTTTATAATATTTGTAGTGTAAATTATAAAATTTTAATTCATTTGTCACGAAAACAAGACAACATAATTATAACAATTCAATAATAAAACCAAAATACATTAATTACGGCTACAAATGCCAAATATGGTTGTTTTTTCTTTTCTGTTTTGTTTTGATTTTTTTTCTCTAATGTAATATGTATAATGCATATTACATATTTTATCATTTACTTATGTACATGTACTAGAAGTATACTTCAGTTTGCTCTTACATTCGGAAAGCTTGTAAATATTGGACTTTTTTGATAATTAAGGTTTTTACAAAAAATTTTACGATTTTGACATTTTTGAATTATCAAAAAAGCCCATTATCAAAAGTTATTTCATTAAAACATTTGAAGACCTCGGTGCAAAAAGCGGTCATCTCCACTTTTTGACGAAAATGAGTTATTGATGCCAACTGCAAGAATAAATGTATGCGCATATTTGGCTACAAACACCATACTTATTGGAGGTCTGCGTAAAAAGTTATTAAAGAAAAGGAGACGACTGAAAGCATTGTTTCATATAATTTGATGCAGAATTTTTTTTTCAAAAAATCTTTAATTTTTTTTTTCTGAGAGTTTTGTTTTGTGAAATTGAATATTTTTTTATTTGTTTATTTTTAAACGCTATTGAACATTTTTTTGACTGTATTTTAATGCATTTTGATAATGCATTTTGAAAACCGCTAATGTCGTCTTGGGTGCAAGAAACAGCTATCTCCAAAATTTAAAATGTCTACCTATAACTTTTTCAAAAAAAAATATAGATTTATCTCAAATTAAAACGATGTAAGAATACATGCTTGATTTAAATTGTAATTTTTAACTTTGTCCCAGAGCAAAAATTTCACGCTAATATCTTTTTTGTCTCTCCTGAAAAATTTGAAAAAGTGGAGATGACCGCTTTTTGCACCGAGGTCTTCATTTAGAAAAAAAAAGTTACCAGAAGTTGTGTTTTAATTTTCAGCCTGACGTTTCGATCCGTGTTTTGGCTCATTTTTAATGTAACATTTCGACAAAGTTTTTACGGCTAAATATTAACAGTTATAACATAGTGCATTTAAATGATCGTTTAACGCCTCTGAAGATGAACCAAAACAAGGCTCGAAACGTCAGGCTGGAAAATTAAAACACAACTTTTGTTTTTATTTCTTAAAATTGGACCGCTAAACCCGCCAAACTAATACAAAAAAATACCGAAATTACCGGTATTTTTTTAAAAAATTTACCGGTAATTTCGGTAGTGAAATTGGCCGGTAAAACCGGTAAACCGGTAAACCGGTTTCCGGTATTGCAGCCCCTACTACTATGACACAAGCTCTCATTATCTTTCAAGTACTGAAATCCCTGTCTGCGGAGACGTACTGGAGAAACTTTTGTTATTTATTTTTAAAAAATGTGTTTTTCTATCGCTTGCATTTTTGTTTGATTTTTTGTCAAGAAACAACTACTAAAAAGGGGAAAAAATTCGGAAAAGGGAAAAATATTAAAAATAATGGTGTATCAAAAATAAAAACATTCAGGGTATTCACAGTCCTCTTTTAATTTTGGGTATTCGGTGTTTTCGGTAATATTAAAAGACTGAAAATATTCTGCTGTGAACAACCCACAGCACAGATTTGAGAACAGCGCTTTTATTAGATACGTGACTAAATCATGAACTGCGAATTTGATTGTCAGACATACCTTTAAATCCATGTTTGATGTATTCTTTTGAATTTCTATTGTGGCAACGGCTATCAAAATAGAGAAAATTTGCAGTCCGATGAGATTAACAAAAAAACCAGCGAGAAAATTTGACAACTAAGAACATTACTAGCGCTACTCGCGGTTGATTCTTGATACCGAATAACCGGGCCGGAAAACACGACTCAAGGCATGTCTACAATTACCAAATCCGGTAATTCATTTTTACATGAACCAAGTTACCGTCTCGGTAAAAATCTGTTAAATTTGACTGAATTACCGAGCGGTAAAATTACTCGCAATTTAAAAGAGGACTGTGAATACCCTGATTATTAAAATAAATCGTACCGGTTTTATTTCTGATATACAACGTCCAAAAAAGTTTTAAGTAATTTTTTTTGATAAAAGTTTTTTTTTCATATATTATAATGAGAAAGTAATAAACAATTCTCATATGTAACAAAATATTTTTCAAATTTTAATTTTTGATGAAAAAATTATAAAAATATGTAAGCAGACGCTATATGACGATTCTGATCATTTTCACGTGACTCACAACTCGTTTTTTTTTTTAATTTTCAAAAAAGAATTCCCAATTTCTTAAAGTTTTGAGTTCATTTATCATTCTGACAGAAGAGATAGATATTTTTCTCTTATCCTACAATATTCCAATTCCACAAAATGCTAGTCGCTGGAACTTTCGATTTTTTTGTTCTGTGTTTGAATTAACTAAGAGTTATCTCATAAAAATTCATTACAACACACAGACGTGGAATTCAAAGTAAAAAACCAATTAACAGACATCAATTATTTTGTCATGTGCTACTGATAACGTTTCTCTTCTAACACTAAAAGTAACTCCGTCACAACTTAGGTGCAAATCAAATCATTTATAGATGGAGCAGTAAATATCGGTAATTAGGATCAATATAGGTGGTACATCCTATTGTTTTAAAGATAATCAATTCTATTCAAGTGGATGTTTAAAAGACTTGAAATTCTTGATTTTATCAAAATATTTTATCATTTTGAGGTCCATTTACTTTCCATCTACCTAAGATATACACACAGGAATTTTACAAAAAATTTCGAAAACATCAGTAAAAAATGTGAAACAAACTTCCATTTCGAAAAGGTATAAAAACTCATTGCAATTAGGGATTTCCAAATTTCGTGAATTCCACAACATCCTTTTTTGCTTGTAGGAAAACTATATGAAAATGTAAAAAAAAACCTTGCGGCAAAACTTAAACCTTGCTGTCATTAGCTACATAAAAATCATTCTTTAGGTGATTACCATTCGGAGGAATCTTTTTCTGACAATAACCTGGGTATGCTCTGACCTGTGAGGTCTGTTATCTTTCTATTAAAATGGACTGATGATTCACCTGAGAGAAGTTTAGAATTTATTGTTTTTGGATAAGTGTCCGTTTGACAATTTGTGTTTCCGGTGGTTCAAATGATAACTTTGGGTGCTGTAAAAGTGCCGACTATGATTCATCTAACATAGCATAATCCCAAGGAAAAATTATATAATCCAATGAATACTTAGAAAAAATGAAACATAGGTAATTTGTTTTCACGGAAAATATCCACCATTTGATATGCTTGAAGAATTTTTCACTCTAATCTATTTTAATCATTCAAAAATATTTTTAGAATTCAAATACAAAAATATGCTGAATGTTTTTCTATGTTCGGAATATTTTTTCTTCTTAAAAGAAATTTCAATTTTCCGAGCAAAAGGTAAAAAAAAAATTGTGACACCCAGTCAGGGTTAGATCTAGAAGGCTGGGCAATATAGATAACATATTTAATTTAGAAGCGGCAAAAAAAGAACGACATATGTAGGGCCGGCAAATTTGGGGAACGCCGAAGCAAAAAAGTGTCAAATTTTCAGGGCGAGAAACTGTGCGGAGGCAAATCAGAGAGGTGAGGAGAGGTGCTCCGATTGAATTTTGATGCATGGAACAGATATGTAAAATCATATTCTAAACACGTTTCGTCTTTATACATTTTTCGATATGATGCACCGCTTTCAAGAAAATTGGGTAAAAAGTATTCCATTTGTACGAGAGAGGGAAGGAGTGGTCCAACTGGATTTTGAAGTATAGATAGGTTATTTAAAATCTTCCTAAATTTTTCAATACGATTCACCGTTTTCGAGAAAATCGTAAAAAAACTGGTTCGGTTGTATGGGGTCCGATTTTGCCTTGCTATTTACTACCAAATTTAAAATAACGAAAAATTCTATAACGTACACAGGATTTGAAAGTGATTTGTAATTTTCTAATTTAAACACGATTTTAAATCGACTTGAGAGTTTTTTTTAAATTCAACACGATTTGAAATCGAAACTTGAGGTTTTTTAAACCATTATTTTATCATAAATGTGACGTCCTTCCTCATCCAAACGGAAAAGTTTTTTGTGATTTTCTCACATCTTACAAAAATATCTCGGCAAAAGTCGCGATTTCACATAACGATTCCATATATAAACATAACAAAAGCTATAATTGCCAATCTGACAATTATTGAAAACCCGTATGGTGATATTCGTATCAAAATTCGAACAGTTGTACCAAAATTCCACTTTGAAGTCAAACTTTCCAATAAGAATTTTTAAAATTTATTCCAATTGGATTTTGATGTATGGGAGTTTTATGTAGAATCATATCCTAAATAACTTTTGTTCTTGCGCTTTTTTGATAAGATGCACCGTTTTTGAGATATTCACAAAAACCGTTTTCGTTTGTATGGGGGGTACCCCCCCCCCCCCCCCCCACCCCTAATGGTCCATTTTTGCCCATTAACGAACTTAGCCTCGCATTTTACGAAAAACGGATCTGCGCAAAATTTCAAGTCTCTAGCTCAATCCGTGCGCCCGCAATCCGCGCCACAGACAGACGGACAGACAGACGGACAGACAGACAGACAGACAGACAGACAGACAGACAGACAGACAGACGGACAGACAGACGGACAGACGGACGGACATGCAGAAATTAATTATTTTTATCATTCTAAACACACTGGTGTAATTCATTTTTGTGTGTGATGACGGGATCTTGGCGTTACAAACGGTAAGGCAAAGTTAATATACCCTTTGGTTTCACCATATGGGTATAAAAATACGATTGGAACAAATTTTGAAAAATTACGTTTGGTTTTTTCCAATTTCGAAATTTCTGAACCGCGGCGAAGATTTTTGACGATTGTCTCTTAGAATTTGAAACACAAGCTGCAGCTGCTAAAGGGCTGTCCATAAAATACTTCATACACATTAACAAAAAAAAATCGCGAAAAACTTGATGAAGAGGTAGTAGGTTAAAGGAACTGAAAAGACGAAAAGTATAGCATGGCGTATTTTATGGACAGCCCTTTAGCAGCTGCAGCTCGTATTTCAAATTTTGCATATGACTAAACTATTTCCACAAAAAAAAAGTGATATTTTCCAAAAATATTGATCAACATTTACTAACTTTCAATTCGAACTTGTTTCTCAAGCATTGAATTTGTTGTTGTAAATCCAAAGACAATAAAACATAAATTTAAATTTTATTGTGGGAGCATTTTTATTCTTTGATGACGGTTTTCAATCATTGCGCCCTGTGGTGAAACTTCTTCATAACAAAGAATGATGACTTTAGCCCCCCAGGAAAAATTTGGGTTCATTTCTCAGGAACACAAAATTCGACATCCAAATGAGTTACGAGTAGTAGAACAATAATACGTTCTTTCACTCTAGTGACCATTAAATGAATACCCATTGACATTGAGTCGGTCAGCATTTATTTTATTTCCCTTATAAAACAAAAGCCCACCTCTGAGCTCCAAAAGAAATCAAAGATAGCCACCCGAAAATGTTTTGTCGGGTTTAGTGTAAAGCCCCTAAAGGAATTCAAGAGTACAAACTAAGGAATTCACGGCGGATTTACCTTTGTACAGTATCGGTAGAGATCTTTGTTAAACAATTTTTTTTTTCGTTTCCATTAATACTTTGTATTGCATAAATTCGCAATATAATACCACACTTGCTGTATGATGCCACCAACAGTGCAACAAAGGCCTTCGGTCACTTATATGAATAGCGAATATTTCAAAATAACGATAATATACAGATAATTTAAAAAATCACCAAAAGTTTACCAGTTTACCTCTGGTTCTCGTTGGCGCAAGATAATAACATCATCAAGTTAACAGCTTACACAAAATGTAGCCCCAGAACACTTTTTTTATTTGCGGTGGTTATTATTTATGGGTTTCAGACCTTTACATTTCGCATTTATGTCGGGAACTAGATCACATTCAAAGGCTGGTGGATAGACACCTAAACCCAATATACCCATGTCATAATTCTTATAAGGTTTACTGCTTAGAGGAGCTAATTTGGTCAATATCAAAAGACATTAAGCTGACTTTTCGTTTCATCTCCTCGTCATATTATAATCATCTAATTCAAATATGAATTAGTGGCCCACAGTGGGTAACTTCATTGATTGGTTGTATCTTTCGGCGGGTTTTTTAATCAGGCGAATCCTTAAGGTAACAGAATTGCCGCATATTTGTGTTATACGTTAGAGGTTATGGCCCACCGACAGCGAAGATGAAGTGGTCTCTTTAGTATTATTTATGGCTTTATAACTACTTTAATAACTTTAGTTTTTTTTTTAGACAATCATCGTCTGAACGGCCACGGTTTTCGTTTATCTTGGTCAACTGAACAAATAAAATTATTCCTTCCTTTTTGATGATGTTCATGGAAAAAAAATTATTAACAGGACCTTTAGCGCAGACTGTTGAAATGAACACATCCGGCGGCCTAATTGGAAAAGGGTACTGTTCTAGCCAGCAAGAAATTTTTGCCTTGTGGGTGGGCTTTCGCACAGGTAAAAAAAAAAGGGACGAGAATCTTGTTACCTCGTTATGAGTTATTTGAAATGTAAAATCCGAAATTGCAGGGTTCTCTTTTTCTTTTTGCAACGAAAATGTGCCTCCTGAATAAGATTAAATTCGATATGTCCTAGGGCTATTCTCTAAAATATAATACCAAAAAAAAAAATTATTCCGAAAAAAAAAAACTTTAGGTCAGCGATTCTCAACTTGTGGGGCGCGCCCCCCTACATTTAAGGGGGGAGGGGGCGAGCATATCCAAGACAAAATATTTAAAAAAGTTTATTAATTGACTGAAAGGAAAGTACATACCGACATACAAAACAAAATACATTTCAATATAATATTTAATAATTAACTTATTAACTTACGCTTGGAGCACAATGAACGCGAAACTAGCGCGAAACCAACGCAACTACAACGCTCTGAACTGTCACGCAGTGCAAAATTCTAGCGGCAGAGCACAATGGCAGCTCGTGAAGTAGTACAAGTGACATAATATAAAGTGGTATAAACTTGGAAAAATTACAAAAATGGATAATTTTGAAGCGATAATTTGCTTTGTTGGTCTTTATCTTTGTTATTTGCACTAAAGCTATCAATTTTTCCTCGAACGAACATTTTTCCAACCTCACTTTATGAACTGTCAACGCATAATTCTGCGGCAAAGTTAGAAGTTTGCAAACTTTTGCGTTGCGGTTACGTTGTAGCTGCGTTCTACACGTTCACTGTGCTCACTTCAAACAATTTGTGGGAACCAAACTTTTAAGTGACAGTTTCTGCGCCAGTTTCGCGTTCATTGTGATTTCAGGGTTAAAACAACTTCTCGCGAAATCGCAAAAATGACGCAAGAGCAATAAAAAGGCACCGGATTCTTGTTTTGTCAACGCTGAGGATCGGTGTTGCCAAATGTCAATAAATTACTGTTTCCTTGGTAATTTGTGTTTAAAATTAGGGTAGTAGTGTAGGTTTAGCGCCAAAATACTCAAATTACGTTATTATTGTATACAATTTTGATTGAAAATTGGGCCGCGAATACTGAAAGGTTGAGAAACGCTGCTTTAGGTGTTACTTATTTTAATTTTGCACTGCATACCTTATATTTTCTTAACACTTTGTTTGATTCCGTATGGATCGCTTTTTAAAAAGCCATTCAATAGTTGAACGGTATAAGATTTAACATATTTCGTAAAGACATTAAGTGAAACCGCATTCGCTTTTTTTTTGTAATTTATTATATATTTTTTTAAAACAGAATGGCTTGATTGAAATTCGGACACCGATATCGATAGACGTCAGCAATGACACAAAATCAAACTGGAATGCATTGGTTATATTAGCTTAACAAAACAAAATGAAAAAAAAAACTATTTAACAACAAGCCATAATAATAAACATATATTCCATGGCCCAGAAGTGTGTCGTTTATTCAATATATAGCGATAGCGGCTTTTTTCATACATTTGCACAAGATTTTTCCCCCTTTTGACTCCTAAAAGGTAAAATATTAAATTTGCAATATGCCAACGTATATTTGTAAAAATATATTTATGTAGGAATATCTATAACATAGTATTTTGTTTTGGTTATTTCTAAATAACATAAAATACATATTTTACCTGAAATATCCTACAACAAAATAAATGCTATTATATGGATAATATTCAGTTCAGTGTTATTTATAAATAAAATTATTAATAATAATTTATAAAGTGACATACGCGTTATGAAAGTTGTATTGCATATAGCGACTTGTAACACATTTGGGATTACCTACTATTACTGGAACGTTGTATGGTATAGGTATCTGTATAGTAAAACGCTTGCATTTATTTTACAAACTGCTGTTAAATTGAGATGTTTTAAAATCTGACATGACTACTAAACTTGTCAGTTAGATATTAGTAATTACTAACAGATATAGATACGTCACATGTTATCTCTATAACTGATTTTTTATCGTATTTTTTCGCGAAAATATATGTTATTTTAAATTTTTAACATGATCAGATGTTCAGTATATTTATAGACAAAATACAAAACATGCACCCTCGATCGACGATTGTATCAAGAAATTGATCTTGATTAATGTTTTATAGCTGCGGTTTTCGTTTGTCACCACAATCGACTTTTAAAAACTCTTACAATTATTGAACGTTTTGGTATTGATCGGTTACTTAAGTGATCTACATGAAATGTGTTTATGATATGTTTCTTTTAATCGTCTGAATGAACGTTGAATGGATAACGAATGGCCCACCAGAATCAATTCCTTGGCGACAAAAGAGATGTTGATTTCTCATATGTTTATTCAATAGATTAGCATCTCTTCAACTATTGTTTTAAAGCATTGTGATATTCAGGTGATCTTTATTAAGACATTTCAACCGTTTTTTTTTTGGTAGGCTATTGTTTGATTTTAACAGATTTATCTGTTGAGATAAACTAAAGGATGCAGAAAATTCAAAAATCCAGGTGTTTTGTGCGCATAAATTGATCAGTTTTTTATGCAGACACATTTTTTCGATTTTCTTGATCACAGAATTGATTATCTTGATTATGAGTAAAAATCTTTAACAGGTAGACACAACATAAACCTAAAGATCGAATTTGAAGTTGGTAATTAGTTAATAAATTAAGTAGGTGAGGGAGCTGGGAGGGGTGGGGGGTTACTGAAAGTACCGAATGTGATGGCGGTATTAACACGTTGGCTACAATGTGAGTCACCGGTGTACACACACTATTGTCATTACCGTCAGTTTCTCAAGTTCCATGGTTGAGTGCAGTCGCTCGTGTGGTACAAAGGGGTTTTTTTTGTCCGTTATATTTTATTCGATGCGTTCGTTTTTGTCTGTATTGATCTTGTGTTCACTGGTGACTCACAAAGTACAGAAATGATTTTTGCGTTTTTTTCCCAGTGTATACTAGCGGAGTAAGCGTTTTTTTGGCTGGTAGCCAACGTGTTAAATCCAATACAGGGGGAGTTTTTTTTTATTATCTCAGGGGATTTTGAGCGCTCTGTTCGATTTTTTCGTCCTTCAATTGGCTCGGAGTTCTCCGAGAACTTTGAATTGCTAAGGACTTTTACCCTTTCATGCCCGATGTAGTTTAGAAGCAACTTCTGATAACAGTTTCTCATACAAGAGTGAAAATTTTAAATTTTGCATGGTGCCTCTCTAGGACTACAAAGCAACAACCGACTAAAAATAAATGTTTCTTCCTGCAGGGAAAAAGCTGGGCATGAAATGGTTAAGAAAAATATTTTGCCTCGTCCTTATCCATTAAAAAAGTTTAGATATCCCAGGTTCAAAAATTGACGATTTAAAAAAAATTCGCCATTTTCCAAAAATAAATTAGAAAGAAAGCCTGAAAAGACAAATGGGATTCTTTTGCTAAGTGATTTTATTCTGCGATAGATGAATAAGATTAACGGAACGAATTCTGATTAAAATTTGCTGTGAAATTCAAGAAAAATCGCAAGTGTAAACCGAGCCTAACTATTTTATTATGAAGAATTGGGAATTCAACTAAAATAATTATTTTCAATTACAAAATAGTTGATTTCAATTACTACTAAGTAGTTAAATTTATAAAAAAAAAGTAGTTGAGTTTTACTATTTTGTAATTGAAATTAGCTTTTTTAGTGGTATTGGTTAGATTTACTATGAGGATATTCACAATCCTCTTTTAATTTTCGGTATTCGGTATTTTCGGTAATATTAAAAGACTGAAAATATTCTGCTGTGAACATCCCACAGCACAGATTTGAGAACAGCGCTTTTATTGGATACGTGACCAAATCATGAACTGCGAATTTGATTGTCACATACCTTTAAATCCATGTTTGATGTATTCTTTTGAATTTCTATTGTGGCAACGGCTATCTAAATTGAAAAAATTTGCATCAGTCCGATGAGATTAACAAAAAACCAGCGAGAAAATTTGACAACTAAAAACATTACTAGCGCCACTCGCGGTTGATTCTTGATACCGAATAACCGGGCCGGAAAACACGACTCATGGCATGTCTACAATTACGGAATCCGGTAATTCATTTTTACATGAACCAAATTACCGTCTCGGTAAAAATCTGTTAAATTTGACTGAATTACCGAGCGTAAAATTACTCGCAATTCAAAAGAGGACTGTGAATACCCTGTATATATTCTTCGTGTGTATTAGATCTGCGAAAACTCCATTTTCCATTACAAAAAAATCAATTTTTTGATACGCAAAATAGTGAATTTGAAATATAAATGTTTGAGTTTAAACTATCAAAACCTGTATGCAATTACTAGTCCATTTAAAAACTTTTGAAATTTCGATCTCTTGTAAACAGCTTTGTTTCCGAGGGGAAATTAAATATTATTTAAAATTTCTGGTAAAAAATAGTAATATGAAATATCTATTTTTAAATAACTTCAAACAATAAAAAATTGACATAAACCCAAAAAGGTCAACCTGAAACATAAAAATTAAAATTAAAAATCAAAAATAAAGAAAGAACGAAAAAAAAAATTCTCCAACGAACAAATTAACAAACATCTCCAGTCTTGTTAAATCGTAAATTATTTGATAATTTTATTGTTGATTCCGATACCATAGTAGAGACGAGGGTCACACCGTCCAAACTAAATCATCAACTAATTAGTTGTCCACAAATACTTGCATTAATTAATTACTTCAAATGATCACAGTTAAAGATTCAACACATTCAAACATTACCACCCCGTGTCCACCGCTCGGCCTCCTTTGAACGACAAGAAATTAACTCGATAAAAAAAAATTAATCTGTTCGAAGGAGTGAATTCTCCTCATATATCTTGTGTTCATCTCTAATGAATGACATTATCACATCATATCTTTCTTCTACGCTACATATGTGTATATACGAATGAGTATTTGGACGATATACAGAATTTTGGGACTGCTTGACCGATCCGCAGTCTCATATCCGATTCAAGTAGATCCATTGATCAAATTGACCCATAGAATTCGTTTAACATAGGTATAGAAATGTTTTATTTTTTTTTCTGATATGAAATGAATTCTGGACCTCCGCAACTGGGCCTGTGGGATGGGAACGAAACATCTCAACTATTTAATTAGACGGATTCGTGAATATGGGCAATGTTTAATGGACGACAGGTATACCGAATCGTGACATTATCGTTTATCTGATGTTCAACATGATATCATCGCTTAAAATTCTCTTATCTAAAGAATTGAAATATGAATTGTTTATACATTTATCTGTTAGATATGTATATATATATCTATAATATATATTTCCAGTTTTATAAAACTTTTGATTTTATGTGAGAACTTTTTGTCTCTTCATTGATGCTTAAACATAAAAGAAACGTTAAATATTTAACTATCCTGTACAGCTATCTCCCAGTCAAAAAATCTCATTCCAGACCGCTTGCTGTGCGCCGACCATGAGTATATCTAATATATATAGATAAAGTTTTTGGCCTTTTTATGTTTAAAAACCATGCTACTAAATCGAGATATTAAGATATTTTAGACGATTGAAAAATAAAAGAAAAACTAACATTGGCCGATGCGTGGTGCTGATTATGGTGTGTATGTATCTGACCGCTACAGACATCTGCTAATATAGCGTATGACATATTGATTTGACAGCGATAGAATCGAAAGAAAAGAAAAGAAAAAAAAAACAAACAAACGAGATAGAAATAATAATTTTTTGATAAAGAAGATACTTTAGTCGTGTATAACAACAGAGTGAATATCTATTCACCAGGTGTGGTGTCAATTAGATGTGTACAAGGCGATCGGGTTCATTGGGTCTCAAATGGTCTGATCTCATATTTGTGGGGACGAGTTGGCTATGATGGGTAATAGCCGTCATCGTGATTATTATTATCATCTGTAAATGGAAATCTAAACCAATGAGACGTAACTTTATAATATGGTACAAATTTGTTCACATTTCGGTTAGTAACAGATATTTTCTAGCAATATTCAGATAAATCTGCCATAATTTGGATAAAAAACAATTTGAAATTGTACACGCTAAAAATATCTTTATGCCAATTTATTTTATGTTCGTAACCAGATGATAATATCAGTAAATTTGCGATATTCGAAGAACAAGTTTTATACTTGGTTTGATTGCATAAAAATTTAAAATGTTATTTTTGGCGATTCTTAATTCTTGTAGCCAGACCTCAGTCATATAATAATTTATATAGCTCCAAAATGTCTACCGCAGATAGCCGTTAATTTCTTCTATTCTTCCATAAAGTTAATAATCTCGTTTCACAAATTTATGTTCGTGTTTTGACATAAGAAGCAATTTTCTAAAAGACACCAGGTCTGCGTGGCTATCGTCATTATTTAGGGAATTCATCATCATTATATTTTTATCTTTTAAACGATCATCATAATATTCACGCACTAAACCAATTTATCTAAAAAAAAATGTTCTTTGATGAAATGGGAAGGTAATTAAACATAAAGTAATTTTTATTAGGAAATTTCGAAATGGAAATACAGTGCTGGAAACACGGTTTGTGAAACAGCCAAAAGAAATGAATTATGCTGATATGGTGGCTATCCATAATATACGTCACAGTTTTAAGCAGGAGAATCGAAGAGGCGGGAGGATCCGCGGAAATTTGGAGTTACGTATTTTATAGAAACTCTACTCAATATTCCTAATAGTTATTATTTTGAGTAATGACGAAAAATATCAGTTGTGATCAATACAAAACTTTCCTCTGCAAAATTTTGTTCCGGATAAAAGAAATATTTTTTTTCAAATACCTCGAGAACCTTTGAAGAAAAATGGAGGCTAACTCGACGACCTACATACGGCGTAATTGGCCTCGGGCAGGCGCCCGTTCGCCTGCATGTGGGCAAGTAAAACTGAGTTGACCTGTGGTCGGAGAAATTCTGAAATTAAGCCACCAGCAAGTGAAGTAGTGCATTGGGAGCTGCACGAGTTGACCTTAGATAGGTTAACTCTGACCGCTAGCAGGCTTACAGAAACCTCTGTAAGGTCAGAGTTAACCTGACAAAAAGTTGACCTGGACATTTTTCTGAGTGTACGTAAAAACCGCTAAAGGAAAGAATGCAGAAAAATTTTATTTTCCTTAAATTTATGAATACAATACTTTCCCTCTATAGAATGAATACAATACTTTCCCTCTATAGAAGAGGAAAGTAAAAATGGAAATGCCATTATGGGAATTATCATACTGAAAAGTTTTCACCATATTTTTACTTAGTACCAGGAAGACCGAGCCATGCTCGGCGAGCTCAAAATCCTACTTTTGGTAATTTTTAGGGAAAAACGAAATTCACATTATCTTTACAGAGGTTTTCCAGAGGTTTTCCAGAGTTTTTAAAATCCCGACCTAGAAAGCTAGAACTAAAACTAACGCGTGATAACAAAATTTCATAGAAATCGGTTGAGTTTTTGAGTAATCGCTGTCACCGATTTTTGAAAACTTTTGAGACACCAGGTGAGGGTTATCGAGGGGAGGGAAAAGTCAGGTTTGTAGTGGAAAAATCGAAAGCCTCCTTAGTAATACTGTAAAGTTTCATTAAAATCGGACCACCCAATTCGGAGATAACAGGCGAGGGGTATCGAAGGGAAATTTTCTCAGAGGTGAGACCTATCTAGATCGATTCCTTGTCCCCGAAAATCCCTAACCCACAAGTTTCGTGAAAATCGTTAGGCGGGTTTTCGAGATCGTTTGTGCAGACAGACAGACAGACAGACATTCCTCGTATTATATTAAGGAGGATCTCCATTACCATGACTTCTGTAACTGCAAAAAAATGCAGAAAACTAGAGCAAGATAGACTTATGTAGATCTAAAAACGAATGACTGAATACAAGTTAAACGCTATCCCTTCCAGTTTTACAATTTTATAGCAATCATATCAAACCTTATGCTATGAATATAATGTTCAAATTGGCATGGCTTTTGACTATGCATGCGAAGGAGAAAAATGACATCACGCTATAATAACAGTTTGAATGTGTCCGTGCTTACTATTCACTTACAGGGACAATGTGTGATTGTAGTAGAAATCGCCATAAAATCGCCATAAAAAACAGGGGAAATTATTCTTGCAGTTGCCGACAAATTTTTGCGGTTGATTCTTATCTCCCTTTCTCGTCAACGTATCTTCACATAAATGTGTCTCTATTTTTTTGCAGTTGCCGAAGTCATGGTAATGGAGGGCGTCCTTTATAGGATAATTTTTTTAAAATATGGAATAAATTCCATATAGAAATCGGGTGTTCCAATTGTTTGGACCGATGTTAAATGTGATTGAGCCTTAAACGTCAAATAATTTTTGCATTTGTTTTCAGGTTTGATAAGTTCAGTCTTTGGCATTTTCAACCTTGGAAAGATTAACAATCGAACAACATGTTAAAGTTATTGAAGTCTTTTGCGAAAATAGGAATTTTGCATTTTTGCATTCCTTGAAACAGCAAAGTCAATTGGCTACCAAGATCGTGCGATTTGACACCTTTGAACTTCTTCCTTTGGGGTTATCTCAAGAGTAAGGTGTATGCCAACAAGCCGTCCCTCTGATCGTGCTTTCCCATTATAAAATAGTTAGATTCACTATATTTTTTTTCCACGTTTAGTACATATCAAAGTATACCTAAAATTTTATCAATCAAATGCGAAATAAATTATAACAAAAACAAAAACAAGCTTTGAATAATATTTTCAGTACATATTATTCCGATATAAAACAAAATATCTAACGACAATTGTGAACACCTGGTCGATCGCATTTAGTTTGTCTGTCTTTATGTTGTTGGGTGGGCGATTTTATCACCACCAACTTCGCTTAAAATATCGCAAATCATGCAGGCAATAAAGGTCTAAATTTTGAAAAATGTCCTCCATTAGTAAATTCCAATATTCAGAAGAATAGTTTAATGCGGCTTTTGTTCAATTTTCAAAATTTATGATATTTTTGTCGATCACATAAGATTATTGTAGCCTGTTGACTTTTATGGGTGATCATTCGTTGTTAAGATGAATATAAATATTGCAAAAAAATCGAAAATAACAAAATCAATACGAAAAGTCGCACCACACCCATGAGGAATATTGTTTACTCTTCTATATATTCTCCAATTAAATAAAAATTATCGATGAATCTATAAGAATACTAAATCTCCACCCATTTTGGTTTGCGTTCATCAATTTGCTATCGAATAGATATTTTCTCAAGTAGATCTTTTAACGGCGTTATATATACAAAAATTTATCCAATTTATCTAAAAAAAAATCACCAAATCTAGCTAAATGATCAGTCAATATACGACTTATAGATATTGTGGATAATAATTTATCTTGAATTATGTGCTTGAAAGCGTTTTAAATTATACAAGTTTCTGATGCCATACAAAGTGTGAATTTCAGTAGAAACGGAGCCAATCTGTCTGGTAATACTCAACAAAATCATCTCAAGAACGTCAAATATATTTTAATAGTCTCATATTTTCTCTACATTGTTGCTTTTTATCGTACCGATGCCATATTGAAACTGTTTTGGTAGACTTTATGGCAGACAGGCATTTAAAGCTAATTTGAGGTTTTTTGAAGGATTATTGGATATGTTTGAATTGAGCTTATATAGAGGTGAACTACTTTAAGATAGCATTTCAACAGGGTAACGAACTTAATTCCATGTGATATATTATTCTGGCTCATATTTAAAGGCTAATAAAAGAATAATAATGTGATTATTTATTATTATTCACAAAAATATATATATTTAAAAATATTTATTGCAAATAATAGATATATCTACGAAAACTGGAATGTTAAAGTTCAAATAAAAGTCAAAGAATTTGTTTAATTCATCACACAATCATAATAAACACGTTTTACTGATTAACATTTCAATTCTATTGACGTTCATCGAAAATTATGTGAAATAAAATTCAAATGTGTTTAGATATGGTAAGACTTACCTGCATATAATAGATTTATGGAGAGTTTCATGAGATTTTTTGCGATCGCCAAATCAAGTTACCGGGCGAATTTCAAGCAAAAAGTTCCTTGTAAAAGTTTCGTAAAATCTGCAATTAGAATAGTAGGAAAATAAAGGTTTTGCTAGCAATTTTCTGTATAATTTCTTAAAAAGAATGAACCCTCTTAGTAGATATTTGCTAAGTAAAGTTTAGCAACAGTTTATGTAAAACCGGAGTTTTGGTCATTAATAAACAATTGACACCTATGTTTAAACGCTAAACTGGGTGTTGAAATTAATCACTATTAGAGGTTTTCTTTTAAGGTGCCGGTCCACATGAGAGTAAATACGCGAGTAACTCTCAAAAACTCTCGAGAGTTACTCGCAGGAGATTGTCCATTTGAAAGTTAATTTCGGCGATTTTTCTATCGCTACTAGCGAAATCGAGCTTCTAGCGTTCTCGAGAGCTACTAGCGAAATTCAAACGCTGTTCGTATCTACTCTCCGAGAGTTCAGTGGAGGCCTGTCGACTAGAGAGTAGAATCACTTTTGACAGCTCGCAGAAACTAGCTCGCGAGTTTCTGCGAGCGACTCTTAGAGACGTGTCCATTTGCGAGTAGCTGCTATCGAGAGGTTCTCGCTGGCATTTACTCTCATATGGAGCGGCACCTTAAGTGCCTGATTAACCTCAAATTCTATAATGTTTTTCCTATCAAAATCAAGGTTAACGATTTTTATCGACGAGGTGTAAATATTTATAATAAATCGAAAGTATACATTTCAAAAACAATATAAATTTTGATTATTTTACGATTTTTTGGCTGTTTTTTCTAAATGTTGGCCCCACTATAAGAATCAGAACATAAAGGTTTTTATGCGTCCTAAGTGCCGACGTACATTTATCTTCCCGTCGCGGCGACTTTTATTTCTCAAAATGCCATTCCGACGTACACGCTTCTTCACTTTTTAGTAGGGAAAACTTGTGTACAACAAGCGATTGCTCATGTGTGTGTGGTTCTCATATATGTGTTGTATTTCTAGCTCATTCGTTTATTAGCTAGCACCGAGGCAATATCAATTGCGAAAATAGAAACTGCCAACAATAGAAGAATAAGCATTTACTCTTTTCGACCTACCTGAAAAATACAACTGCCTGAAATTGGTATTTTACTTTTTGCATTAATTTTTTGTTTATTTGGGGTATGTTTACGAGTCGGTGGCTAAGCACCGACTGATTGTATTAAATTAAACACACATACATGCTGACGTGCTACACGAGCGACTTCGTTTGTGTGCGTAAAAGAAGACGTGAAGAACACTTTTTGAGTGGCGACTTTTCTCCTCTTGTCGCACTCGTTTTGGTGAGGCTGAGGCATGCTGAAGACTGAAAGTTGAAACATGTACGTCCTCGCTAAGAGGTTTTATTTGCACTTTATACATAAAATATCATGAACAGTGCATTTGACGTTTGACGTTTTGCAATTTTGTACTAGATTGTCATTTTCGTATAAAACATTTTCTGCAGAAATTGGAAAAAAATATATACGCATATTTCTATCTATAAAGTAGACAAGATTTTCATTTGCTAACAATGTACCAGAATTTTACATTTCTTAATACAACCTATTACAAGCATTTTAGAATATTAACTTTATTGACATTATTAATGGCAATTAATGAGAATTCCAAACAATTCAAACGTGTTGATATACAAGCGCCACCCAGGTGTACACGTAATTTTGTGTTCATTTTATCATCTAATGGCAACGGGACATGCTGGATTAACAGATCAACGAATTACCATAAGAATGTTGTTATTGAATATAAACACAATCACTCCATAGATGTGATAACTAAATATTCCCCTGAATACTACATTTCCGTAACCCGTACGTGCGATCATTAGATAAACTTCTCTAATAATCTTATTCAGTATTCGATTCACTTTTCCCATCAACAAACATGCATAAACATTTTAAAACAAATATCCATTGTGAAAAAAATTCTCTTCAAGGTAGAAAAATAACACTCAGTTTATGTTTGAACTAAAGTCAAAGGTATATAAGCTCTATCCGATGAACGACTTAAAATCTAATAGCCAAGTAGGCAAATGACAACATCATTTAAGTACCGGCAGTCGCTTTATCAGAGAATACTTTGGTGTAATTATGGTTGTTATCTCGCTTTCGAAATCTAAGATAAAGTTATAAATTACCGATCGCCACACATTTTTCGATGTTAGGTTTTGGTCTGTTTTCAAAAAAAACAAAAAAAAAATATTTCTTCGTATTGTTGAACAAGAAAAATGTGAAAACGAAAAGACCTCAAGTCATGGATAGACAAAAAAACATATATGGCTGACCAATTTTCCAACGGAACATCACTTCTAATTACCTCAAGAACCAACCACACATGAATATCACATCGAAAAATTCTTCAATTCTAACATCGTCTTAACCTTTTTTGGAAATAAAATTTTATGGGTTTGAGATTCCCTATATCAAAGCAGGGGGTTGGCTACAAAGGGATAGGGGTGACTCCCTGTAAAACACAAAGTCCTATAGGAACCGACATTTTTGTCAACCGGTAGGTCATCGCTTTGTAAAACATTCGACAAAAAAAGAAAGAAATGATTACAAATTAGGAATAAAATTAGTCTGGATTCGTTGTGTTTGTCTTAATTTTGGCATTTTATAGTCAATTTGATGGGAAATGAGATAATCTTACGTGTTTTTCATAGATGAGTCACCCGGTAATAGAATTCCTTGATTATAGATAATTATATCACTTAACTCGTAAAACGAAAAACTTAAGCGAGAAACCCGAAAAGGAATTCATTGGAAAATCTATGAGAGATACATATCTATATGGATACCATTAGGATAATGACTTATGTGCTCGTATTTTTATAAATGTCTAAAGACAATATCATATGTCATGTTTTAGTAAGTCGAAAACATATCCAACTAACAATGCAATGATACTACAAATAATTGCATTATATTATCATTGTTAAAGGAAAAAGAATAACAACCCAATAAGGATTAATGATCGATACATAATTGTCACAGAAGAATCATGAAAACATCTTGTTTGGGGTGTGATTTCCATATTTGGATGTAAAATTCTTTTCCAAATAGACAATGAAAAAATTCGTGGCAAAAAAGGTGTGTAAACAGAATTACATAAATCCAATTTAGAAAGTAATGTAAAAAAATGTTAAAACCACTTGAACTCAATATGGTCAAACAATTAGAGATAATTACAAAGTAATGGGTAAACAAAAGACAGCGGGTAATCTTAAATGGTACTCACTTAAACCATCATCTATCCAACAGTTTGATTCATAAGTTCTACAGTATTCTATATACAGTTCCACAGGGGGGAAAAAAACTCTGGTATATCACTAACAGCAGTAGAAGAAGAAATGACAACTTTGGAAGCCAGCAATTGTCCACTAATTACGGATAGTTCTGCGCCACGATCGTATACCATGCGCCATAATGTCTCATATATGGAAGTGATCCACAATGCGCAGAGCAGAGTGCGGGAATGTAAACAAATTAACTCGTGGCGCAGTCACGGCAATCGTTTTGACTGCTTACTTGTATACAATTTTAGAGACTGTGATGCTGGAAATCTGGAGCTGAAACCAAAGAAATTGGCCATATACCATTTTAGGAAGAAGTCTGTTCCATTTTTGGAGACTCGTCAATTGCTGTGCAAATGAATATTTGTTGTTATTCAATTGAGGCATAAATCAGTTGTGCGATTCAGCTCTTCGAACAAACGCGATTGGTGTGGGTATTGTATTTGTTTGTAAAATATTTGCTTTTATAAAATTTGGTAAAAACAAAAAGTTCTTTTTTTGTTAAAAAATTGATAAACTTTAAAACTCTACCGACATAGTCAAAATATTATGATTTTAAATATTGGATTTCCAATATCCGTCAATTTCAATACGAAGCAAAAGTTTGAGAAATAAGGATGCAATCAATTTAGGCTGCTGCTGTTGATCGACTGTAATACCTTACACTTGCTGCTGTCTTATCCACAATCTAGGAAATTTTATTGTAATTTTACCCCTATTATCGTAAAATTACACCGAGTCGTAATGGCTTAAAAGCTATGCATTTTTACTCATTTTGTGGCGTACAAAAGCCTCTTTTACGGGGGAACTTTAAGCTAAATAAGAAGTAAAAGTACAATACGGGTGTAATTTTACGACATGGATGTTTAAAATTACCACATTTTTGTTGTGATTTTCCTCCTATTTGGTAGCAAAACCGCGTCTTAAAGGTGTAATTTTACGACATTTTTTGTTTAAAATTACACCGAAAATGGTATTAGAATTTCTCGGCTTATACGGTCTGCAAAAACAAAAATATTATATTATTTTTGCGGATGTTTTCACATCCAAATTTCCTGGGCATGTCTGCCATGTGGCAGGCGCCACACAGGATTTTGGTACAGTAAAACTCGATTCGAGTATTTATACTCCGATGCCACAAACCTTATGCGAATTATAAGGTTAAGGTTAAATTGTCCGTACAATAATGCAAAATTACCCTGCGAGCGTGTTTTTACACCAAAATGAGAGTAAAAATACGAATATTGGTCGAAATTTTACGCAAGCTTTAAAATTACCCTATTTCTAGTGTAAGATTAATGTTTTTTGGGTGAGTTTACAACTTAAATGGTGTGCGAGCTAAATTCTGATTTTTTTTCGAAATTTTACGACGTTTTTGCAAATTTACCTCGTTTTTACCCCATTTTTCGGTTTAAATTCAAATTCATTTTCTACAGTGCATACTTCATAGTATTCATATCGGATTAGCCGGGACAGTTTCAGATTTCGGCATATTGTCCCGGCGCGGCGTCCCGAAAACTAAACTTATGTTCCGGATTTTTCATTTTGTGGTTACAATTTATTTAATACTAAACAAAACGATGATCAAATACGGGAAACATACTCTAATAAAGACGAATATGTCTACCAATTTTTGTCTATGGCGCATTTCTCTTTGGTTTAAGTGTTGTTTTGAATAAAATGTAAAAATACCTCATAAATAAACATTTTTTTGAACTTTTAGGGTCTTGATTGAAAATATTGCACCGCGTTCACTTTAATAAAACGTAGCTTTTTTGCGTGGATTTGATTTATTGAATCTACTTCAATTCACATTCTATTTTCCAAAAGAATACACAATTTTTCTGCCTCCGAGATTGTTTTCCTGGCGAAGCGTTTCCCTGTTTCCGAGATATTTCAGAGATATTTTTCCTAGCGCAGGTTTTCCTTGGCTACGCTTTTCAATTTTATAACGCGGTAACTTGAAATTTTCAAATCTTGGTATACAAAATTTGTTGTTCCCTATCACCCTCCCCGCCCACCAAAATTTATCCAATTTAAAAAAATCTAAACTACTGCCAGAATTACTCATTAATAAAAAAATTAATTTCATAACGAATCGATCAGCTTCAATTTTAGTCTATATAAAAAACATTGATTTTATTAGATTAAATATGGATATTATCAATCGATCAATTGATTTTCCGATGTCACTCACCTGCCACAGAATTTGATCGCTGATGGGACAGATGTGAGTTTTTATCCTCTGCTAATGTTGCCGATTCGTGTGCACCGACGCAATCCTGTGACGGCGTTGTTTATACTCAGTAATTTGATGGGAATTCGGTATATGTGCGCCAAGCCAGGCACCACTTGCATCAATATTCCCATGCCCATAGGTAGAAATCCGTGTAGACATTTAGACTTTAAACGTGCACCTTTTTGCGCCAAGTTAGTTCCATCTGATGGACAATGCCTATAGAAAAATTGCACGTCGTAATGATCCCATTAAAATTCGATTTTTTCGCTTGAGTTTTATTTATGCTCATGTTTGACGTGGATCCTTTTTACTCGGACAGACTCGACATCAATTGATTGTTCTGTCCACCATATTTGGTTAATTGGTTTGCAATTGCGCAAATAACTACAATTTTGTAAAAATGACGACATTTTTTTGGGGAATTTCAACTTTTGTACCTTTGTTTCTATTATCTTTTTTAGAAAAATAAATTCGAGATGCTTGTTTCGAGGCAGTTGTGTTTTTTTTTATAAAGTATGAAATGTTCTGTTTTTCGATTTAAAAAAATCAAAAAAAAATTGTTCAGATAGTACGAGTGTCATGCATTTAATACTAGTCTCAAATACCCGACTTCGCTGTTTAAATAAGCGAAGTTAACATTTGGTAGTGTCAAAAGGCCGCAAAGTATTTGGTATTGTAAATGCACTGTAATTTGTCAGTAATCAGAATCTGATCAGAAAGAGATAAAAATCTGTAAGCCTTTTTTAAATTAACGCAAATACAGAAATTTTATTTGATATTTTAAATCTAAAATTCAACCAAACAAACTAATTTGTTTTAAATTTTTACCAAAAAAGGTTTATTATGTTAAAAATTTGGAATATTGGAAAAAAATGTTCCTCATGAATCTTCTAGGAATTAAAAAGTGAGTAGAAATATTTCCCATTGCTAATTTAGACTTTGTGAGCTCATCTTTTCTAATGTATGTATCATTCACCCGTATATAATTTCATGCCCTACAAAATGCCAATCGGATGATGGTCCCATAAATTTAGCATTCTTTAGAAATTTTTACAAGCTGCACGTATTTTGCCTCCCTCCTGCGTGCAATTTTTGTTCAGCCTTCTAATCCAGAGAATTTTGAATCGTGGTGGCCACGGATATACAAAAGCCGTATAATGTGGCCGTGTGCACGATCCCAACAAAAAAGGATTGGAAATCTCAGCGAAATATAATGTATATACGTGCGTTAGCAGCGGCAGTTTGGTTGGTCGACGGAACATACAAAATGCACGAAATTCCCTTCGACTACCGACCGCCCAAGTTGAAAATTGTTTCCAGATTGAAAAATCGACGGAAAAAAACACAAATCTGAGAATAAAAAACTAAAACAAAAATAAGGAAAAAAACAAATATAAGAACATCCGAAGAAAAGCCCCAATGTTGTAGCCACCCGCCCCATCCCGATTTCAGGCTGTAAAAAAGGGCCAACCACGATGAACCGAAGCCAAGAAGTATTTATATCAAACAAGTCGATCATCAGCCAACACAAAAGGTATTCGTGCTGCACGTTGATGAAAAGGTGAATACACAGGTGAATAACTGCGCCACCACACAAGCACAATGGAATTGATCCAATACAGAACAATTGGTGCAGGCTAACAAGCGCTAACCACCGGAATAAGTGACCATCAAGGAACCAACCGTTGGCCAGCGCCGATACCTTTAGGTTTCTGGACATGGGAAGCTGCGCCATGATTGCGCCAACATCAGCTCAACGATTTTGACCTGGCGAGCAAGCTAATGGTTTTTAGTGGCCTGGCCACCACCGTTCACTTTCTCAGGTCTCACTTCTCCTGGACCTCTTTCCCGAGTGCAAGATTTTCCGGTCCTTCGGTTGAACTGCATCAATTTTGGGCTATACGTTGAATTTCATGAATTTCCGTTAAAAAATCAATATAATTTTTAATGTTCAAACCCCTGCGTCATCAAGAAGCCTGCTATCATCCGCTCCATTAAGTCTATGGGAATGTTACACAAGAGGACCATCAGGAAAATTGAAATGCTAAACTGTAGGAAGATACGAAATCCAAGCACGGACACAGACACATCGGCTTCAGGTCGGTTTGGATGTAGTTTTCATTTCAACGAATTGTCTTGGCATGGATCCTCTTGGTATCAGTCAACGGGAGATCTTTTAAACCACAAAGGTGAAGTCACCTATTTGGAACAGATTAACAAAATCATACACGAGAAAGAAAGGGAAAAATTAGTGTCAGCTTTTTTTTATCGGTACCACCCCCAAAAGCCGGTGCACCCCCCAAAGCCAAAACAAATCACACAAGCAAATTTTGAACAAATGTATTTGTATGCAGAATACAGATTTTTTGCCTTTTAGCGAGATTTGTTTGACCAAAAATCGAAAAAGGGAGTTTTTTACTTTTTCGTGTGCTTTTTTACTACTAATGCGAATGTCGATTTTACATGCAAAAATGTGCATGAGGCGCTTTTTTGAGGTTGAGGCGCTTTTTTGAGGTTTTAATTTGAATCTATATTACATATGTTTCTTTTATTTACAAAAATACAAATGAATCTTCAGACAATTTCAAAATCCAGTCCAGAAAAATTTGGTTATATAGAGAGCAATCGTCGAACCCGAGTAGCATTTTTGGTGTATCGCACGTGTCTGCTACTAACAAAATGTTAGATACGTTCTATATAACAAAAATTATAGTATGGTAGAATTTTCAATTATTAAGAAACCAATTTATGAAACTTCACCTTATATTCTGTCGTGGAGACTGTTTCGACCACAACGAGGCATAACGAATTCCATAGTTTTTAAACTGCCCGCGGCAGACGCCTCATCTCCCATTCCCGATAACTTAACTTTGAAATTGGGATGACCAGGCGAAGATTCATATGGGATTTTAAGAACCTAGCACTGAAATTCATTCATTACGGTGCCGACAGGTGTGTAAGTGTGTGTCATTTGTGTTTGTCGATCGTGGCTCATAAATTAGATATCATGCTGTTGATGGGAAGAATAACTAAGAAAATGTGGTATCTGGCATGGAACTACCAATAGATACAATCGAAAATGAACGTAATTTTCGGCGATTTAATGTTCAACAGCAGATATTTGAATGACCCTATATAGGAAAGAATTTTTTCAGTACATGTTAATTATTTGTTTACTCACCAAATTCAGATAGTGAAAATATGTTGATTGTCCGAAGGTGGTCCATCTATTTCTTTGGGTAATCGGTATATGTAAATTAGGAATGTAATATATGCAAATATTTAAAATATGAATAATCATATGGCTATGAAATTATCCGTGGATGAGTCTTAAACGAACCAAGAATTATTATCCCAGCGCCTGTGAGAAGCGAAAAAAATGAATACATCATGTTCTAAACGAGGCATAACAATAAGAATTAACGCAAATATGACTACCAGGTAGAAACGCTTCAAATCACAACAAAGTTTCAGATATTTTGAGATTTAATTTGAAAGACATTTGAAACAACCCTTTATAAGGTGGCAGATTTCTAAATTAGAAAACTAAAATTCCAAATTTCCCGAGTACAATGAAACTTGTACATATAAGCCGTGCTCGCACGGGACCAGGATATTTGTCCGGCTTATGTAGAGTCTGGTTTACACAAGTTTCAACGTCTTAGGGGTCATACATATGGGAAAATCTTACATTGTTAAACGGGTTAGAGCAAAAATGGTCTCAGATTTACCTAATTTTTCTTTTAATTTTAATCCACAGACTTCCCGGATAAATTGGAAATGAGTTTTCATATTTACAGAAAATTCACTGTTTTAAAAAAATTCAATCTCGTGGACGATTTATCGCAGATACATGTTCTTTATATCGAAATGCAGTTTACTGAGCTTGTCCAAAATAAAAATATTAAACAAAACATTGAAAAAACATCACAAAAAATTCCGGAAAAAAATATTCAGAAATTATTTTTATTATATAGAAAGTTCCAGAAAACTCCATCACAGAAAATCCATTTCCCAGTCACTTATGTCCATTATTTTTTTAGATGTTTAATTTGGCTATCTACATAATTTAAAAAATAGCAACTCGAACGGTTTTTCATTTATTTTTCACAATAAAAAATAAAACATGGAGGAAGCAGCAATTGCCAGGGAGGGGGGAGGCAATTGTTAAATACTTTATATGAGGACAGACAAAAATTTCGTATAAAAAAATTTCATTGTTTGTGGGAAGAGAGAAAGAATGCTCAAATTGAATTTGGATGTATGGAAGAGTTATGTAGAATCATATTCTAAATACATTTTGCATTTATAAGTTTTTCGATGCCGTTTCGACCGTTTTCGAGAAAATTGCAAAACAAACTATTTTGTTTGTATGGATGCGAGAAAAGAGAATAGTTTGTTTCTGCCCGTTTAAGAACTGAGCCTTCCTGTTTATGAAAGGCATTGTGAAAATATTCAAGTCTCTAGCTCAGTCCTTTCAAAGTTTATGGTATTCACGGCCAGACAGACAGATGGAGATCAAAATCTTTTGCCATATCAAACACTCTGATGCAATTCATTATTGTGTCCGACAATTGGTTCGATGTATACTAAATCTAATATAAAAAATGAAAGAAAATTTTCAACTGTCAAGGAAAGTTGCGAGGAATTTGAGAAAAAACTATTTTCCTAGGTGACAAATCTAATAGTTTAATGCAAAGACAGAAAGTAGAGACCATAACGGGTTCGACGTTATAAACCGAAAAAATACTCGCACACAATATTTGAATTTTACAAAACTACTTTTTTCGTATTTAATAGTTTTCTATATAAAAAACTAGGGGCTGTGCCCCGAACCGCTTCGCGGTTCACCCCCCACCACCAGGTCGGCCTCCGGCAGCGCGTCTAAGTTTCCAGATCACTTTACCCCCTCCCCTTACTCCTCCACCTGTCAGGCTACTTTTTAATGGATCTATGTTGGGTCTGGACCCCCGACGAACATCTGTGCCAAATTTCAGGCCAATCGGTTCAGTAGTTTCCCCGCGAAAGAGTAACATAGCGCAAAAACTAAGTTTCGAAATCACTTTACCCCCACCCCTCGCGCTACTTTTCCGTATCCCTATGTTGGAACCAGCACTACCACAGACACTCATGCCAAATTTCAAGTCAATCCGTTCAGCTGTTTTGGCGTGAAAGAGGAACAGACAGACAGACAGAAAGACAGCAACTCATTTTTATATACATATTAGTATGATAAAGTTTTCGAAGCTGCTCGCGTGAATGTATTTTCAAGAATTCTGTAGATTGTGGATTTTTGCATTGACAATGCAAATGGTTTTCGACTGTGATTCAAATGAAATGAACATTTGTTTTGTTTTAGCTTTGCCTTTATCAGTCGTGAAAGTTTTTTCTGTTAAACCTGAATTAGGTCCAGTGCAACAGTGGCACTGTGTTATCACCGTGAAGGTTCATGTTTGTTTCGGGCTCAGGGGAGTGACGAAGCCCTCGTCAGACAGAGTAGTGTCAACTCCTCCTGCTCTCTATTACAGAAATTGTTTATTGGATGGATCATAGGAACTTACAAGAAGTTTATATATTCACCATCTGATTTAATTCGGCTTGTGCGAATTAGCCGGAGATTTCTAAAATAATTCGCACAAGCCGAATTAAATCAGATGGTGAATATATAAACTTCTTGTAAGTTCCTATGATCCATCCAATAAACAATTTCTGTAATAGAGAGCAGGAGGAGTTGACACTACTCTGTCTGACGAGGGCTTCGTCACTCCCCTGAGCCCGAAACAAACATGAACCTTCACGGTGATAACACAGTGCCACAGTTGCACTGGACCTAATTCAGGTTTAACAGAAAAAACTTTCACGACTGATAAAGGCAAAGCTAAAACAAAACAAATGTTTATTTCAATTCTGTAGATATTTTCATAACCATAGTATTCCGCCGCCTATAAAGCTGCTTTCTATTATTATACCCGTATGGTGAAACCAAAGGGTATATTAGATTTGCCTTACCGTTTGTAACGCCAAGATCCCGTCATCACACAAAAAAACGAATTACACCAGTGACTTTAGAATGACTAAAAAAATGGATTTTTGCATGTCCGTCCGTCTGTCCGTCCGTCCATCTGTGGCGCGGATTGCGGGCGCACGGATTGAGCTACAGACTTGAAATTTTTCGCAGATTGGTTTTTCGTAAAATGCAAGGCTAAGTTCGTTAATGGCCAAAACGGACCATTAGGGGGGGTACCCCCCATACAAATGAAAACGATTTTTGTAAATATCTCAAAAACGGTGCATCTTATCAGAAAAGTACAAGAACAAAAGTTATTTAGGATATAATTCTACATAAAACTCCCATACATCAAAATCCGATTGGAATAAATTTTAAAAAATCTTATTGGAAAGTTTGACTTCAAAGTGGAATTTTGGTATAACTGTTCGAATTTTGATACGAATATCACCATACGGGTTTTCAATAATTGCCAGATTGGCAATTATAGCTTTTGTTATGTTGTATTTTCTACATTTAAAATTAAAAATCAGTTATTTGTGGATCAGGAATAGAATTTTTACAAATTTCTCGCCTCCCAATTTTGTATATTTTTTTTACCAGTATTGGGATGAGAAAACGAGCAAAAAAATGTAAAAAAAGGACAAATCATTGCGACTAAAGCAAATATTGAGAAATAAATATTTGCCCTCCAAGTTTTGTGTATGAAAGAAAACATATTTTTAACCTGTAGAATATTATATTATTTATACGTTTTAAACACAAATAAAAGATAATAATAAAGGGGGAGGGGGTAAACTTTTACGATAACACGGGTGCTTGAATTTCTTGTCCTAAAAGCGCTATTTGTTTTAAAAACTGTTTAGAATTATTCAGTGTGGATGCTCCGTATATAATTCTCCTCGATGTGCTTGAGCTCTGTCGCAGCTTTATGAAATCGACTAAATTTTGGTATTCAATGTAGTTCCCGCCACCGACAACAAACACAACGGCATCCTGGAATGGTGCTCGATTCTTTGGCATTATGTCGCCACCTTTTAAAAGTTTTGGATCCAAGTATAGATACTCATCAACTTCGCCACCACCTCGGCATTCCATGACCTGTTCAGTGATTTTTGTTACCGGAAGATTCTAAAACATAAATTTTTTTTGTGAAAATATTTTTAAAAAATCATTGCTAGATTAAATTTTCTTACATGTCGTTTGACGACTAAATTCTTGACGCCTTCCATAACGAATGAAGATCCCTGTGAGACCAGTTTCGAAAACATAGAAACGGTTTTCGTTCCACCGCCCTCATACTGATTCGCTTGATTCATAGTCGATCGATTGATAATGCTTTTCCACCGATGAATGTACGGTAGTGGCGATAAATCGCATCCAGCCTCGGAAAGTGCTTCCTTCATTCGTTCGAACTCGAATTCGGGTATATTTTGGGCGCAAATATAGTAAATTATGTAAAGTCGCATTTTATCTTCTGGCTGCCCAAACTCTGGGTCCTTCAGAAGCTCCAGAATCGGACGATCCAGAGTCGCTTTGGACATGATTTTCTCTTCAATCTCGAAAAACGAATCTATTCGACGGGATTTGATAACGTTTAGAATTGCTGTAGCGACTTTTGTGTGCATGTCAATCAAGCGTTTCATTTCCATCAGCTGTGGAAGTGAGTTCACTGCATTTGTAAGTCGCGCCGTTGTATCATTGACCATGGAAAAAGCGACTTCATTCTCCCCATCGATTCCCATTGAAGTTTTTAGCTTCTTGATCTCATCCTCTGACAACCGGTACTGCTCAAGTTCTTCCTGGATTGCCTCGGCGACCATCGGAAATGGACTCCCCTTGTGAATTGACCAAAATCGATCAGTGTTGTCTAAATCGCACGCCTTTAATTTCTTCTTGGTGCCAGTCCTTTCACTAACAGAGTCGTCTTCTACGAAAACTCGATTCAAATTCAAATCGAGAACATCGTGAGCTAGAGCTTGGTATGTCCAAGTATGATGCAGTGGGGTGGCTAAATCTAGATTTCTATCGAGAATCAATAGAACTGGTCGTTGAAAGCTGAACACGCCACCAGTTTGAGTGGCGTCCATATGGAAAAGATTATTCCTAGCATCCCAAAGATTTTCACGCAATTTCTTTTCTAATTTCCTGGCTACCATCTCAGCGGCAGTGTTTTTGGGGCATCGAATTATGGGAACGTTTCCCAATGTGACAAATACCGAGAATAAGCTGTCCACAATGTTATCCATTATCGCTTCCATTTCGTCATCCTTCGTATTGGCCCGATTAATAGAGTAGTACGAGATTGAGTCACTGTTCTGATGCTTCAGAATGAAGAAATCGTCTTCCAAACTGATGAAATTCACGTATTGGTCATAGACTCGTTGGACATTGGCGACACATCCGGCCTGCAGGGCAGCAGAGGCCAAGTCTTCGATCTTTTGCCGTGGAATCGGAGACAGGAAGTTCAACTGGTAAACGTCGTAGAGGCCATTCTGAAAGTCTTGGTGGATTCTGTCCAGGTTCTCGTTTGTCGGGGCACAGAAATATATAGCTGGAACATCAGGGATTGAATCACGATCCGAGTGCAGTTGCCTGAAATACCAGAAAATCGTCTTAATTATCTACAGACTCATTTGCATGGATCGAAATTTAATTTTTGTAGTGTAAAAGCTAGACTCACACATGAAGAGTTACGCCCAATTCTCGCAGCTCTCGAATGGAAATCAAAGGCGATATTATATCCTGTCCAATGCGATCATATATCAGGATTTTCCACACCGGTTCCGCTGCTAGTGCCTTGGAGACAGGCTGATTTAAATTTAACATTTGCTTCACTGCATCTACAATACAAATAAAGTTAGAAAAATATTTTTTGTGCCACCCATAAAACAGGAAAATGTTGTTACTGTCTTGCTAGACATGTTGTTTCTAAAAGTTTTTAAACAAATTTTATACTCACTGATTTGTCGTTCACGAAGAGTCAACATTTTCACGGATTTCTTCAGTAATTTTACTTAAATGCAAATTGATCCACAAAACAAATTTCACTGATGAGCTGTCACTTTGTTAATATGTTTATACGAACTCCGTGATTCCGATTGTAGACGAAACTTTTCATAATTCGCCGTATGAACGTGGAGACTGACAAGATGGGTTGTACCATTTGGTATTTCTGTTTATACGTTCTTTATACAAAATCTTTAATGTGGAAGATATTTATTAACAGAATTTTAATAAAACCACAATTCGAGGACAAAATTCAAGTCCAAATTCTACAAAAAAGTCAAATATTCGAATTTTTTAATTCGTTTAACGACATCTAGCGAACGAGACTGAAAAAAAACATTCCAGGTACTTTCCAACTATTCCCGAAAATTCCAGTAAAAAGTTCCAAGCCAAATTCTGACGTTTCTGCTTTCCAGTCGAATTCTTCCACTTTTGATGTTGAGTTGATTGTGATGGACAGAAAATGTTTGTGAAGTGCAGTTTATTTCGCTTTGTGCCGTCAAACAGTTTAAACGTTTGCTAGCGGAAAAGTGTGAAAAACTCGTGGCTCGGAAAACTCATTGGCAAAATATAAAGTCTCGCGAGTTTCGTAAAACCAAAGAAAAATCGCCAGTTTCTATTCGAAGTAGTTTGTCCGGATTAATTTATGTGAACCAAGTGGAAAGGTTTCTTATGTGTTCCGTCGAACAAAATTAAACGGAAATGAGTGGATTTTCCAGCAAAGTTTCCCTGACTCTCGGATTACTGATTTTCCTGCAAAAAACCATTGACAGTCAGAGTCAGCTGTTGATAAATGTCCAAAATCAGGTAAAATAAAAATCATTTTTGCACCTTTATTCCTTTCCGCTCTGGGTTTTACTATGTTGTGGCGTGCCAACATGCAATTTCGATTGAATGGGCCATAAGAAAAGGGAGAAATCATAATTACTTATGATAAAAACAAAAGCAAAACGCTTCCAACCAATAGAGGGAAAATGCCATAAACGAAGCCGAAAGGCCTTGTAAAGTAGTTCAGCTCAAGTCTAGTGAATTCCTCCCGTCCACCATCCGCTTCCAAAAGAAAAAAATAAACGTCCAAATTGTGTTGTCGGCCCGATTCAGTTCGGAATTTTCGGTAGTCAAATCAACGTCACAAAACCCATTACAACTTTGTACAACGTCGTAATTTTTATTTTAATTTGTCCCTTTTATTGCGCTAGAGAACAAAACGCAACGTCAATTTGATAAAATTACAGGTGTACGGTTTTATTCTGAAGTCGATGGCGGAAAAGTTTCCAGCCGCTAGACTTCTTTCACGATAAAACTTGCGGTTAAGTACTTTGGAAAATATTGCGTTTGTTTATTTTGTCGTCTGTTGAAAGAAACAATCGAACGTTTATTTAAACGGATGGATAATTAACTTCTCTACTAAAAAAAGCATTTTCCGGTTAATTTGCAATTTTAATCAAAGTCCTTAAAGTTTCACTTTATTCTGTTCAAAGAGTGATTTCCGTATAAACGAGTGAATTAATGTTCCAAGAATGTCGTTTTTTTCGAAAATATTGAATAGTTTTCATTAACTTTTAAACTCTGCAAGTATTTAAGTCCATTGTCTGTAAATAAGACTGAGGATCTTTGTACAAGTATCAATTCGTTAAATAAATTTCGGAATACATATTTATAGATCTTGTGAACTGTGATTTTAGGCTTTAAGCATCCCTCGAGTATTCATTTGGACTAATATTACTTTTCTTTCTAACACAATTTCATTCACAGGACACGCTTGATGTAGTGAACTTAAAGAAACCAATGCTGTTCACTATATCGAATTAAATAAAACTACCGGAGATTTTCGGAATCATGAACGCATAAAATTGAAGTATGTTGAGGACCGTTAGGGAAACGTAAAACCCGTTAAAGCAAAAAAGTGTAAAAAATTTTATATCCTTTAAATTTTGTTCTATTTTTTCACAAAAGCGCATAGGTCCAAAAATTAAAAAAAAACTTTTTTTGTTTCAAAATAAAAATCGTGTGGGAAGTACCGTTATAGCTAACGTTACCTTTCCAAAAATAAAAATTGATAGAAAACTTTGATTTTCGTAAAACTCATTCGCAGAAAATCTCAAGTCGTTAGCTCAACGAATTCTCGAGGTATTTAAGGTGCTTAAATCGGACAGACTGGCATCTGGACATGTTCATAATTTTTCTTGAAACGGATTTCGCACTGATGATAAAGTTTCTATCTGCTCCCGTTCTTGAGACGGTCTTGAATATCTCCCAAAAAACAATTGTACCAAATTTCAAGTCTCTAGCCTTACCCGGCCCTTACACGCGACTATAAAGTCTGTCAGTAGCACAGACTTCAAATGTCAAATTACTGACAACGCATTAAAATACATGTAGCGAACTGGCAGTCAGTGCATTTACACGAGACTGTGTCAGCGACTGTGTCAGCTCTACAGACGCGTGTAAGGGCCGGGTAATTCTTTCTCAAATTATCGTGTCCACGGACATACAGACTCATCATTCGTGTCATTCGTTTGTTTTTGTTCGACGCATATTTCGATGCGTTACAAAAGATAGAGCAAACCTATTATACTCTTTTATGGTTTCACCATTAAAGGTTTTATAAAAAACGAGCAGACCCTTCGTTGCCAGCTTAAAGTTTTTTGTATAAATTTTAGAATGCCAAAAAACCATAAATAACCTAAAAACTTTTGGGAAAAAACGTTATCTTTACAGGACCTTCTTTTCGAATTTTGAAAATCTAATACCGAATTCGTGATCAGCGACCCCAAAAACCCCCTAATGCCGATTTTTCCCGGGGAAAACGGGGAAAAGGATATTTTTGTTATCTTCACAGGACCTTCTGTTTCGAATTTTGAAAATCTAACATAGCTGAAAACCTGCTCCTTGTAACGCAGATCATTTTGCAAAAAACCGCGTAAAAATCGGTCCAATAGTTTTTGAGTTTTGTAATCTCAAACAGACCAACAGACAAACATCCATTTTTATATATATAGACTAGCTTGCATACCCGTCGTTGCCGGGTCAAGTTTTTTCAAATTTTTATTTTTTTTTCGATGGTCTATGTTGGAGCTAAACTTTAGGCCAATCGGCTCGGTAGTTTCCCCGCGAAAGGGTAACATATAGGAAGAGCTAAGTTTCGAGATCACTTTACCCCCTCCCCTAACCCCCCCCCCCCCCCACCGCTCGGGCTACTTTTTAATGCGTCTATGTTGGGGCTGGACCCCCGACGAACATCTATACCAAGTTTCAGACCAATCGGTTCAGTAGTTTCCCCGCGAAAGAGTAACATAGCGCAAAAACTAAGTTTCGAAATCAACTATCACAGACACTCATGCCAAATTTCAAGTCAATCGGTTCAGCCGTTTTTGCGTGAAAGAGGAACAGACAGACACCAAATCATTTTTATATATTAGTATGATTAAAGCTGTTTTAACACTGCCCCATTCGTAATTATTCACAAAATAATTTATTAAATTGAGTAGATTAAAATACAAAAACGCTTCTTTTAATATTTTAAATAGATAAGCATAAATTCAATGATTTAAAACTGAATCAACATCTAAAATGAAATCCTTTTTACATTTAATTATAATGAATAATATTATATACATCAACACATTTTATAGTATCCGAAATACATCAATTTAATCGTGTCTGTATTGAAAGCATGTTTTTGAAATATGCAGCGATATTGTCAAAAGTATTATTGCAACTCAGTTTTCAATCGAAAAAAAAATAATAATAATAATTAATAATCATGTGACTTGTGAAAAACGTGGTTGACCTTTTAGCTTATAATACAATTTTCGCATACCTTATTGCAAAAGTTGAAAATGTTATTAAAGTTCAGGTAACATAGAGCAATAATTAAAAAACTTGTTAATATAATTTTCACATTCTAAAACTTTATATGAAACATTTTCCTGTTCAGAAAAGACCTTTTTATTTTAATTATATATTGTACCTTTCTAGTGTGTCAAACCCTCGGGGATCAAATTAATTTTATGTGATCGTAACCCTAACTTTTAATATTTCATCTAAATTTTTTATTAAATTCCAGAGCGGTGTATCAGCTTTCATGTTGAAAAGGGGTGTATTTTATTTTGGCATAATAATAATTTAATTTATCACACTTTTAAGAGGTTCAAGTTCTTCATAGTATAACAAATAATACTCGTTTTACCGCACAATTCTTTACTTATTGTATTTGTTGCGATATTGTTTAGATTTTTTATAATTCTTATTTGCGTGTTGCGTGAAATGTTTACTTAATTTTGGGATTTGTTAATCTTGAATAATTGGGTAGATGGAAAACTCTTTCTATTTTCACAAAAAAGTTATGGAAAGTCACAATTTTAACATAATGGCGCGTATTTATAGTCATTTTTAAATATAGGTTTTGTTAAGCATGAGATTAAACTGACAAAAAACCATGCCAAACTATCTGTTTAAACTCATATTTAACGAAAGCTTATGTTTAAGAAAAGCTACAAGTGTCAGGGGCTCATTGTCAAATACTCTATATGATGACAAACAAAATGTCCATTAAAAAATCCATTTGTGGAGGAGAGAGGGAAAGGAGTGGTCCGATTAGATTTTGATGTATGAATGAGTTATGTAAAATCCTATTCTAAACACATTTTACCTCTATAAATTTTTCAATGTGACTCACCGTTTTCGAGAAAATTGCAAAAAACTGTTTCGTTTATATGGGGGAGGGGGGAAGAAATGAACCAATTTTGCACGTTCACTAATTTTGCCGTTCAGCCTAGCCATTTACGTAACTATACAAAATATCAAATCTCTAGCTCAATCCTTTCGAGAGTTCTGGTGTTCACGGACGAAACGGACAGACGGACAGACAGACGGACAGACAGACGGACAGACAAACCGACAGACAGACAGACTCTGACAGACAGACAGACAGACAGACAGACAGACTGACAGACAGGCGGACAGACAGACGGAAAGACAGACGGACAGACAGACGGACAGACAGATGGACAACGATTGGGAAATCAAAATCTTTTGTCATCCCTGTGTAGGTCATTTTTGTGTCCGATTTTTTCTATGAAATATCGGAGGAGTTTATAGAATGTGCTAGAAAAATGACCAACGATTTCAAAAATTATAATATTTTAACTCATTTTGGGTTTTGTTTAAAAAAAATCTTATTATATTTATTCTTTTTGCGCATTTAAACATTTTAGCACCAGCCATCAACACTACATATATTTGAGCAAGTAAACCTTTATTATTTTTTGTCTGGATTGCGAGAATATTATTTTCTATCTTTTTATACCCGTATGGTGAAACCAAAGGGTAGATTAACTTTGCCTTACCGTTTGTAACGCCAAGATCCCGTCATCACACACACACACAAAAATGGTGTTTAGAATGATAAAAAAAATCGAATTTTGCATGTCCGTCCGTCTGTGGCGCGGATTGCGGGCGCACGGATTGAGCTACAGACTTGAAATTTTGCGCAGATCCGTTTTTCGTAAAATGCGAGGCTAAGTTTGTTAATGATCAAAAATGGAGCATTAGGGGGGGGGGGGGGGGGGGGGGGTACTCCCCATACACACGAAAAGGTTTTTTGCGAATATCTCAAAAACATCTTATCAAAAAATGCATCTTATCAAAAAAGTGCAAGAACAAAAGTTATTTAGGATATGATTCTACATAAAACACCCACACATCAAAATCTGATTGGAATAAATTTTAAAAAATCTTATTGGAAAGTTTGACTTCAAAGTGGAATTTTGATACAACTGTTCGAATTTTGATACGAATACGGGTTTTCAATAATTGCCAGATTGGCAATTATAGCTGTTGTTATGTTTGATGATATAAAAAGCAAGCCACAGTTGTCACATTCTACAACGCCGTATTTACCCTCTAGAACCTTTAAAACATTTCAAACTTATACTTCAGTTGGCTGCATCGTTCACGGACCCATTTCTATTCAAGTGCCAGATTTCTCATGTCCAAAGTTGAATAATATGTGGAAATTATATTTAAATTGCAACAACGAGGAACTGGAAAGAAAAAGTTTCAAGTTTCGATCCCAACGATCAAATGGCTGGATCACATCAGAGTGACGCCATAGATCTCTGTTTCTGATCTGACCACAGATGATGTGGACGAGGAAGAAGACATTAAATTTCTCTATATGCAATACTCTAATTCGGTTTATGAACAATCTTTAGCTCATAAGTACAATGAATTTTCATATGAAACTACTATTAGTTTTCTGGTTTTTTGAAAATACTCCACATTATTATCATAATGAGTCTATAGCTATAAAGAGAGGTAAAAAATCAAATCAACTTTATTTGCTTTTTGATATTTTGTTTCATTTTTTGATATTTCGACTCAGAAATATAATTTTTCGATTAAATAAATGTCCTGTGGCAATGTTTGATGAATCATACCCTATTACGGAAAATGATAGATCCGTTCTCATCATATGCGGATAATAAATCAGTACCGAATTTATTTCTATTTTACCTTTCAGGAATCATAATTTATTATGAAAACAGCCCACAATAACAGTCAAAATAACAACATCAATAGCAGAGTAACGTAATCAAAATAAACATATAGGCTTTCTAGTATGTACATAAAAATCACGTGGCCTTATATAATTTTATTTCTAACTCAATCAGAAATTCCATAAGCTTTCTAAGCTTCACATAAGACGTAGCCATGATTTCATTTTGCCTTCCGTCAGTCACATTTTCTTCATTTTTGTAAATCAAATGTGTGAAAACGTGCAAAAACGAAAAATTCCCCAAATGGGTACTGAAAACAGTGGAAAATGTGCATGGTACACAAATCTACGAACGTTATATACCTAAACATAATCGTATGTGTATGAGAAATGAAACCGAGAAGGACGAGTACCATTTGTAGGTACTTTGAGGCTCACCACATCCCAAAAAGAAAGCCTGCAGGCAGACACTTTTTTCACATCGTTAAAAGTTGCGAAGCAGCAAAAGAAACCGGAAACTGGTTGTCTATTGGGGGTGGTTTTACGGAGTGTACATTAGGTGGCACAAAAAACAGTACCGATGGATTCCCACGATGAAAATTTTGGCTAAAGTAACACAAGTCGAGTTTGTTGGAAAGAAGGGGTGCGCCAACAAGAAGTAACAACAAATTTCCCCGTAAGGTGAACGTGCTGAATTTGGACCTATAAAAAATGTAATAAAAGTCTGAGAATTCCTTTCTTCAACAACAGTTATCGCCTTTTGATTGGAATAAACTTTATTAATCAAATGTATTCTTCAAGCGTTTTTAAATTGATCACAAAAAAAGCGAATCTGGAATTCGTTGAAATTAGACAAAAAGAGTAAATTCTTAATTTAATTTGATCGTGTACAAAAAAAAAGGCTGTTTTGGGTAAAAAATATAAATTGAAATGATTAAAAAATTGTATTAAAGGTGTATCAAATAAAATCATGGTGAAAACAAATTAAATTATTTTCTAAAAACAGTTGTTCCCAAAGGCGGTCAGGATCTCATGTTTGTCATTGGATCAACGTTTACAGAATATAAAAAATGAGTAAATATAGATTTTCCACAAAAGAAAATCTCAGAATACAATCTTCTAAGATTGTATTTTGAGAAAGACAGAATAAAGGCCACTTTAAAGCTCAGAACATTGACCCGAATTGTGTACATTCACATTATTCTAAAATAAATACAAAACGGCGCACTATAGGCACACTTCGCCTCCCTCTGCACAATCCCTAAAGGAGGTCCTGTTTGGTGCCCAATCCAGAGCGCATCGGTTTTTAAGAATGAGAACCACCCAAATTTTGCGCCAATTGGTTGGGCATGAGGAAGAATGTTAAACGTAAAGGAGTGCGGAAAAACAAACGAAAATTGAATAAAACATGTTCTGTTTGCAGATCCTTGCTCCTGATTAGAGGATTTATTTATTTCGTTGGTTTTTTTTTTTATCTTTTTACCACGATGAAGGGCATTCTTCACTTTCATTTTGCTTCCCCATCGTCCCGGATGTGTCATTTTTGGCAGGAATTGCGATGGTACACATGTCTGTGTCTCGAAGATGGTACGGAAAATCGTCCTTGTGTTGTTCACTGTTCGACGCCAGAATCGAAACCGCACTTTTCAATTTTTGTTCGTCTTTCGCATAGCCTTCAGGATCAATGAACCGAGGATCCACGTAACGTGCATAAGTCTAGCATGAAGTGGAAAAATGAGAACTTTCTATTTGTCTCAAGACTCGCCAGATCTCTTGTTCGAATCTGGAATTTTCCGCCCTCCAAACTTTACACTGTCATCGCCAGAGATCCCATCAGATAGAAACCGAAGACGATGGCGCCTGAGGCTTTCATGTTTTCGTCGTCGTCCTCGTTCTCGTTTTCGTTTTCGCATCCCTCACGAGGACAATTTTATTTCATTTTTTTTTCTTTCGTTTTTGAAGCTTTCCCTGTTTCTATGCTATCGCACATCACTTTTATTTCATGGGATCTTCTTTCTATTTTTGCGTAAATGCGGAACATTTATTCCCATTGATTCGATGTGTTCAATGGCGGCGGCAGCATTGGCAGGAAATACGCTATATAGATTTAAGCATTGGATTTCGCGATTACATTAAATGATTGTTCCTTCAAGAAATGACGACAGTTGCCCATAAAGATCCAACACTAGATATGGATTTACCAGAAGAAAATTTTTTCGAAACTTGAAAGTTATGAATCCCAATACGAACGTCACGTTCCAACATCCGTAGTACATTAATTTGGGGGAAAGACTGTCCCTTAATATGAAAACTGTCAAGTTTTTCATTGATTTTCTATCTTACCTATCTTTTTAACTATCTGTATTTGTTCAGCGAACCATAAGGATGGATTTTCATAGGCATTGAGGAATTTACGCAAATAAATCATGTTATCAGCGAAAGCTTAACTTGATTATGGATTCTGTCATGTTGAATTTGAAACAACTTCTTGAGTTAAAGAATAATATCGAAAAATTGGAATTTTTATCGAGAAAAAATATATTTCAGGGAAAATATGTATATATAACGCCTAAATACAGATAAATATAATATGTTTGTTTGAGACTGGTATTTCGGTTCAATTTTTCTTCAAATTTTTCTCGAAACCTTTTTTTTTGTTTAATGTTTACAAAAATCTAGCAAAAAATATATTCCTATTCTGTGTCTTTAAACGTTCCCTAAAAGTCATTTGACGGAAAATTTCCGATATAAAAAATTTCGATTTCGATTTTCCCATTAAGAAAATTGCGTTTCTAACGAAGCTAACTGGAATTTTCCGGTTATTAGGCCGCCTGGGAGCTATAAATTCAATCTGTGTTCAAGGACAATTGTAAAGTCGAATAGAGGTCATAGTTTAAAATGTCGAACAAATTTGGAAAGAAATGTTCTTAGGAATCTAACAAAAATATTTGAAAAATCTTTTCCACAAAATTTTGCACAGAAAACAAATTCTTCCGAAAAATGCCAGATAAAAAACTCTAAGTGGCTATAAAATATGAAACGCTAATTTTTGTCTTTTCACCCTGATCCACCTTATCCCTCGTTACTAGGGATGCCAACGATACCTCGATGTTTGCAAAACATGTTTGCGATGTTTGCAAAACATCGAGGTATCGTTGAAAAATATAGAGTTTTAACCTCGATGTTGAACAGGCCGATATATCGAGGTATCGATGTTGTTATCCACGATGTTAGAACATTACTCTTCATAAAATTAGTAGAAAAACCTATTTTAGGACTAGAGGGACTAGTTTTTAGATAGATTTAATATAGCCACCCTACTTAAAGATTTGTTTAAATTTCCTTTTGGTATCAATTTTCGGTTTCATCTTTCTACAAAAAATACCAGAGTTAGCCATGAAATTTTACAGAGAAGTTTGGTCCTGATGTGGAAATCCGTTAACCGGAAGTAACCAAAACAGCGGCGGTTTTTTTGCGATTTATTCCGAAACTAACCATTTTCCAGTAGTCTTATGTATTACAGAACTTGGAGACAATAAAATTTGCTACATTTATGTCTTTTACTAGAACTCCGTTATGAAGATATGCCGGTATTTAAAAAAAAAATAGTTTTTTGCGAAAATGTCGAAAACTAACGGGTTTTTGGTGGTTCAACGTATGAGAAAAATTAAAACCGTTGTAATTCTACTTGGGTGCACTCCACCCACAGTAGAGCATCCGCCAGGTTGCTAAATTATTTATTAAATTTAACTTTTTCAAAACATCGGAAAAACATCGAGGTATCGATGTTTTCAGGACGATGTTTTTTGACATCGATGTCGCCTTAAAAAAAACATCGATTTTCGATATATCGAGGTTTTATGAACGATGTTGCATCCCTACTCGTTACGCTCTTTGACTTGGAGAGAAATAATATAGGACATATTCCTACAAAAAATTGGAATATATGAGACAGTTAAATTTTTTGGTGATGTCTTTCAAACAAAAGCGGAATTAATGCCAAAAAAATAGAAAAAATAGTCCACTGTCTCCTATATTTCTGTGTTGATTCCTCTCCGTACACAATTTTTTAATTTAATATCGCAGTCACATTCCTGTAGATCCCCACTCCATAGATGTTTTAAGAGTTTTTTTTGTCGATAGATGTTGCGAGAAAAAAACATAAGAAAAGCTACAATTGTCAATCGCCAAATACTCTATATCAGGCCTGCCCAACCTTTTTGTACTAAAGTTCGACTTTTTTTAATCCGATGTAGTTCTACCCATATACAAAAAATATATCTTTAATTGGTATAACTTCAGTTTATTTCATTTCAATTTAAAATAAGGTATCCAAGTAAAATAGACCACTTGATTTAACAGCAAAAAAACAATAAAAAAAACGGAGAAGTAGATAGCGTGATTACTTAATTTTCACTTTCCCTTTTTTTTTAATATTTGTGTTCACAAAAAAATTTTTTTTTTTACATTTTCAGTCTGTAGTAAAAGATTGACCCAAATTCGTGTCGAGATCGACTGGTAGATCGCGATCGCCTGGTTGGGCAGCAATGCTCTATATGATGCAAGACAGACAGTTTTTTTAAAAAATCCATTTGTATAGGAGAGGGAAAAGCAGCGGTCCTATTGGATTCTGATGTGTGGAACGGTTATGTAAAATCATGTTTTAAAGAGATTTTACCTTAATAAATTTTTCAATCCGACTCACCGTTTTCTAGATAATCGCAAAAAAAAGTATTCAATTTGTATAGGGGAGTGGGGGGGGGGGGGGGGGGGGAAAGAGTTGTCCATCTGGATTTTGATGTATAGATAAGGTATGTGAAACCATATTCAAGACACATTTCATCTTTTTAAAGTTTTCGATACGATGCACAGTTTTCGACAAAACAGGGAAAAAGTATTCCATTTGTATGGGACAGGGGGGAAGCAGTGGTCCAATTTTGCCCGTCCAAAAACTTAGCTTAGCCATTTACGAGAAAGGTAATTATACAAAATTTCTAGTGTCTAGCTCAATCCTTTCGAAAGCTATGGTGGACAGGCAGATGTACATGCGGAAATCAAAATCTTTTGTCATCCCTAACACCCTTTTTTGTGTTTCTGTGTCCGACGATTGGTTCGATGCGTTACAAACGGTATTCTAAATCTAACATACTTCTATATGACATATTATATAGCGTATAAAAATACATTAGCCATAGTATATTATAGAATCACCTGCTCTGTTGCAACACCGACAGCATGGATTTCGAACGATGAAAGGAATTGCAACATTTGTAATGTTTTAGAGCCAATTAACAGCAAAAGTCGTGGCAACAATCTAAAGTGATGCTGCCATTGTCACCAGACAGTAGATTTCGTCACTAAGTTCGGTAAATCAATTTACGTTGACTCGAAATAGCAGAGTGCCAGAATATATTTGGTAAGAAAGATCCGGAAATTTAGTACCACTCCTACACAAACGTAATAATAACTAAAAAATTTCCCAGTATATCTTTAAGAATGACAATTTCATCTCGATAGAAATGTTTGAATTGACACATCGATTGATATTATTTATGTGCCAAACTCTGAATTCAATAAGTCGTTGTCGATGCGAACAGCAGTGTGAAACTGCCGCTTAAGATATACCAGGAATTTCAAATACCTTTTTATCTATTTATAGATAGAACGAGCCACCTTTAATTTTCGTATAGTAAACGGCTGTGGATTGCTAAGCGCCTCGCCACCATCCATTCGTCCTTGGATGGCGGCGTAGGTTTCGTCTTACTAAATCACATCGTATATGAAATGTTTACGCCACTCGACATGAGAAGCTATTATCGAAACGAGGCGTTAAGGTGAAACGGGGGAGAAATTAAAGGAATACGAAACTTTTCCTCCCTAAATTTTTCTTCGTATTTTCTGCTGACGACGTCAGTTTAGGAAGTGTGAAGTACGGAAAGCACTTCTTCAAATTGCTTGCTGCTGTTACTTTTGGCTTGTTTGGGGGCTCAATGGAGTTGCTTAGGGCGAGCCACCTTCTCTGATGGAATGTTTGCTTGTTACATTTTTAATGACTGATAACGCCTTCTTCATTCCGCAAGTATCAAGTGGAGTTGAAGGTGAATTGTTGTTGCTAGACAAGGCGACGGAGTGCAATAATCTAAAACGACAGACATCGCAGACACAAGTTTCAATATTGACAATGTTTTTCATTCTACATTTGATTTTCCCTTTAATTTTGCCCTCTATTCAACATTATTGCGCTCTTTAAGATCCTACGACAAGTATTTGTTAATAAGTGTGGTGGAAAAGAAATGGAGAAAGGACGCTTTTGTCAATCAAATAGATTTAATGATATATCGCACGAATTATGTAGGAATTGATCCGATCATTAATTTGCCATCGATGGATGATGTAATGGGCGCCGGTAAATTGGAAAAGGTATAGAACGTTGGAAAAAGGGAAAAACTTGCCAAAGACGTACGGAAAAAGGAATTTCCTTTTCTTTCCCTATTGAACTCTCCTGTGTGTTGTTTGTTCCTTGTCTATTTTGATTTCGATTGATTAAATGTGATTGATATCAGGTTTGATATTTTTTTATTATCGCATTATCGACAAGAATCAAGTAAAAGACTTAATTAGTGACAGCAATTATTTTCTATATAATTACGGTGTTGAATGTGAAAATAACTTTGAAAAATGTTAAGAAAGTCTTAAATTTTGTGATGAATTCTGTATAGAAATGCAAAATTCTACATTATTTTGGGCCAGCAACAAGCTATCAGTGACAATCCTCCGATATTCCTTAGCTTTTCAAAAACGCAAAACCAAAATTTTGTGTTTCAAGATTTTTGCGGCGATTAAAATTTAATTGCTTAAGTGAAATTTCAAAGCATATTTTTTCAGGAATTTTCTTCATTAATTCTCGTCTCGATTAGACAAGAATTGTGATTTTTTTTACGGCAGTGCGTGGAGACAGCATTTGCCAGATTTTTTTTTGATATTTCGAGCAAAAATGCTTGGACAAAATATTTCTACAATTATCATCGCAATTTATGTCTACTCGAGAAGTAAAAAAAAAACGCAATTTATGTCTAATCGAGAAGTGGTGAAATTAAGTCAGCCCGCATTACATTTGCCGTGTCGCAAGGCTACCAGAAGCAGGGTGATAATCACTTTGGACAAAATTAATTTTTACTGCAAAGTTTTTTTTATGTTTTTCTGGTCTAAAGGTGCCGCTCCATATGAGAGTAAATACGCGAGTAACTCTCAAAACTCTCGAGAGTTACTCGCAGGAGGTTGTCCATTTGAGAGTTAATTTCGGCGATTTTTCTCTTTTCAAGACCAATATCTTGATTTTTTTGACATCTTGCTTTGGCAAGTTCTCGAGAGGTACTAGCGAAATTCAAACGCCGTTCGTATCTGGCGAACAACTCCCCGAGAGTTCAGTGAGTGCGTGTCGACTAGAGAGTAGAATCACTTTTGACAGCTCGCAGAAACTAGCTCGCGAGTTTTTGTGAGTTTCTGCGAGCGACTCTCAGAGACGTGTCCATTTGCGAGTAGCTGCTATCGAGAGGTGCTATCGAGAGGCGAGCGAATCTCAGAGATGTGTCAATTTGCGAGTAGCTGCTATCGAGAGGTGCTCGCCGACATTTACTCTCATATGGACCGGCACCTTTAGGATTATTTTGAAATACATAGTTGGAAAGTAGGAATAACCGTATGTCTTAAAAAGGCTGTTTTCCAAAAAATAGATTATTGTTAAGTGTTAGAATTTGAATGTCCACTGCCAAACGTTTTTATTAAATGCGAATTTCATGATAGGCCAAATCTTTTAAAAAATTTATAAAAATTAAATTGATTTCTTTTATGTTATTTCATAAAAAAAAAATTAAAAAAATCCAGTATTGTATTTCTAGCTGAAATAATTTTTTGTTCACTATTTTCACTTGTTTGAGACTCTATAGAAAATTGTTCGTTGCATGAGTAGCACACAAGTTTGAAAAAAGCTGAACGTCATAAATATCATGAAGTAAAAAAAATGTTAAAGCTGAACAAAAACACCATTAAAGTTTGCTCAAAACGAAAGCAAAATCAAAAATGTCCTTTTCACAGCTGACCTGATTTCTACCTCTTTGCCATTTTTTTCCTTCAGCTTCGCTTGTTAAGGAATCCATGTAATAAATGCTATAGAAGAAATCCACGGTGTGGGAGTCTGAAGCACTATAGGGGTTGAATTGAACAGCTCAGACCTAAATGCAGTAAGAAGTTGAAAGCTACTTTTCTGCTTGGGTGTTGACACAGTTACATGTGTCGTACACCAAAAGTCCCATTAAGCGTGGAGAGCTCCACTTGACGAGGAAACCTCTTACGGAATATGTTAGACTCGAGTGCAAGAGTCCTGTCCTGACGGGCCCGCCCCCCTATTGTCGCTCATATTCCCTATTCCACTTATTCCAGTTATACGATCATATACCACTTTCATATACATTTAGAGGGTTAACATATGCGGAGTTATTTCTTCAGTCCATTTCTTTCGAATCGGAATCCACGGAAGCGGTGAATAGAAGTTTTGTGCTCGTATATGTCCCGAAGGTAGTGCTTTCCAGTTTGTATTTTAGTCCTGTTTTCATTTCGTCCGACGACCAACGACGTTACAAAAGGAGGTCATCGTTTTATTACAAAAATTTCAAATATTCGAGTGTAGCTTTTCCTGGAGAAGAATATTGTCCTCAAACGAAAAATATATTATTGGAAATTTGTTATTTTTTGACTTCTTGTTTCATATTGAATAAAAAAGTACGGAAAAGATTCCATTTCTACGGACAGTGCAATTTTTCTGGACAATTGATGGCGATCTCTGAGAATTGCAATTTCTGTAAGACTTATTCAGCGATAAATAAATATAAAAGATTTTTTTCTTATTTAATAAGATTTAGTTTTTTTTTTGACATTCTATAGTGAGTTTGAATTTTCCGATTTGAAATCTGCACCAGTTTCCCTAGTAGTCTATTTGGTGTACTTTTTTTAACTTTTTGAACATCAATGATTGCACTAGAAATATTTAAAAATAAATCTTTTTATATTCTTTACGAATGTCATAGATTTGATATATTGTTTGCAACGCATCAAAATAATCGTCGAGCATAAAAATAAATTACATCAGTATATTTAGAATGGCAAAAGATTGTAATTTCCGCTTTTCCATCCGTCCGTTAACACTAGCTCTCGAACGAATTGATCTAGAGATATGAAGTTTCTCATGAAAAATCATGCTAAATCCCCTATTCTGGCGTGTTGACACTTAAGTCACAAATCATATGTCCATGAATTTAATGCTCGAGTGGTCGAGTTGTGATTAGTCATCGGTCACTGACAGGCGCCAGAATAGGGATGAGAATTTCTGAATGATTAAAATCGGACTACTATCTCCCTCTGCCGTATAAAAATGGAAAAATTTATATAAAAATTTGTTCTGGTCTCATAAAGAGTATATGAGGATTTTCCCCCGGGAATCGTAGCTAATCTTATGTTTAATAATAAGATACACCGTTTTTGAGATATTCGCAAAAAACGATTTCGTTCGTATGGGGGTCCCCCCCCCTTACACTCAGAAAAATGGAGGCTAACTCGACGACCTACATACGGCGTAATTGGCCTCGGGCAGGCGCGCGTTCGCCTGCATGTGGGCAAGTAAAACTGAGTTGACCTGTGGTCGGAGAAATTCTGAAATTAAGCCAACAGCAGGTGAAGTAGGGCATTGGGAGCTGCACGAGTTGACCTTAGATAGGTTAACTCTGACCGCTAGCTGGCTTACAGACACCTCTGTACAAAAAGTTGACCTGGACATTTTTCTGAGTGTAATGGTCCATTTTTGCCTATTAACGAACTTAGCCTTGCATTTTACGAAAAACCAATCTGCGCAAAATTTCAAGTCTGTAGCTCAATCCGTGCGCCCGCAATCCGCGCCACAGACGGACGGTCAGACAGACGGACAGACGGACGGACATGCAAAATTCAATTTTTTTTTATCATTATAAACACACTGGTGTAATTCATTTTTTTGTGTGATGACGGGATCTTGGCGTTACAAATGGTAAGGCAAATCTAATATACCCTTTGGTTTCACCATACGGGTATAAAAATTCTGAATCAAAATTCTCAAAAATGGAGACGGAAAATTCTGATGTACAATTGCTCGTCCAGTAGAAAATTGTATACGAAGAGCTTCTCAAGGTTTTGTTTCTCTGACAGCCGTTAGAAGCTCCCAATAAATTATTTGACACTAATTTCGTTTTTTCGAACCCCCTTTCCCCCTTACGTAGAAATCCCTTAACCAGAAGTGCTCAAAATTGTGGCCCTCTCAAAATCACAATTTCGTTTTTGCGATTTACTCCGATACTACGGGTTTTTCAATAGCGCTGAAGACAGTAAAATTTCTCAAAAGTTGAAGGCAGTAAAAACTACTCTTTACTAGAACTCGATATCTTGAACCAGTATGGAAATCTGTCTGTCTGTCTGTCTGTTCCTCTTTCACGCAGAAACGGCTGAACCGACTGACTTGAAATTTGGCATGAGTCTCTGTGGTACTTCTGGTTGCGTAAAATAAATCGTAAAATTTCATATATCAAATATCATCCATTTACCAAAGGCAGATAGAAAAATCAGATATAAAATGACTTTAAGACGAAATTTAAATTGTAAATATTTCACATAAAAATTGAAATTTTACTTTGGAGACTTAATGATATGAAATAAAAACACATTTGCCCCTTTCTAAGCTTTTATTTAATAAAAAATGACAAAAATGTCATTTTTTACCCAGTTCAAGCATAAAACCCAGAAAAAATCGACCTGGGAAAAGGGGAGATCGACAAATGAATGTGGAAATCTACAGAAAAAGAAACATCTTTCCTAGACTAAGAGACGAGTGGGGACATGAAAAGGTCACAAGCGTAAAGGAGATATTATGAATAATCCTTGGGAAAGTGGAAGAGCGTCACCAAGACGGCATGTGGCGCCAGTAATATTTTTACTCTCCTCTGCGGCAGGAGAACGGTCGGATGGTACCAGAAATTTCGTATTCTGTAGTCCCCTGATGCGTACTTTCTGTACGATACAGGACGAACGACATGAAGCGAGTGCAAAAAGAAAAACCATCAAGAAAAGAAGGAAAATTCCACAAAGTATTTTATTTATAGAGAACTTTTCCGCAAAGTCACTAAAATTATTGATTTGTTGTTCGAAGACATTTGTTCAGCGAATATCTTCTTTACGGAACTTTTGTTTTAGTCGTTAACTGTTTGCCATCGAATTGAATTCAAGCAGCCTCCCTCATTAATGCATTTACCTAGCTCACCCCATATTTTATACGCTATATGGCGAATGACTTTGTCGTTTTACCACCCCACCCTATATTTCCGTTTGGGTTTCTTCAAGCACGACCAGATTCCTGCTTAAATTGCCTTCGGTGTCTTGATGGAACACTTGAAGTAGAAGTTGTCGCCGGCCTTTCATTATTTCCATAAAGAATTTTACGTGATTTTCTTGTAGAATGGTTTTTTGGGGTAAAACTTGCTGCTTTCTATTTTCTGTCTAATTAAATCCAATTAGTAGCGTTCTTAACTCCCCATTCATTTATGAATACTTTGTTTCACATTTCAACCGTCAATCGGCTGTATAGCAAAAACCTCCTTATAGAGCAGGTCTCCTTAACCTTGAAACTTTTATTTCCCCCTGCACCAGTCAAGTTGTCGACTTGACTTCGACAATAGCATAGTTCCACATAATATTGAAATTTGCAAGAGTGCATACAGTTTGATTCAATGTTCTTTCACTTAAAGTTATGAAAGCTTCTTTTCTCTGCACTCAGACTTTGTGTTTTCCAAGAAAACGAACAATGCCAAACGAAACAAATAGAAATGAAAAGGACGTTTGAATACATAATTCATCTATTGTTAATTGCTTCTTTTCTGGTTAAGGAGATATAAACTTGAATGGGAGTTTAATTTCTTGTTGAATTTAACATTTAAAGAAAAGTTTGACTTTAGGTTTAGATCGGTTGTGAATCGTCGCAAAAAAAAAAAAAATAGTTACGAACAAATTTCACCACAGAGTAAACTTTTTCTTTGATAAAATTTTTAAGGAAACTTTCTTTCATTAATCATATCGCGATTTCGTGCTAATCATTTCCAGCAGAAAGTTTCAGAAAATCCATTGATAATTTGATTTAACTTAAAGAATGTCCTGTAATACGGAATGTGAATCGAAATGACGCTAAACATCTTTCAGTTATAATTATGATGGAAATGAAAAAAAAATGGATGTGAACAGCACATGACTTGCTTATACAAATTATGCACAATTTACATCATAACCTAACCAATAAAATATTAGTTTGCATAAAAATATGATTTTTTTTTTTACAAAATATCTCGATACCAGTAAAATATATTAAGGGTATTCACAGTCCTCTTTTAATTTTGGGTATTCGGTGTTTTCGGTAATATTAAAAGACTGAAAATATTCTGATGTGAACATCACACGGCACAGATTTGAGAACAGCGCTTTTATTGGATACGTGACCAAATCATGAACTGCGAATTTGATTGTAAAATATGTCACATACCTTTAAATCCATGTTTGATGTATTCTTTTGAATTTCTATTGTGGCAACGGCTATCAAAATTGAAAAAAATTTCAGTCCGATGAGATTAACAAAAAACCAGCGAGAAAATTTGACAACTAAAAACATTACTAGCGCCACCCGCGGTTGATTCTTGTTGTGGAATAGAAATTCCACATTGTAAATGAAATCATCCACGATTTCAAAGAAAGACGCTAAATCGTTTTGCCTACTCGGCAATTAAGGAAAATGAATCCGAATGTTGTGGAATGAAAATTCCACATATTAATTAAAATCAACAATGATTTCCGCGCAAGTGTTCATCGTATCAGATGACACACTGAGTCACACAAAGCGCTTCACTCAATTTCGCCAATTCGGCAATTCAAGACCACCGCGAGTGATTGATAAGTAAATATCGATCAGCGCGTGGGCGGTTTGAAGATTGGCAGCAACTAAAGCATGCGTGGAAAAATGAGTAGTCAGTCAGATCTAATCGAGTAAAGTCAGAATTAAACGGTGATCGAATAAAAGAAGTCGCGATTAAGATATTAGCCAGTTCGGATCGTTTTGGATAAAAGCGATCCGAACTGGTAAAGAGCATTTTCCAAGTGGAATATCTCAGTGTTCTTTTTGTTGTTGGTGATGTTTCTTTATTGTTCACCCGAGGAAATTACTTGACCTACCCCCCAGTGCAACTGACCCGCATTTAGTTCATTCAAGTCCAATTATTCTAATTGATTCGGCTTTATAATTGCTTAGCAAAATCATTGTGTTAAAGTTAAGAAACAAAAGTTATTAAATTAAAGTAATTAAAGTTGTTGAATGTGAAAGAAAATTGTAAAATAGTTTTAGTCACAAAACAGAAACAAATAAAGTTACTCGATTGTTTTAAATATACATCAAAAAATAACTCAACATTGTGTTACTTTAAATTACATTAAATAAATAAAGTGTTTGTAATAAAAACCTTTTAAATTATTACATAACATTCTTGATACCGAATAACCGGGCCGGAAAACACGACTCAAGGCATGTCTACAATTACCGAATCCGGTAATTCATTTTTACATGAACCAAATTATCGTCTCGGTAAAAATCTGTTAAATTTACCGAGCGGTAAATTTACCCGCATTTTAAAAGACGACTGTGAATACCCTTATTGATTTACGGTAAATGGCAAAAAATTTGAGAATTTTAATATTCTTAATGATTTTTAAAAAGCCGTCATTTTGATTACTTCCGGTTACCGGATTACAACCAAAAGTTGACAGGATCGTCCCATTCCAGGATCAAACATGCCGATAAAATTTCATGGCTCTATTAGTTTCTGAGAAATCTTGTACACAGACTAACAAACAGAAAGACATTTTTGTAATAATCCTGCAATCGATTCAGAAGAAATGTTTTTTAGGTAAAATTAAGAGGTTGACATTTTTCATGAATACAATACTTTATTATACTACGTATGAGAAAGTAAAAAATCTGCTGTGAATTTCGTATTAGCCATTTACCAAACAAATAAGTAGAATATAATATGATGAATGTATAAAACTTATAAGTCGTTGTAGCTTTTAAATTGTTGTGAATTATTCATTGCAGGTTATTTCAAATCACTTTTTTTTTGATAATCATCATACTAATATATAAAAATTAGTTGGTGTCTGTCTGTCTGTCTGTCTGTTCCTCTTTCACGCAAAAACAGCTGAACCGATTGACTTGAAATTTGGCATGAGTGTCTGTGGTAGTTCTGGTTCCAACATAGGCATACGGAAAAGTAGCGCGATGGGTGGGGGGAGTAAGGGGAGGTGGTAAAGTGATTTCGAAACTTAGTTTTTGCGCTATGTTACCCTTTCGCGGGGAAACTACCGAGCCGATTGGCTTGAAGTTTAGCTCCAACATAGACCATAAAAAAATAAAAATTTGAAAAAACTTAACCCGGCAACGACGGGTATGCAAGCTAGTAAACAATATACACATTCTAAATTGGGTACCATCATTAAAATCCTTCCGCGATTTTCTCGATTACTTCAAATGACCTATTTTTAGCGACTTATCTACATTCCAGAAGTCAAAACCGAATTAAATGTCAAGCAAAATATTCTCTGAATCCTCTTTTCTGGAACACATGAACTCATGAAATTCAATGTCGTATATATGAGGCGTTAAAAGCTAGAGTGGACCAACCCACATAATCGAGTTTTTGAAGCTTTTTCACTTTTGTACTATTATTTACTGTAAATTTTTGAAAAAAAAAATCTGTGGACTTTATTACTCAATGTTGAAACATTTTTTGGTGCATCCAAACATTTTTGTCTAAAAACTTACTCGCAATAGTGATTCAAACACAAAAAAATTCACGATTTCGACATGTGGGTTGGTCCACTCTAGCTTTTAACGCTTCATATAAAAAAAATCCCCGAAAATATGCACCGCAGGCAAAGTTTATACACGAAAGCGGCACAGAGTAAAATTTCTAAAAGAAATACGCCGCAGGTGAAAATGTTCATGGCCTGATGTCAAACAAAACTTTGATTTGTTTAAAAAAAAATATTTAAAAAATTTCTAATGCGGATTTAAATTTTTAGGAATTTTAAAATATTTTTGTTATTAATTTTTTTAACGTGACATATGTGCCCTGAGATAAGAAAAATAATAGAGATTGTTGTGGAGGGTCAACCTTTCCTTGTCTTTTTCATAAATTTTATAATTTTCTTTATGTTTTCTTACTATTTTATATGTTATTCTTTAATTTCAGGGTGGCGAAGTTGTACAAGAAACGATAACATCAAATATCAGCGATGATCTGATAACATTAGAGTTCCAGCGCACCGATGGAACTTTGATTACACAATTAATCGATTTCCGAAATGTGAGTTAGGCCATATAAGAAACATTTATTTAAATTTTCACAAATTTCATTCGCATATATTTTTTTCTGGCAATTTGCCATTACAGGAAGTTCGAATCCTGAAGGCATTAGTTCTCGGCGAAGAGGAACGTGGCCAAAGTCAATATCAAGTGATGTGTTTCGTCACAAAATTTATTAAGGGTGATTTTATATCGGCCGATGCGATGGCAAAGCTCCGGCAGAAGAACCCAAGTACGATTCGTACACCGGAGGAGGATCGAGGGAAGGAGAATTTCACAATGACAGCATGGGTCAATTTGACTCGAGCATTGCCAATTTCAAGACATTTAGCGGGGTTGTGTTCGGAGGCGGCTGATTCCACGTACGTCAGAGATATTGACTTGAAAGCGTGGTCAGAATTACCAGGTAAGGTTGTCATCATTTGTCATCACTAAATGTGTATAAATATGCAAAACCACCCCATTATTATGTAAATTTTCGATTAGGTCTTCCTGGTTTAGAAATTGCGGACAAAAGAAAATCTATAAGAATTTCCTCCAGTTTTCCTCAAACTTGACTGGATGTAAGAACAGAACAAGCAAATATTCATTGAAGCTCTCATGTAAATTGCAAACGTGACCTTTATTTAAGAACTTTTCTGAGCTTTGCCATTTATTCGATTAATAAGAAATTACAAAAGATTTTCTACCAACAATTTTTGTATTCTTCTGCTCTATCATTGCAGATTTAAAGCTCTACACACTTAACAACTATTCGAAATGTAATATAAGTAGAAAAAAAAACTTTTAAAAATGATTGGAATGTTTTAAATTAATTGATGCAGATTATTCAATCAATACTCCAGTTTTGTTTAGTGCAGTTTTCCATTTTGAAATGTTAGAAATATTTTGCTTGAAATTCTAGCAAACATTTTTTTCTCGCACTGCTCCAACAGTTGGAGATGTTTTGGATAGAATCTTAAAAAAATCTGCAAAATTTACAATCGTTTTCTGTATGATGAAAAAATCAATTAATTTCAGTTTCTTATTAAAAACAAATTTATCTCAAGTATCAATTAGTAATATTACAGTTTCAAATTTTCTTTCTGGGTCAAGATGTTTTTATTCCAGAAATATATATGTTTGTTAAGACTCTTCCTAATTAATTTGCCACGAAGTATTTTATGAATTTTGCATTTTAATCCACTATTTGGTTGTATTTCTTCCCTTGCGAAAAAGTATTCGTTAAACTTTCTTCTGACAAACAACAATATCGACTTGGATGTTAGTTTTTTGCAGCAAAAAATTGTTCAGTCAATTAACTAATTTGTGATTATTAAATCGTTTTTACACAGGACGACGTTTAATTTGTTGCACTTGATATTAAAGTTTTTTTTGCGTAATTTGGTTTCGTTGATTCCGAATCTGGCAGTGGTTTGACTAAACCAGCTCTATATTTTTTGAGATATTCAGGGTTGTGTAGAAATTCATTAATACGTTTATGGGCATTTTTGTCGGAAATTAATTTCAAAATTAATTAATCTATATAGATATAAAATCGTTTAACCTGATTGACTGACTGACTGACTGACTCATCAACGCCCAGCCCAAACCCTTGAAGCTAGAGACTTGAAACTTTCACAGTATGTCCCAACCATCGCGTAGGCGCTCAATAAGTCGGAGTTTTTCGAAATGTTACCCCTAAAGGGGTAAAGGGGGTTTGGGTGTTTTTAAACCGTGATTTTCGCCATGAATCCTGCTCAATAGGAGGCTGAAAAGTTTCACTCGTGGGTTTTTGTGGTCACTGATCACGAGTCCGGTGTTAGACTAATTCGCAACGGAGAGTCCTGCAAGGATAAGATTTTTCTCAAAAGTTTTTAAGTTCGTTCCGGTTTTGTTCATATTCTAAAACTTATACAAAAAACTTAACCGGGCAACGACGGGTATGCAAGCTAGTTATTTATATATCAATTAACCAGATTCGGAATCCCCGACACTGAATAACCCAAAAATGATTCCATTACCGAGTGCATAAAAAAAAAGTTTGATTTTGTCGGCATGTGTAACAGAATTTTTTTTACTAAGAGTTAAATTGGTATAGTACAAGAAATTTATGACCTTGGTATCTAAAAATCTCTGATTATTTGGAATATTTATTCCCTAAAAAATACTGTGAGTTTTAACTTCTTTGGCCTATTTTTACGTAAAATCGTTTTAAATTTACCATACTTTGTTAAAGATTTATTTTTTTGTGATTTTCTTTGTGCTTCAATTAAAATTGCTTTGAGTTGCCATGAAAATGTCTTTTTAATTACTTTTAATAGTGTTGTTCAAATATTGATATCCAATAAAAAGATCAATATCGTTTCAATGAAGCAGGAGAATTGTAGTGAAACACCATTAACCCCTAAACGCATAGAATATTATTTATTTGTTATCATCCAACAGGTACAGAAGCAACTGAATTTTTAGACGTTAAACAATTCAAATGATTACTTTCTTATACGAAGTATAAGAAAACATTTCCTTGCACTTCAGAATCAATTGGAGCATTATTACAAAAATTCCTTTTTGTCTGTTAGTCTGTATACAATTTTTTTAACGCATTAAGACTCAAGATGTTATATTTTCATCTGTTTTTTAAATCTTTAGATGTATCATACACTCCTAGCCAATTGAATCGAAACAAACTTTTTTTTTATACAAATTGTTGTTTCAGCAACTGGAACTCTCACTTTAAAATAATGCCAATATTTATATTACACATAATATACTCGAGAATGATGCCCCTGAATAACAAATCTATAATATTTTACGGTTAAACCTAAAAAAAACAGAGCCTTTAGTTCCAAAAAGCTGAAAAATTGCTTGTTTCGATTCAAGTGGCCAAGGGTGTATTTATAGAATCGTTTTAAATTGAGAACAAAATGATCATTATCGACGCATTTCAAATTTCGTAAAATAAAAATTCAAGTTTTTATATAAACTAATATTTTGGTTTGTCGGGTCGGGTTATAGTGTAAATTTTGCATAAACGGAAATACTTGTATACGCAAGTCATATCCTAAAAAGAGAATTACTATGAAATAATTACAAAAAAAAACTATTTTCAATTGCATAATGCATTCTTTATGTAATTTTTGGCTGAAATTAAAATTTACTATTAAAATTTACATTATAAGCGTAGTCGTCTACTTATGCTCTGTCGAAAAAACGGAGTCAATCACGCACTGAAACGAAGTTTGAGGGAGTCCATCACCTATCGGAGAAAATCGAACTCCGGGCTACGAAGTTCACAACAATTCCCTATATGTGTTAATTTTTAACAATTTTTCGGTGTTAAATCAACTTATTAGATGGCCCAAAAAAAACCTCGCAAATTCTCTTTTTTTGCAAGCATTTGAGATGTTTTGAGTTTTTTTTTCGTGTTTTCAAAGTTAGTATTGACTGTTAACAACTTTTCTTGCATATCTCTGCCGGGACTCGAACATGGAACCTCTCGAATCGTAAACCATTTGCCTTCCCAATAGGCTGTTGAAGCCAATTGGTAAGCCTCTTCTAAACGTGAACACCCTTTACAATGAAAATAACTCCCAAAAGGAGTTGGAGTGAATTTTTGACTCCTTTTCGGAGTTAATTCAAAATTAAGTTCAAAACGGTGTTAAAATGAATATTTAGCTCCGTAAAATAAAAATGTAAAAATAACTCCGCGCTACAGTGTTACATTTTTTCTAAATAACACTGCGAGGTGCTTACTTGTAGCTATGTTTTGAGGCGGAGTTCGTTCGTCCCCGGATTTTTTCGAGAGTGTGGCCGTACTTCATCTTTTGATAAAAGTAATCGAAATTCCTTAATAATACCCAACTTTTCATCATGTGAGTTTTAATTGTGTAAAAAAGGTATAATCCCTGTTGATACAGCTGTCTTTTTTTTAAATCCCACCCGAACATAACAATTCTAAGCTTGAGATAAAATTCCATTTTACGGTGACGCTTTTTTGACTTTTCAAAATGCCTCCCAGGGTTAAAATTGGAAATTGTTGTAGGATTGTAGATAAACCGGAAAATGTGATTAAAGATATATACTCTGGTACAATGAAATAAATTGATAGCCATATCCAACGTCGAACGACAATCTCTCTTCGTTTAAATGCGTTTTCAATGTAATACCCAATCATCTATCTAACAATGACTATAAAAGGTGATTCTGTTTCACTTTAGTCATGATGCCAACTGTGCCAAGTTCAGCATTGAGGTTATCAGTCGTAGTTCGGTGTATCTAATAATTTAAATTAATTTAAACCTGTACTTGATATTATTCTGCTAAAAATTTGCATATCGTTGTGATCGCAAAATATAGTTCTCTCTGCCGGTAGCGAAGACGTCGCCGATTGCTAATCTCAGTAGTCTACAAGATTAAAAATAGTTTTGTGCTTACATTTTACATACATTTCGATCTTATTGCAAAACATATTTACAATTTTTGCCGCGTTTTTCTTTGTGACAATTGTTATTGTTTACCAACATTTCAAATAGTTTTGACATTGTTCGAGTGTTGCCAGTGGGTTTCTTTTGACGATTTACATTGTTAGAACTTAAAACTTAGAGCGATACTAGCGCCAGCGGGAGCTTTTGGAAGTTACTTATTTAAAGTTTAATCACCCAAAATGTATGCAGACTCCATGTGTGATCCCAAATGCGGTAAATGCAATTTACCTGAATTAAGAAACAATAAATTTATTGAATGTGACGGGCCGTGTTACCGCTCATTCCACATGAAGTGTTATAATTTTACACCGAGCGCTTTGGAAACATGTTCAAAATTTTCAAAAAACATTGTATTTCGTTGCAACGATTGTAGTAAAATCACTCTCAGTGAAGTCTTGAAAACCGTCAAAAATCAATCGTCGCAAATTGATCTCTTGAAATCTGACCTGACTGAAAAAATTGAGAAATTATCGACGCAATTACTTCAGGTATCGTCAATTTTATTTAGTTCAAAAAATTTTACTGGAAACATGACAGAACGTGATGAGTCAAACACTATATTAAACACCGAGGATTGCACGATTGCTTCGAAAAATAATACCATAATCGCTAACACCAGTTCGAACTTAACTGCCAATTTAAATCCCATCGACAATTGTGTGGCCTTAACTTCTGCGTCAATTTCAGAGTCAAATTTATTTTCCAATGGTATTTCACCTATTGCGACTGCTAACTTGGCACGAGATATCATTGACAACGTAGTGAAGGAAAACTCTGAAAATTCTGCGCATTCTGCGAATACTACTGATTTTATATTAAAAACGATAAGTAGACCGAAAATTCTTTTCATTTCACGACTTGATCCTTCTACAACTTCGGATGATGTCGTCAACTACGTTAAATCGCACTATAATTTTAAAAGTGACGACACAATAAAATGTTTCAAATTTCCGCAAAAACCCGACGCATCAGTATCTTCGTTCAAAATCTTCGTTCCTAATTATTGCTTTTTGGAAATTTTAAATGGAAATTTTTGGTCCCCAGATATGATAGTAAAAGAATTTCAAATTAGACCTCGCAATCATCAATCACGATCTAATTCGTCAAAAAACGGTGTAGTCAACTCGCTATCTACTACCAAAACGTAAATGGAATCCGTTCTAAATTATCTCAATTTTTTTTATCTTCATCTGATTGCGATTACGATATTGTTTGCTTCACCGAAACGTGGCTAAATGCTAGTTTTTTCAATGGCGAAATATTTTCATCGAACTTCAACGTTTTTCGACGGGATCGACACGAATCTCATGATGCACCTGTTGGTGGAGGCATAATGTGTGCGGTGCGTTCATCTTTCCCATCTAGAAGAGTAGAGGTTCCTGTGGCTAACGTTTTGGAATTTCTATGTATATCTACAAATATTGCTTCAAGGCTTATCTACGTCGTCATTTTTTATATCCCGCCGTCTTCATCAACAATAATTTATCAATCATTTTGTGACGCGATTGATTTTGTTGACAACCTAATGGATCCCGAAGATGACATTTTGATTTTTGGTGACTTCAACCTTCCTCTTGTGACCTGGTCACCATCTGATGATGACGATTTCCTGATCCCGAACACATCATGCCAATCAACTGCAGAGTTCTTAGATGATCTTTATTCCAAAAATCTCTGCCAAGTGAACCATGTAACTAATGTAAATGGGCGAATTCTGGATTTGGTGTTCTCATCTGATGCCTCATCTACTACAATTTTTTCCTGTGATTCTCCGATGTTTCCTGTTGTTGGACATCATCCGGCGATTTCTTGTTTTTTTAATACTGACTATATTAGTTCAAATAATTTTTCTAACTCTAAATTTCAATTTAATTTTCAAAAGGCAAATTTTTCAGAGATGTCTAATCTTTTCAAAAATTGTTCCTGGTTCGATGTTCTTAATGAAGTTGATGTTGATCAGTCCACGTTTTACTTTTATCAATATGTTTTCAATGTTTTCGCGGTTACAGTACCGTATACGTGCTTAAAAAATCAATCAGTGCATCCTATTTGGTTTAATTCAGAAATATGTCACTTACGTAATTTAAAAACCAAATGCTGGAAACTTTATTTTTACTCTAAATCAGACTATGATTTTCAGAATTATTTGCATGCCAAAAAAGAGTTCTTGATGGCAGCTAATGCCTCTTATCAGATATATGTTTCAAATATTCGAAAGAATCTCAAATCTGATCCTAAATCGTTTTGGAGCTTCGTTAACAGTAAGAGGAAAGTCAATGATTATCCAATATCGTTATTTTTAAACAATATTAAGAGTTCTGACACGGATATTATCTGCAATCTTTTTGCAGACTTTTTTCAGTCTGCTTTTTGTGATTCAAACTGTGATATAGATTATACGTATTTTAAATACTTAAAAAATATTCCTTTGACGACTTTAACTATGAAGGATTTATTTCTTGACGAATGTGATATTATTGACAGTATTAAGACACTAGATAGTAAATTTTCATGTGGACCTGATGGCGTTCCTTCTGTTGTTTTAAAAAATTGTGACATTAATTTAAGTCGCCCTTTAGCGCATTTATTCAATTTATCAATACGATCTGGAATTTTCCCTTCGATATGGAAATTATCCTATATTATTCCTCTTTTCAAAAAAGGAAATCGAGAAGATATCTCAAATTACAGACCAATCGCGAAACTGTCCTGTATTCCGAAACTCTTTGAGGCTATGATTTGTTCGCGTTTAAACTTCCATGTAAAATCGATTATTAATCCTTTTCAACATGGTTTTGTAAAAAAAAGATCTACCGAAACTAATTTAACTGAATTTACCACTTTCTGTCAAACTAACATTGAAGATGGGCTACAAGTGGACTGTGTTTACACTGATTTCACTAAAGCCTTCGACAGATTATCACATGATGTTTTATTATACAAACTCTCTGTTCTTGGTTTCCCGGCACTATTTATTAGGTGGATTAAATCATATCTCAATGGTCGGGTACAGAATGTATTATTTCGTAATTCTTGTTCTAAGCCAATTTTGAACCGATCGGGAGTACCACAAGGAAGCCATCTTGGTCCTCTACTATTTATTTTATTTATAAACGACATCGACTTAGTATTTCTCTACAGTAGTATTTTAATTTATGCTGACGATATGAAAATTTATAGAACTGTGTGTAATACGCTTGACCATAGTCTTTTAATGATTGACCTGCATAATTTTTGTGTATGGTGCGATAAAAATTGTATGGTCTTAAATGTTAGTAAGTGTTCCATTCTTAGTTTTAGCAGAAAAAAAGATATTCTATTTTTTGACTATTCCCTTGATGGGAGTATTTTATCTAGAATTAATATAATTAAGGATCTTGGTGTACTCTTTGACTTTCGCCTTACTTTCGTGGACCACATTAATCATATGGTGAGTCGAGCCAATTCAACTCTTGGGTTTGTCAAAAGATGGTGCAAAGAATTTTTTGACCCTTTTATTACTAAATTATTATACTTTTGTTTCGTTCGTCCTATTTTGGAGTATTGTTCTATTGTTTGGGACCCATTTTATTCTATTCATGCGGATAGAATTGAAAGTGTCCAAAAAAAGTTTTTGCGATTCGCCCTCAATAAATTGCCTTGGGAAAACTCCTTAATTCTCCCCCCTTATGCCAGTAGATTAAGGCTACTTGATTTAAAATCGCTAAAAGAGCGTAGGCAAAATTTTAAAATATGCTTTGTATTTAAATTACTGACGGGGTTGGTTAGCTCCCCTCACCTATTGTCCAAAATTAATATAATGGCACCTACTAGAATGCTCAGAAACTCTGATTTTTTAAGTATTCGTCACCACCGTACGAATTACGGCTTAAATGAACCAGTATCGTCTATGTCGCGTTTATTTAACTCTATGTATTATAATATTGATTTTTGTGTTAGCTTAGAATCTCTGAAAGCTTTGTTAAAATAATTTTTTTTGTAAAAGTTTTTTTTTTTTTTCCTTTTTTGCTCATATTATTGAACATATGTATAAATATATATATTGTTTTTTTTTTCTCTTTTTGTTTTTAAAAATTGTATTACTCGCTTAAATAGTCAGTTTTTGTTGACGAAATGTAATTAAATAAATAAATAAATAAATAAATAAATAAATAAATAAATGATACAAGAACAAATATAGGTACAATTGAAAATGTAGAAAATGTTTAGGTATTAGTAATTTAAGCTTTGATAAATCGTTACACACAAACTAACAAACTGGCACGATTCACAATTTTCTCATTTTCTTGAATTTTAATCCAACAGGTTCATCGATTTCCAGCTTAGAATCGGCAACACATCCATTTCCCAGTACATCGTCGTCACGTTGTAGTGAAGTATCGGGTATTTGGGCACCATGTTTATGTACACTAGAAATGTGCATCGGTTGGTTTCCATGCGGATTAAAGTATTGTAAGGGTAAAGTCGATCAATCGTCAGCGAATGCTGGAATTGGACAAAATCCAGCAAATTATCGATGTGGCATTAAAACATGTAGGAAATGTAGTCAATTTATCTATTATGTTCGACAAAAACAGCAATGCTTATGGGACGAATGACAAGTATCGGACAAAATCACCAAACATATGACAATTGTACCTATAACGACCGCTGTAACAACAAACATTGTAAATTATATTGTGTTAATTATTATACTATATCCGATTCAAAATTCTTGGTTAATGGTGAAATTGCTGTTAACTCTGTTTACAATAGTCGTTATAGAATACTTAACAAGAGTTGTAATGGCAAAAATACAAATAAGGAATTGTAAAATTTTGAATAGTGAAATGACAGTAACTGATGATACCAACGATTTAAAGAATTTGCAGAAATTTGTAAATATGTATCTATCTAGATTAGTAATAAGTTTTGAGAGGCACAAAATGAATTCTCTGTTTTGGTTTTGTTTAGCGAAGCCGAATCAAAAATTCGGAAAATTAATAGGGCATTTAATTTAATTTAATTAAAAAAAAGACTGTATTTTTAAAGTAAAATCCAATGAATACTGAGTAATTTAAAAAAGCCATTTGCACTTTATATATAAAGCACAATGCACTGTTTAACATAGCAATTGTAAAAAAAAGAAAAACAGAATAAAAAAGAAATATGAGATTAGATAATTGTATATTTCAGATGCGTATTCTATAGATTCCGGCTTTAATTGTCGTCAAATAATTCTAAATTAAGCAGAAAATTTACCACAGTAAGATAACGAAACTACTTGCCATTCACTATTGATATTTAATTTTATTCGTTTCTACTCGAAGAGATTGTATTTTTTTATCCATAGAAACCATCTGTTTCTTCTATTTTTTTGGCCAGAATATTTTATATATTTATTAGCAAATTCATTTTGTAAGTGCGCGTGTTGTAACTGCTCACATACAAATAATCAATACTATTACGCTACAGTAGCTATTAATCTTCGTGTGCCCTTTAGCTAACTAAGTGACTTGGAAATAATTACATTTTATTGGGGAATTCCAAAATATTTATTATGTTAGCGTTTAACCATAATTAGAATGTAAACGCAAAGCTAGTGTATGTTTCATACGCAGTGAAAACTCAATTATTAATCATCTACAGCAATTTATTATCCCAATTTTGTGGGTACAGACTTTAAGTTATGGATCGATTGGAAAATTCATGGAAGTGCTCTCAACTTTTGGAAACAATTCCATTTAATAAGATTGCACGAATTGATTTATATTAGATAAGAATATCAATTATTGATGTGGTTTTTTATGTTTATAATCAATATTAACACTCTAACTGTCACGACAGTTTTAAGCATTTTTCGAATAGTTCATTTTTTAATGGGTTTTTCGGTTTAGATCGCGTATAATTAATGTAAGTTTGTACTTACTTGTTTTATTTACGAGACGTTTCAGACAGGAACTGTGCTGTCCATTGTCGCTCGAAGACTGGTTCAGGAATCAAAACGTTGGATTGCTCCGTAAATTGTAACGGTGCGATTTTTCAGCAATTCTTTTTTTGACAAAACGACACCCACGGTATCATTAGGTGTATTTTTGTTGGGATTGGGCTTTTTTATCTTACGTAGGACCGGATTCCAGGTTTCGGACAAACGAAAACTATCATCTCTATTAAACGTTGACCTCCGTTTAATTTCGATAGCTTCTCGTACCAACCTTGGATAGTATCGATTTTCCATGGCCAAAATGTGTGCTTGACCGAAACGTATCCAATGATCCAGAGTGCTGTTGTTTGTAACATGCTCGGCTATGGCGGAGGAATCCTTTTTATCGTTTTTAATAGCTGCGAGATGTTCTTTTAGCCTTACAGACACTTTCCGCTTCGTTTGACATACGTATGAGCTTCCGCAACTGCAAGGCACCTCGTACACTCCGCCATTTTCTAGAGGTATACGGTCCTTATGAGATCTTAGGTAACCCTGGATCTTCTTGGGAGGAGTGTAAACACATTTTAAATCGTGTTTCCTCAAGATTTTGCTGATCTTATCCGTGATCCCACGGAGGTATGGCAAGAAAATCCTTTTTTCCTCTGTTTCGGGTGTTGGTCTTTCTTCCTGTTTCCTTGTAGTGGGTGTCCAACTTCGCATTTTTAGGCCGTATCCGTTGTCCTTCAACGCTAAATCCACATGTTTGAGTTCCCCACTTAGGTGTTCCGAGTCACATATTCTGTGAGCTCTATTGATCAGAGAGGAGACTACTGATCTTAAATTTGCCGGACAGTGATGTGAATCAGCATGTAGGTATCGGTCGGTATGCGTTGGTTTTCTGTACACCGTGTGTCCCAAAGTACCGTCATTTCGTCTTAACACTTTGACATCCAGGAAAGCCAAGGCTTTGTCTTTTTCCGATTCCATTGTGAATTTTGCGTTCTGGTGAATGGAGTTCAAAATTCTTAAAAATGACTCTTGTTGGTCATTCTTTATGATACAGAATGTATCATCCACATACCGTTTAGTTGTCAGTCAAAAAGGTACTAAGAGAAAAAAAATCGAAACAAAATTATACCTGAATGTTATTCTATTACCATAAAATGTGTGCAACTACAAAAAATCGTTGCGGTTGCAGCGAACACTTGAATAATTTCCATTGTGGCCGTTGTGTACAATTAGGTGTCAGGTATTTTTGACTGACGTGGCAGTTAGAGTGTTAAGTGCTATATTAGATTTCGAAATGACAAAAAACCACAACATTTTTTTAGCCAAAAACAAAAGCAAGCAATCATGATGAAAACCTCAAGAATGTAAGTATATATTTCAATTACATCATAAAGTATTTGATGTAAAAAAAAAAATCATAAAGTATTTGAACATTTCAATATTACCAACTATTGGAAATTTGAACTTCTGGAATTTTATAAGACGTTTTATTTAAAAAAAAAACTTTCCAACATGCAAGAAAAGAATTAAAAAAAGTTTTCCACAGAGGTTGCTTTAAGCAAGACAAGATGAAGCAGAAAAACCTGTCATGTGTGTAAAACAAACTTTAGTTTTTGAACTTTTCTGAATTTCTGTTAGTCGTCCCTCTCTAGAGTATGTTGTCAGCTTAGTCAAAAAAGTAGTCCGCTGAACTTCATCACATTAGTCTGTAAATCCTCAAAAACACATTTATCAGTACTCAATAAAATTAGTTATTTTAAAGCCACATGAAGTTACTAAAATTTATTGCTATAGTTCTAAAAAAAAACTGTAAGACAAACTAAAATTTTGAACAATATCTCTTGAAATAACCTGTATATAAAATCTAAACACCTATAATAGAAGAAAACAAAAAACTTTTTTATAAAGAAATGTGGCCTTAGCTTATTTATTCGTGAATTAAAATGTATTCAGCAGCAACACATAGTACGAGTATGTCAAACAACTGAAATAGAATTGATAAATTGATGTGTAAAAGTAAACCTAACAATATTAAATAATGGACAGCGATTTAAATTAGCAAAAAAAAAAAGTAAAAAAAATTGAAAAAATAAAAAAATTCGAAAAAAAAGTGCTTCGGTTTTATTATTATTAAAAATTTCGAAATTTAATTGCTTGTATTGATTTTCTTTATTCCAAAAATCCTCAAATTGTCAAATTTTTAATAGTAAAAGAAGATAACAAGAAATAGAATAAAATATTTTTCAATCCAATTCCTACTCTCAAACTATCTTACATTCAAAAAAAAAAGAAAAAATTCAATCGTGTTCATTTTTTCCAATGTTACAAATCTTTCAATTTTTAAATAAAAATTCCAATACCAAAAATTCCCAAATCAATTGTTCTTTAAGACAATTTTATGTCTATATTAATTTTGAAAACTCAATTTTTATATGTTTTAAAACTGTGTAACTACACTTATAAATAATTGTAAAAATTGATAAACCATAAAAACGAACAATTTTTTATATAACTAATTTAAATAAACAAAAAAAAATAAATTTTCAATTTGAAGTGTTTTTATTTATCGGATTTTTTTTCAAGCTCAAGGCGACACATATTAGTATGGGCGTACATGGAGCAACTTTCGGTCATCAGCATGCCGCAACTTCACCAAATTGTAGGAAAGAAACGAGTGCGGCAAGAGGGGAAAAGTTGCCGGTAACTTTTGGGCTTAATAAGCCAATGTGCTTACACTTGTGGCTTAAATAAGCCAATCCTGTTTGCATATGCTGCACAAATTTACATGTGTGTGTGTCGAGTCAAACCATTGAAATTGCTGTTGCTCATATACTTCCCAAGATCTTTACCTGCTGACGGTCAGAACGAAAATGATTTCTGCCTACTACTTTTCCCAAACCGGTTCACTCGCTTTGCATGTATGCAGATTGTCGATAAGCCATGATTTCGAGTGGCAACTTTTCCCTCCTCAGTCGTTTCTCCCAAAAATCGGCTTAAGTAAGCCCGAAAGTTGCCGTGTGTAATACCACGCTTTGAGGACCAAAAGTTGCCGCGACGATATGAAACGTGTGCGTTGGCACTTATGTCGACTGGGAAACTTTTGTCTTGAGTCTCTCCATCAAATACATCGTGATAATTTTCGACTTTTCGAATTCCCCTCTCCCCTTGTTACAGATTTTTTATATGGTGTTTAATGTGTTACGTATTTATACAAGGTACATAAATACGAAACACCTTTAAAGTTTCAAAAATATGTACGTGGAAAAAAAAGATCCAAAGTTATGTTAAAGGACTAACCAACAGAACGAAAAATTTCCCAATATTCATTTTCATTCAGTTAAAAACGTTTTTCCAGGGCAGCAATCATGTATTCCGACGCGTCTCTGTCTTTCGACTTCGACGCAGCTTTTAACTCTTGACTTCGTCATATCATCAGCTTCAAATTTCCTGGAGTGACAGTCAGAATCACGTTTGGATTCATAGCCACGATTCCGAGAAATTTCAAACTGCTGATATGGCGAAGTCAAGAGTTAAAAGCTGCGTCGAAGTCGAAAGACAGAGACGCGTCGGAATACATGATTGGTGCCCTGGTAATTTTAATCTAAGTTCGTAAAAAACAAGGATTAAATATTTAGCACTCTGAATATTCTAATAGCCTCTATGCATTTGAAATTCGAATTTGTACGAAAAATAGAACAAAGTTTACTTAGTAAATAATTATCTTCAGTTTACAATTCAAGGTAATGATGTAATAAAATCCAGTTGCAGATTTTTTTTTTGACTTCTTATATCTGCAAAAAAAAAATTCTCGATATTTCCACGGAAGTTTAGTCTTTTCCCTCTTTTGATGTTAGGAAGAAGATCAAAACTTTGCTTTTCCCGAGGAGGATACCTTAGATGACTTTTTAAAGGGGGGTATTTCAAGATATTATCTAACGAGCATGATGCAGCTGCAGAAGGTATAACATTCAGGAAAAAAGAAACGGAAACTAAACTAACTTGAGAGATCTCAATTAGTTCACCCAAGCGAATTCAATTTCAACAAAAAATCAAGGAAGGATAAACTGAAAAAGGAAAACAGAAAATTTTTTCGTTTGTAACGATAAAAGCTAAATTTCCCAGTGAGAAAGAGACGTAATTAAAATAATATTCAAACAGGAAGAAATCAACATTTTTGCACTTGAAATATCTATGTTTATGATATCTAAGTACTATGTGGAGTGTCTTTTAGATACAACCGTTCTATAAAGTTAGTTTGGGTTGGCTCATTTATGTCGTGAATATTTTTGAACAATTTTTTAATTTAGTAAAATTTAATTTAATTTAATTTTTGTTTCGTAGTTTGAGAAGTCAGTATTAAGTTTCCATGGGAAAGATATATAAATTAAAAATTACAGAGAAATATTTTTTCCAAACTACAACTAAACGAACATTTTAGAAACTACAATCGTAAAAATCTTTATATCGTCTTGCAGAAAATGGTAAGTACCAGTCAGCTCAGTGCCGTTCACATGCTCCTTGCAGGCGTTTAAAATTGTATTCTTATATATTTTCCGTTCTGTCACATGATTTTCTTTTACTAAATTATTAAAATTTCTTTTTGATATTTGACGGAAGAAATAAAATTACGTGGAAATTGAATCCCGTGAGATCGTTTAAAATTCCACCCTGCTTGTCGCATCGTTAACGAATATATGATATGATGGAAAGCAGGTGGAAATTCAGGCAGGAGCCCAGCTAAAAGCTTCAGAGGAATAAAAAAATATCAAGTCTGAGCTGAAGAGAAAACGCTTGGAAAATTAATGAACCATCAGCGAGAACTCAATTAGGAGAAATTTTCGTTCCGGGGCTTTTTACGGAAAATGATTTTCTCTACCGAAAAGCAAAGAAAAAAAATTCTCTGCCAACACCAACATAAACCCGCAGTTATGTAGTAACAACATTTAGAAATTTCGTACTCAATTTCCCTTAGTTAGCAATCATCTTTGGCCATGTGATATTTATACACTGCAGCACCAAAAAAAAATCATTTGGTAAGACTTGCTTTGAGGAATGTTTCCATCATGAGTTTATCATTGATTTTAGAATTAGTGGAAATGTGCCATTTCGCTTCGGTAAGTTGAAAACCTGCAAAATAACAAAGAAATAAATAAAGAAGAAACAAAACTTTTATTTAAATTAAAATCCAGTAGAAGAAGTTCTTTAAATATTCAAAGAGTGGATTTTGTTTTGTACATTTCTCAGAAGAGGTCATCTATTAATTTAAAACTACTTTTAGCCCCCACATTTTCTTTGAAACTTTTTCCAATGCACGCCATTAATTCTCGTTTGCTGAACAAAGTGACTGCCAATAACAGGGCAGAAGAATTCAATAGAAATCCATTGAAAAGTAGTTCACTTTCTAGCTTATTGGGATTTCTTTGTACATTTCCTATTGTTTGGCACAAAAACAAAACTTTTCCATATGCAATCTACGATCTTTGGATCTTGACAAACTATATTCTATCAGCATTAAGAACGGAAAAATATTTTATTATATTTTATTTTATCGAAAAGTATAAATCATTGTCAAAGTTACTTGCCAAGGATTTTAAGCTCGTTTATATTTTTCTAACAAAAATGAATAAAAACGGTTATTTGGATTTAAAATGATATCCCAGTTATTGATAAAATTTTCTTAGCTAAAAAAAGTTCTTTTGAGTTTATTTCAAAGACATTTCAATAAATACATATGTAGACTACCGAAACTATGTTTATACATTTTTCTTTTAGATAATTTTGGGCTGCAGGTCATATTGGAATATGTATTAACTTTATTTTTGTTTTTCTCGAAACCATTTCCATTCAAGTATTACAAAATGTCGCATTTGAATACATTTAAATTAATTTTAATTGAAACAATGCAGAACTGGAATAGTTTGATAGGAACCATCAAGTTTTGGTCTCGAAAATTCAATTTTGGACGCTCATCAGACTTAAGGCCTGAGTCCACATGGAAGTTTATTTGCAGAAGTCGCTTCTAGCAGAGACTTCTGGAAGTTTTTCCCGTGGAAACACTAACTGCAAGTGAACTTCCAGAAGTTGTGACACCAGAAATCTCTTCTAGAAGCGACTTTTGCAAATAAACTTCCATGTGGACACAGGCCTTAACACATTAAATCTCTGTTAGTGACTTGACAGCGAAGGATGCGCACAAAGAGAAGAGTTCAAATTTCTTATTATTCAAAGAAAAAGATTAAGGACGTCTGCTAAACTCTCTAACTGTATGCTAATTCTAGTACGTTTTCATACTAGATTGCATTGCGAACTGAAAATTTTTCAAGAAAACTGGAATTGGAACGGTAATTAACATAAAATTAGACCGTTTCGCATAAAATCCTAAAAGGAGAGATAATTAAAAAAAGATTATGTTTATACAGAGTTAAAAATTTTTTCATCAAAGACATAAATTTGTAGCAAATTTTGCCTCTCTTCTAAACAAAATGGCCAGATCTCTTTTTAGAACACTGATCACAAAATTTTACGTTAATCGGTTGATTAGTTTTCAGGCTTATTCTACAAAGAGTGAAAAAAGTAACCCGGCCCTTACACGCGACTGTAAAGTCTGTCAGTAGCACAGACTTCAAATGTCAAATTACTGACAACGAACTAAAAGACATTTAGCGAACTGGCAGTCAGTGCATTTACACGAGACTGTGTCAGCGACTGTGTCAGCTCTACAGTAAGGGCCGGGCAAGGCTTGTTCACTTTGTTTACAGAACAACGTTTGAAGTTTACAGAACAAAGTTATCGCAAATTCTGAAGTATTTAACTCATTCCATGTATTTAGTTTCCAAATAGTTATGTTTTTAATAAAAAGAGGAAGAAATCTCACTCGCATTCAAAAGTCCCAAATAAAAAATCGCTCATTTCATTGAGCTGAAATTTTGAGATCCTTAGGTCAAAGAGTCCAAGTGGTAAAGTGTGGTTTTTAATTTAGGGATATATTTGACCTTGAGAAACAATAAAAAATCTGTTGTATTCCGAAAAAAAAGAATACCTTGGTTGTAGAAAATAAAAAAAAAGAAAAGAGAGAAATTCTGTTTCCTCTGTTCGGTCTTTAAATGAATTTTTATAGTTTTTTTCATTGAAAACAAAAGGGCAGGGAGCAGATACAGGTTATGCCCCAGGCTCCTCTTTGACTGTGTTTACATTAGGACTCATTTTGAGGCGGCACGTCATTCGCTCCGGCCAAGTGATGGTGAGGGACGCAGTGGAGAGGGAAACCAAAAAGAGCGAACGAAATTTAGATTCACTTAAAATTTTCAGTCGCAAACCAGTTTGAGTCTGGTTGTTGTGACCTGTTTCGTTTAGTTTTGTTGATGAAACCGGTTTAGCGAATGAAGATGCAGCGAACAGTGTGTGCACACGACAGAGAAATTACGAAAGACGTCACGCCTCAAAATGAGTCCTAATGTAAACACAGTCTTTGTCTTCGTACACAGAATTGATTTTTTTTCTTCAAATATTGGTTTTCTTGTCACACCGGAAAATTGTCTACCTCTCTACGTACCATTATTAAACATTGTCATATAACTTAATGGCCTTCGATTTAATAAACAATTTAACTTAAAGAATCAATATTTTGCAACAGAATCGATAAATCCGAGTATTTTGAAGTAATTCCAACGGAAATATATTTAATAAATCTTTCAGAAAACTCATCGAAAATGACAATTAAAAATTAACTCCCTATCAAAAGTCAGCCATAAATTAAAAATCACATTTTTTTAGTGTGTTTTTTATTATATGCTGAGATATGAATATAAAATCCGAAAAATAGCTTCAAATTGACTTTTCGAGCGTTCAAGTCAATTTATCAAGAGATTACCGTGTGGACATGATATTTGTAGCCCAGTGAACAAAAATGATAAAATATTACACAGACTAAATTAAACGATGAAAAAGGAGCAAATAAATTCCAATTTAATTCTTTGGGATCCACTTGTGCGAGCAGACCAACAAAAAAAGGGCAACAACAACAAAAAAAGTTGACTGTTAAAATTGAATAAACAAATAAAAATATAGAATATATGTGCAGGCCACAATGAGATGGGGCCGGTCTATCTTCACAGGATCTAAGGATTCAGAGATCCAGAATACTAGTTCTATTCCTTGAACGTTTGCAATATCAACAGAGTACAGAGTAATAAATATAAACAAATCTCTGTCTGTGCCTGGATGTTCCACAAATATCAAACAATTCTTATTCAAGCCTGTCCTTTTCAGCTATCCAGCGGGGCCCCGCCCTCTCTCTAACAAAGTTATGTTAGATTCTTCGTATAGGCATCCTCCCCTCTTATCACATATATTTGCTTACCTATAGAAATTTTTGGGTTTTAGATTTTTACCCGAGCAGCATTAGAACGAATACGAATTCGTTATCTGGAACAAAACAATTCTGGCCGTTCTATTCCCATTTGGAAGATAAAGTCAGCCCAACATCTAATGAAAATCAATTCGAAAAGGACCCTCACAATACTCTAAAATACAAGCTATCCCGTGTCCTGTACCCGCCTTGGTTAGGTGCACAGGAGGGATTCCTTGTCGTTAGCAATAGTGCCATTACCTTTTGTTTTTATTGGAGGCCTGGTAACAACATTGTAACACCTTATGACCTGGAATTTTTCGGACAAGGATAACTGAGGCGGGATTGACACGAACTTTGAAGGCAAAATTTATCCACAAATTTGTTAGATACCCATCCATGATTTCCCTATTCAGCAATGGGTATGTTTTATACCGAACCAAATTGAACTGATTGTATATAGGTTGGTTTGGTAGTCGTAGAATTTTGCAACGTATGTCTAATGATTTGGAAAGAATGAAAATACCAGGATACTCGTGCACGATCACCGGTGTTTGTAATTGGAAATTTTCCCTTCATCGGTAGAAACTGATTTCGTAAACGATTTGTTCCCTTAATTTCCCTATATGAGTGGCCTTTTTATCCTTGCTCGGAATTTAAATTTCATTTGGTAGAGCATTCTTAATGAGACAGACATTAGACTAAAGATGTCGCACATTTATTATAATAAAATCAGAACACGTTCGTTTCAAATAATAAAGTTTTATTCTTATTCTTACTGAGCTATTCAACTAGAAAATGAGATTTTTAATTGCGAAAAGTAACTTATCTGTATTACGATATCTAAGATTCAAGTAAAAAATTTCAAACGGATGTTACAAAAAAGAAAAGCATTTTTGGAGGATGGTCTACATTTAAATAACACACGTTAATAAGAGGGCATTTGAAGACTTTTTTTTAAAATTCATTTTCTAGAAAGAAAATAAAAATGCAGGATCTTTTTAATAATTTTTTTATTGTTTTTTTTTTCAAATTAAAATAAGTAATGTTGTAAAAAAGTACGAAAAATAATGAACAGCTTCAATAACATTAGTTAATGTAATAAAATTATTTTTTAAAAATGAAAGAATATTTTATAAGTTAATGTAGGCAAATACGTACTTTTATTGCTGTATCCTTTTTTGGGATTCGAATACTATTTTCGTAAATGTGGATTCTCTTGCAAAATTGGAATATATTTCGGGAAAAGTCAACATATCACATATTTAGACATGTCTCTTGTAGAAAAATATTATATTTGTATATACCCGAGATGACACAATTCAAAAAGGAAAAAATCGGGGATTTTAAAATCTTTTTTCTTGCTAATTTTTTTTATCTGATTACTTCATCCTCGAGAATTTTTTGCTAGGACTCTCCCATTTTGACTATGTTATCCTTAGTGGACCTTTCGTAAGCCTTACAGACTTCTTAATGCCAGAATCGGACCCCGAAAACTCCCAGATGAGATTTTTTCCGGAAAATTTGAAGAAGAGGATAATCACGTTATCCTTAAGGCCCAACTATAATGTGCATAAGCTGACTTCAGTCAACTAATGCAATGGTACGACAACACGAAAATTGTATACTCAAACCATAATGGGAATACGCGACTTTCGTTAAGTTTCATTTCGGTTTCGTTGAACTTAAGCAAAGCGCCTGGGAGCGCTCGCACATACGGAAAAGTGAAAGAGACAGAACAAGACAATTTGTCAAAAGTCATGTCGTAAGAAATTGTGAATAGTTTTTGCGATATTTTAATAGAAAATGTTAGAGACCACAAGTGCTTATTTATAAAAAGTAATTCGCAGTATTTCAACAAGTACGATGACGTTTCAACATCTGGATGTCCTATTTTGACAAGACCTTATTCCTTTAAGTTCATTATGGCTTGCTTATGTGCATAAGCAAAATTTCGTTAACTTTTGAAATTTGCTTAAGTCAGCTTATGCACATTATAGTTGGGCCTTTACAGGACCTTCCCTTATCCTTACAAGGACGAAGTAGTGGAAATATTGTACTGTCATCGGAATTGCGTTTCAAACAGTCAATCGGATGAATGGAAGTAGCTCAAAATTAGAATGCAAGATTTGACCCTGACAGACAAACAAAATAAAAAAAAACAAATAGATAGGGTCGGGTAGGGTGAAGTGGTCCGTAGGGAGAAGTGGTCCACCACCATTTTTGTTAGTAATAGTGACATTAGAACATAATATGCAACTCTCATCGTTTGCTCTTGATGACAGCTTGTTTTTTATTAGTCAGTATGCAGACGTATATTTACTCACTCTCACAGACCAGTGCCAAAAAAACAGTGTTGAAAGTTTTTGCAAGTATTCACATTCAACAACATTTTGACGAATTCTTCATCAATTTCAATAAGCTAATTAATCTAAAATGTTGTTTACATTATGAACTTTGTAAATCCACCGAATTTCTGCACTTTTTTCCACAATTATTGAAGCAGCGTTATTCCGCGCAAAATAGCGTCGGTAGGGAGAAGTGGTCCACGTTTGGTAGGGTGAAGTGGTCCACCCTGTCAACGTCATATTTCGTGTTTTCAAGTTTTTTATGACTTATTTTGAGTATATAACTTCTCCCAAAAATCGAGCTGAATTAGAGTAGCAAAACAAGCCGCCTGAAAACGACGCTTAACAACTACACCTAAGAAACCAACACCAAAACAGACCAAACGCTCATTTGTTACTTTCGAATAAACCATATTTTTGATCAAACTTCATGATTATACTTTTATGTGTCATTTAATTTTATGGTTATGCGATTTCTGGAAAGTTTTTGAGGGTGGACTACTTCTCCCTACCATTTTGAAAAAATCGAAAAATCAAAGTTTTCGAAAAATGCCTGAAAATTAAATTTAATGTCAAAAAGTTTGCAATCTGTGAATGCAGGAAGTTAGCTTAGGTCCTGCGCTTGCGATTTGACTATCTTATCATGCAAAAATTCAAATTTTTGAACATTTTAGGGCCAATAATAAAAACGTGGACCACTTCACCCTACCTGACTCTACTAAAGCAAGCCAAATAAAAGCTTTCAAAATTGTTAATTTCAATTACATGAATAGTCAATTCAACCACAAAATAATAAATTTTACTACTAAGTAGTTAAATTTATTATTAAAATATTCGATTTTGACTATTTTTGTAATTGAAGTTAACTATTTTAGTTATAGTCCTGATTCCCCAGTACAAAATAGTTAGATTTACAATTTTTACTTAGATTGTAAAGTATATTTTTGAAATTTGATTTTTTTTTCGGAAATTGTGGAGGTATTGGAGTATTCCAAAATTGATGTGGAGGTATTGGAGTATTCGAAAAATAAGTTTTTATGATTTTTATCTTGATGAAATAAATCAAGAACTGGGCTCCATTTCGTGAAAGAAATCACACAGGGTATTTCAAAACGTGTCGTTGCACACAGGTTTCCTAACATTTATATCCCTCGCCAGTCCCATTTAATTATTCATCAACTCAGATTCCGTATTTGATGTATCAAATTCAAAATAAAATGTTTCCTTTGCATTGAAAATACGTTAATCCCATGTGGATATGTTAGAGAACAAAGCATTACAAAATGGAAGTTGAATTTATATATATATATTTACTGTTATTATTGTAAATAGATTACCTTTCACACACTTCAGTTACTCTTCAAATCTGGCATCAAGACCAGACATCCGTTACATATAAGTTTATCACATAAGGGCGGAATGGATTACATCAACAAAGTAAAAAATGTTATTTAGCTTTCAACCGTGAAAGTATATTCTCCGTTTTTTTTTCGGCATTTTTTTCGTCGGGATTTTTTTGAGCAGAAAATAAACGAAAAAACAACGTTCAGCTAGCTGACAAAATCCAATTCACTAATGACACACAGATCTCGGAGTTTTGGAGGAAAATGGGAAATTGTATTTAAAAAAAAAAAAAATAAGTGAAAAATAAAAGGAAAAAGTTCACAAACTGGAAAAACTGGGAAAACTGAAAAACAGCAGAATTTAAATGCAAACCCAGTGAGCAAACCAAACTCTCAATGCTACGACCTGATTCAAATAAAAATTCCATCATATGTGGTCCCGTGGCTATAGAAAGAAAATGCAGTGGGGTAAAAATGAGGTAACGAATATCTATGGTTCACTTCCTTATTTCAGATTCATATATTACTAGTCGTCGTATTAGGTTCTTGTACAACGTACCGCTTATCATCCTCCTCACTCCCGTTTTGTGCCACTTTTCGAACGAAATGGATACGCACGTGAAAGGCCTTTTAAAGCAGCTTTTAGGGGATCACAATGGATCCCTTCGTGAACATGTAGTGAATGCTTCAGCCCTATATACATAGCTCTCATCTCTCTAATATATCCTTCTTTCAGCGCTGCTTTTAAAAATTTCCCTCGTTTTCATTCTTTTTTTTTTTTGTTTGTTGCCCTATTCCCCGGTATAAATGACTGTTGAAAGTTTTTCACATTAATCCCCCGAAATGGGTATTGAAAGAGGCAAATGCTGGTTTTGTTCTTGTCTGCTCTATCCCCAGCTTTCAACAGCATAAAAATCGCATTGGTGAATGGTAAAGGTTTGAATATTTTGAGGGTTTCGAAGAATTTTGTCGCTATGCAAAAGTTTTTTAGGGGTCTATCGGGACTTTTGTTTTCTCAGAAACAAATGCAAAGTGTGGGACTAGAGCTGCAAAATGAATTTCCTCTTTAAATTTTTATTCAATGATCCCTTTGTAAACAACATAATTCGATTGAAAATGTGCAATTTATTCATCACACTTTTTTTGTTTAAATGGAAAAGGTTATAATTCGGTTTTGAATTTTTTCTTCTTCTAGCTTTTCATATTTTGTCCTGTATTCAAAGTTTATAAACGCAATGGGTTTTACACTTCTCATCAAAAAAAAAGTTTCCATTTTCTAATAAAGTCCATATGAACATTTTTAATTATGACAAAAAGCCATTCTCACAATCGAGAAGATTATAAAAACTGGCGATTTAAAAAAAGCGAAAAAAACTCGTGCATTGTTTGATTTATATTGGAACTAGAATGTGGACCGGTTGTTCCCGCGTTAAAGTATTTTTTATATTTTTGAGAAGAAAAATCACACAAAAATATATTTTGCTGAAAACAATTACTATGTTCTACAACCAAAATTTTGTTTGCTCCAAACAAAATTCGTTCACCACCAATAATTGTGTTTATTGCCCCAAATTTTCCTAAATATAATTATATCGGTGGAGAACGAATTTTGTTTGAGGCAAACATAATTTTGTTTGGGGCAAACATAATGTTGGTTGTAGCAACAACATCATATTTATCTAAATCATAATATGTTTGCAGTAATTATAATATGATTGCTGCATTGTAATTATTTCTTTACGTGCAGAAATAGCTTTAGAACTTTTGAAAAAAAAGTGCCATTTGAATCGGTCGGCGACAGAACCAAAGACGTCTAAAAATCTTTATTTTTAACTAGCTTGCATACCCGTCGTTGCCGGGTTAAGTTTTTTCAATTTTTTTTTTTGATGGTCCATGTCGGAGCTACACTTCAGGACAATCGGCTCGGTAGTTTCCCCGCGAAAGGGCAACATAGAGGGAAAACTAAGTTTCGAGATCACTTTACCCCCTCCTCTTACTCCCCTCACTCCTCGGGCTACTTTTTAATGGGTTTATATTGGGGCTGGACCCCCAACAAACATCTATGCCAAATTTCTGGCCAATCGGTTCAGTAGTTTCATCGCGAAAGAGTAACATAGAGGAAAAACTAAGTTTCAAAATCACTTTACCCCCTCCCCTTACTCCCCCCACCCCTCGCGCTACTTTTCCGTATGCCTATGTTGGAACCAGAACTACCACAAACACTCATGCCAAATTTCAAGTCAATCGGTTCAGCCGTTTTTGCGTGAAACAGGAACAGACAGACAGACAGACAGACACCAACTCATTTTTACTTTCTTCTACGGAGTATAATAAAGTATTGTATTCATGAAAAATTTCGACCGCTTAATTTTGCCTAAAAAACATTTCCCGATCACTCCTGAGTCGATTGGAGTCATATTTAAAAAATGTCTTTCTGTCTGTCAGTCTGTCAGTCTGTCAGTCTGTCAGTCTGTCAGTCTGTCAGTCTGTCAGTCTGTCAGTCTGTCAGTCTGTCAGTCTGTCAGTCTGTCAGTCTGTCAGTCTGTCAGTCTGTCAGTCTGTCAGTCTGTCAGTCTGTCAGTCTGTCAGTCTGTCAGTCTGTCAGTCTGTCAGTCTGTCAGTCTGTCAGTCTGTCAGTCTGTCAGTCTGTCAGTCTGTCAGTCTGTCAGTCTGTCAGTCTGTCAGTCTGTCAGTCTGTCAGTCTGTCAGTCTGTCAGTCTGTCAGTCTGTCAGTCTGTCAGTCTGTCAGTCTGTCAGTCTGTCAGTCTGTCAGTCTGTCAGTCTGTCAGTCTGTCAGTCTGTCAGTCTGTCAGTCTGTCAGTCTGTCAGTCTGTCAGTCTGTCAGTCTGTGTACAAGATTTATCAAAAACTAATAGAGCTAGCGCCATGAAATTTTATAGGCATGTTGGGTCCTGAAATGGGACGATCCTATCAACTTTTGGTGGAAATCCGTTAACCGGAAGTATCCAAAATGGCGGTTTTTCAAAAATCGCAATTTCGTTTTTCTCGATTTACTCCCAAACTACGCGTTTTTTAGTGGCCTTAAGTATGACAAAACTTGGAGAAAATAAAATTTCCCACACTTTTGTCTTTAGCTATAACTCGATATCTCCACCTGTTATCGAGATAAACCGTTATTTCCAAAAAAAACAGTTTTTTGCGATTATCTCGAAAACTAACGGGTTTTTGCTGACTGAATGTATGAAGTGAATTAATGAGAATGGCATTCTGCACAATTTTGTTTTTTACCGTTATCCGTTATCTTTTACCGTTATTGAGATATTTTCATTAATATGTAAAAAATCATATGTTTGCGAATAATTTGCAAACTAACGGTTTTTCGACAAATCAGTTAAAAGAATAATTAAAGATGTTAATATTTTCTACATTTTTGCCATTTACCGTAAATTGATATCTTTTACCGTTCTCAAGTTATCTCAAATTTTGTACGTTTTTGATATTTTTGAATAAACCAAGAATTTATTGGGAGGTCGTCTTAGGTTGACAACGCGACAGGGCTCTAGCGTAAATTGCGCAGGGTCGTAGATTTTGTAGAAGAAAGTTTTGTGTTGACCACAACTGATATTTATATATTAGTATGATGAATGCAAAAGAAGATATATCCGATAAAAAAATGCATTACCAGGATTTCAAAAATCTTCATAAATACATTTTTAATTTCAGTTCCCGGTGGTGACATGCTGTAAAGCAATTTTCAGTCCCAACTTATAAAAATTTTCATTTTTATTAAATTAAGTCTTAGCAGATGGAAATTGCTTTTGGTTAAGTAAAGAAAAATATGCTTGCTGTAAAGTATGTCAATATTTGCATTTCAGTTGAGCTTATATAAATTCAAAACAAATCAAAGGATAATCATAAAAAAGGATAACGATGTCACAAGTGTTTGACGCATAAATATGTTTCCCTTATTTTGAAAAATTCTCTTCGTGGTTTGTTGTGTTGTGCTGTTGCTTCGTTTCAGTTCGGTCTCTGGTTTCCTTTGAAATATCGTCGAAAAATAAAAAAAAAATAAAAATTCAAACACATCAAACCTAAAAGTAGATACTTGAACTGAACAGCCAAACAACTACAACAATCCTTCCAATAGTATAACAAATATCCGTCCATTCATCGAAATGTGGATAAATTTAGGGTATAGTATTGTATATATAAGTAATGTTTCTATGAAGAATAAAATATTTGAGTAGAAATATCAGGACTTATATTGCTTTATTCGATATGCAAATTGGTTATTCGTTTTGCTACAATAATATTCACGAGTTGTGCATATTGATTCAACAAATTTTTCTTGTTTTGTTTCATTCTTTTACTCGATTTTCTATAGAAAATGTCAATCAGGTGCTTTTTATATTTGTATAAAGATGGATGTTACTATGGTGCCATGGATAAGAGCATAATAAACATTTTTCAAGAGGAAAACTGTATGGAAGAAGTTCCTCAATAAAGCTAGGAAGCATCTCAATAAAAATAAAGTATTTGATCTAATGCCCAGGGTCCGTCATTGCTCTTCCACCCTTTCGCATTTACACGATTCCTATTACCCACTTTTTTCGCAAAACTATTTAGCACTTAAATCGGGCGATCACACTCAGAAAAATGTCCAGGTCAACTTTTTCTCAGGTTAACTCTGACCTTACAGAGGTGTCTGTAAGCCAGCTAGCGGTCCTATCTAAGGTCAACTCGTGCAGCTCCCAATGCCCTACTTCACCTGCTGGTGGCTTAATTTCAGAATTTCTCCGACCACAAGTCAACACAGTTTTACTTTCCCTCATGCAGGCGAACGCGCGCCTGCCCGAGGCCAATTACGCCGTATGTAGGTCATCGAGTTAGCCTCCATTTTTCTGAGTGTTGGTGGTTAGGGATTTTCGGGGACAAGGAATCGATCTAGATAGGTCTCCCCTCTGAGAAAATTCCCCTCGATACCCCTCGCCTGGTATCTTCAATTTGGGTGGTCCGATCTTAATGAAACTTTACAGTATTACTGAGGGGGCTAAGGGCTTTCGATTTTCCCACTACAAACCTGACTTTTTCACTACAAACCTGATGTTTTTATATAAAAAAATCAACATTATACCCAATTATATTCGTCATATGAAGTTTAATTATGTAAGAAAGGTATCGTCTCACCGTTAGGTGGATTCGACTGTTTGTTTTTCTAACATATTGCAGAGGTAAGACCTATCTAGATCGATAGATCTCACCTCTCCAAAATTTGAGCAAAAGGACGACTTTGAGGTGGTCGAGCATGGTTCGGTTTTCCTGGTACTAATTTTCTAATTCAACTCAGAAACAGAGAAGAATATTTATAATCTTGAGAAATTAAAAGAATAAAAAACCATTTTTTAAAACTTGTAATATCATATTTTAACCTAAAATAAGTATTATATTTTTATATTTCAGACAATTTACTAAAACCCGTAACAGTAAGCAAAACAAAAATGCTGATGTTGTTTTATTTTCGCCGATTTTCGATAAATATTCAATATTTTACGACTAAAGCTTATAAAAATACATAACTTCCAAGTGCGTATGGATGTCTTTAGATTGCCACAATTTTTTTTACAAGTCGTGACAGGCGTATTTGAAAATTTAATTTCATTCAAGGAAAATTTTTTTACGATTCATAAAAATTCAACATATTAAGAGTTAAACAGCAGTCGAAAATATTTTTGTCTGGCAGAATATTCTTAAGGTTCATCATAAAAGGCACAGTTTATAGTCCTTTGAAAGCGTTTTCTTCCGTCGACGAGTCATTTTCCGGTTCAACATTACTAAATAGATTATGGAAAAACTTTTAAAGGCTTTCAGCGATGTGGATCAAGTCGAGGAGAGTGGTCTGAATGGTAGATCATATTCTGTTTTCTCTGTGTGTGCGTTTTGTTACTCAACCAAGAATTTTTTTTTGCTCAATAGAGGAAAATATGTAATATTGCTCTGGTTTATATTGCTGAAAGCACTTAAAGGATTATTCACGCGTGTTATTCAAATGAGATTTGGCAAGAGAAAACAACATTAACGCTGACAAGGCCGAGCCGTCCTGATGGAGAAACTTGTGTATTATCAGCAGCACTATACCGAAAATGGGGATCTACTAGTAGAGATTGAAAATCAGGAGCAGAGGAAAAGCTCAAATGGAAAATAGTATTTGAACTCGTAGCTAGAAAAGTTTGGTCCACACCAATGTTGGGGTCGAGGTGGAATGGAAAATTATTTACGCGATGATACCAAGGGTAAAACCACAGGACCGAGCAATGGCCAGGAATACTACTCTAGTTTATGGCTTTTAATTAAATGAACATAAATTTTCGTTGTTGCGGTTTATGTTGTTATTGCCGGCCTTCATCTATAACGATACTCATCATATTACATGTATATTGCACGAAAAAACAAACAGCACAACGTATACATAACACCAAGCAACCAAAATTTGTGTCAACAGCGTGGTATTGTTGTGAAAGTGCTGTGTAATCTCGGTGCGAATCGCTGAAAAGTTGCAAAGCGATGTGTTGTGAAAACATTTCATATATAAAAAAAAAAAAAATCTTTTAACATCACCCACAGTTTAGATATTTTTTTTGGGATTCAGAGATCCATTCGAAGAGAAAAACTACACCGGAGTCTGCTGTGAATATCATATTTTACTGATAATTTGCTAAACAACACAGGTACATTAATGCAGTATTACAAAAGTCATCCCCTAAATGACTGAAAGAAAATTGCGAATGTATGCTACAGTAAGTTGCTAACGCAATGCAGTACAATAACTTTTCGCAGATACACTAATATTTTTTTTAAGCTATAAGCGTTTGCAAAAAAAACTCGGAAAATCTGGAAAATTTCCTAGAAGTCCTATATTTATCACCACAGACAATTTTTTCCCCGTTGGTGATTTTAAAGTAACCCATTTAAATTTTTTGAATTCTTTTCGAATCTCGTAGAAATACATATAAAAAAATAGAAAACTATAAAAATCTCCTTCCCCACTTCCAACAAATTTAAAAAAAACATATTTCTACTTCTAATAAAATAGTATTTTTGTAGACATCACTACAAAATGTTCCTTGGGATACACATATGAGGTAGGTTTTTAAGCTTGTATTCCCTATACTTTCAACAATATAAACTGAGTGAACTCTTTTAAATGGCGAGTTGAATTTTTAATAGAATTTACATGTGATTTAAAAAAAAACTAACATGTCAGAGTTTAAAAAGTTTCAAATTCTAGTGGACAAATGAATCAATCCGCTTATAGTTATTTTAAATTTCATTAAATGAAACTTTTCTAAATTAAGTTGTACTCGTATATTGTTTGTAATTTATGGAAAACATATTATTTTATGGAAAAGTTGATTACAGAATTTATTAAAAGATGATTAAATTTTTCCATAATATAAATAATGGAAAAATTTGGGAAATTCGCTGGCAAAAATACAGACATGAAAATATCTCCTCTAGTTCAGTTTTCCTCGAGCTATCAGTTTTTCCAACACACAGATAGGCAAACGTAAAAAATCACAGTTTTTTAATCGCTCGAAAAATGTATAGCCTATTTTGCAATCTGATATATCTGTTGCAACAAGTCATAAGAGCCTAAGTCGTTTTTCAGAGCAAATCAAAAAGATCGGTATTTACTTTAATAGACAGAGCAATTTGGCTTAGCCTAAAAACAGACTTATGCCCTTATGACTTGTTGCCACAGATAAACTGATTTCTGATTGTAAAATTGGCTAAATTTTTACTTTCTTCTGCTAGGGAGAATATTGTATGCATAATGGAGACTACGGGGACAAGTAGAAACTTTCTGATAAGTACGAAATCCGTTTTAGGCAAAATTATGACGATATCCGTGCATCTGTCTGTCGGTCTGTCCATTGTACGTATCTCAAATAACTCGAGAATGCGTTGAGATAGCTACTTGAAATTGTTTGTGAATGAGTTGCACGAAAATCGCAGTTTGCTATCAACTTTTTACGTTAGCTATAACGGGTAGGGTGGCAGCACTGACCCCATATATTCTACATTCGACTATGGAGATTGACATATGTTTCTAGCAATTTATTACCAAGTAATATTAAATCTAAAATATAATAAAGGAAAGTTTTTTGTTGATTACAACTAATATTTTTTTTATTAGAACCAGCTATTACATCAACAACAACATTAAATTTAGAATTCGAACCACTCGTGTTCGTGAAACAACTGAAAAGAGGTGGTTACCGAGGTCACCATATAAAATACCGATATAAGTTATAACATTCTAAGTCTAAATGTAATAAAATACGTATATCAGAATTCCAAAAATATTTAAAGAAAACAATACTTTTCCTCCTACATACAAAGTAAAAAAATTGATTAGCAATTTCCTTTGTGTAGATATACAGCAAAACCTGTATAAGCCGGACGCGCACGGGACTAGGAAATTTGTTCGGCTTAGAAAGGTTGAGCTATAAAACACTTATTTTGAATTTTGTTTTACGAAAATCTGTAACTATTTGCGAAAATGTACGTTGAAACCTTGGGTTTTGAACGTTTTGATTTGTGAACTCCTTTTGAACCCAACAAATGCAACAGTTTGTGAACAATGATTCAGTTTATTAAAAAAAATGTTGCTGGACAGGCATGTAACAATAAAAATAGGAAGATTTCGAATAGGTTTCAATTAAAGTCGAGTGGTGTCTATGACTGTGTTTACATTAGGACTCACTTTGAGGCGGCACGTCTTTCGCTCCGGCCAAGTGAAGGTGAGGGACGCAGTGGGGAGGGAAACCAAAAAGAGCGAACGAAATTTAGATTCACTTAAAATTTTCAGTCGCAAACCGGTTTGAGTCTGGTTGTTAAGACCTGTTTCGTTTAGTTTTGTTGATGAAACCGGTTTAGCGAATGAGGATGCAGCGAACAGTGTGTGCACACGACAGAGAAATGAGGGATGACGTGCCGCCTCAAAATGAATCCTAATGACTGTGTTTACGTTAGGACTCACTTTGAGGCGGCACGTCTTTCAACATTTTTCTGCCGTGTGCACACGGTTCGCTTTATCTGGATTCATAAACCGGTTTCATCAACAAAACTAAACGAAACAGGACTCAACAACCAGACTCAAACCGGTTTGTGACTGAAAATTTTAAGTGAATCTAAATTTCGTTCGCTCTTTTTGGTTTCCCTCCCCACTGCGTCCCTCACCCTCACGAATGACGTGCCGCCTCAAAGTGAGGCCTAATGTAAACACAGTCAATGTAAACACAGTCAATGTAAACACAGTCAAAGATGTTCGAGTTAGAGAAAAACTGCCAATAAAACTGGTGTCTTATGGTTTTATGGAAGATGGCTTTTCTTCGAACCCAAAAGGCATTTTATTCGTTTTATTTGTAGGGGAACCCGGGCTAGAATTAACAGGGGTAAGTATTAACAAGCCTATTCCCGCCGAAATATACGAGCCAGAATCTCGAAATTTGGTTTTTGTCCATCATTCGATAAGGTCAATCATATCGTGACTCATCAGTCATAAACAGTTAATTGCCAGTGAATGTTTAGCACAAAGACCGAAATTTAGCTGGTAAACGAACTTTTTATGGTTTGGAATATTTTGATTTCTGTCTTAGTTTTTTATATTATTGAATATAACTTTGCCGATAATGTAAGTTAATGAAGCTATAATTAATAATATCCTTTGGTTTTATTGCAATACTTAACTATATTTTTGGTATGATTAATAATTCAATAAAAGTAGTATCGGGGCTAAAATTAACAAACCCATGGGGCAAGAATTAACAATATAATGTCATAGACATAGAGTAAGAATTCTCATACTATGTTTTTATAGATACAAATTATGTACAAAAAAGCTTCCCTGAGACATTTTTTTAGATAATAATAATTGTTTTTGTTTTTTAAAACGACTTAATTTTTTTGTCAATTTATGTTCCTTGAAAAGGATATTTATTTGGTTCATTTTATTAGTTTTTGTGATAATTAATATATTTGAATTTAAAAGGATATATATTTTGTTTATTTTATAATTTTTGTGAAAAAAAAAATCTTTTCTTTTAATTATTTCCATGTTAAAACTTATGTTAATACTTACCCCATCGTTGTTAAAACTAGTTCCGTGACCGGGGTTAGTTTTAACAGATGACATTTTTTCATAAAAATGATTTTTTTCATATAGTGACTACCTGGTTGAAACTTTTTTTATTTCTTATGATACTTGAAGACCAACAGTATGGCTAGATATAAACACAATATCAAAAATATTACTTGTTAAAAAAATATGACCCAATTTCCAAATTTTGTTAATACTAGCCCCGGCCTCCCCTACTTGAAATATTAGTCCGATTTTACCGATTGGCGAACTTAGCGGCGCTCTTTACGAGCACCAGGTTTGCGCTCTCTAGCTCAATTTATTCAAAAATTATAGTGTTCGCAGATGAACGGACAAACGCAAATCAGCTTGTGGTCCTAAACACACTGCTGTAATTCATTTACAGATCGGGCGATTGTTTCTAAGCATTATAAGCGGTATACTTAATCTAATATAATTCTTATAAACACTATAAAAAAATCTGATGGAAAATAAATCCGAATTAAGCAGAAAAATGATGTCCGGGTACGCGTTAAGCAGGTTCCGTCTTATCCAAGTTCATTTAGGGTCCGTCTCATCCAAGTTCAGTATGAAAAACGTCTTCAAAATTATAAAACTTTGGAAAGTGCTTATACAGCGTCCGGCTTATACAGGTTTTATTGTTAAAGTATAGAATGAAACATTAAAGTATAGACGTTCTTAAAAAAATGAAACTTTTTTAACAGCACTTTTCCATTTTCTGTGCCCAGAATTATATTTGAGGGGAAAACTGCACAAAGAAAGCAAATATGAAAATACTGAACAAAGAAAAGCAATTCCATCTCTGAAGACTCCTCAAATAATTTATGTTTGCTGTTTGCATTTTCGTAAAGTTCCAAGGACAGTCAGTATGCAACAAAAAATTCAAAAGTAACATAATTCATTTCAAATTGAAAATGTAAATTTCTGACGTTGTTACAGAAATTGTAAAAGCCCTTTGACAATTTCATCATCTGTTTGACTTTTCAAGTGCGTCTTTTCGTCTTTTGGGTTACAGATAAAAACATATATACAAATTGTTTTCTTATCCAACTTAACTTTTGAAGTTATCTTTCAACTTTGTTTAAATAAGACAACAATACCAAAACTTCTTTGCAAATAAATAAACTTTTGAAGGATTATGCAAAAGCTGCAGTAACTAAAAAAAACTTGAGTGTTAGTGTTACGAATTTTTAATGTATTTTATATAGAATTGCATGTGTAAAATTTGACCAACAATCGAAAAAAATACTAACATAGGAATAAATAGTTTTGTTAGGCGTTTCTAAAAGTATTGTACTGCATCTACTTGTACTTAAAATTCAATTGCAATGACCTCGTACCACTGCAGTATTTTGTATCTTCAAAATTCTCAAGTGGAATTCTTATGCTGTCTTTAACTTAACTTTGAAAAGAGTTTATTCGTTTCTCAACTTCTACATCAATGGCATATCGAAGCTGGACTGAAACACTTTACAATTCTTGTACGTTTCATTTGTACGTGACAAAACTTCATTATTCTACGATATTTTAGATTTAATATTACTTGGTGACATGTTTCGCTGTCTTTTTCGTAAAAGTCGTCTCGTATGTTAGTCGGCGTAAGGATCCTTGTCAGAAAAGTTCTGTCGACGTCACTTCCTTATATTTAAACATAAAATTGATTCTGATTCTGCCATTCCGATGACATTTTTATTCTTTCGGATTTGTAGAGAAGAGATATTTAAAGTTTGCCGATAAAGGACTTGAAAAAGGCGAAAACCTCGTAAGATTTTTTAGTAATATTTTCGGTTCTAAAGTAATATCTGTTCTGATCAATATAGTTAGAACCGCAAAGGATATTTTGAAATATCTATTGATATATTCTCCTGAAATTCTTATTTGTGAGAAGAAAATTTTTACCAGAAACAATAAAGACGAAATCCAAGTATTTTTTATTTAGATATCTTTTTTCTATATATAGATATAAGTAGGTATGTACCTTGTATGTGTAGAATATCCATCATCTGGTTTAGAGGCTAGTCAACAGTCAGAAATCTCGAAAGATAAGAGTAGCAGATGGTTTCCCAAAATGTGTACGTGCATCAAATGTAATTCTACTACGGATATACGAAATGAGTAAATGCTCGACTCAAAACCTAACCGAACCGGGACGATGGAGATGATGATGATGATGAGTATGACGATGTCATGACGGGTGGATGAACATAAATGTAAAGGATGAGGGAAATGGATCATAAATACTCTTCAGACGAAACATTCCAGGAAACATCTGAGGCCGTCATGGAAATCGCATTAGTGGCAGGAACACGTTCTGATAATAATTTTCCATTTTCGTACAGAATTACTGGCTAACAGAATACTAGCTGCAGCATTTCTGTTCTGGATAGCACAAGCAGTAGTGGCCATTTCCACAGAATACTGTAAATGAGCGAAAAGAAGCGAAAAAGGATGAAAACCCTTTTTTCATTTAATTCCCTTTTAAGAACGTCAGAAGATTGAGATTCGGACTCTACTGCCAATATGAACAAAATTCTATTTTTATATTACTACGTGTGTATACCACGAATTTACTACCTTTTGCTAGTATGCTTTTTTGATATTTTTAAAGGTTTGAGATGCCAATTCAATACGTTTCCAATCAAGCTGACGAAAGTTTCGTAAAAGAAGGGGGAAAAAATTTATTGAAAAAGTAAAAATCCTTGCGTCCGCTATATATCGATATATGTATATATTGATTTCGGTCTAATAGCAAATTTGTTTCATTTCATTTTAATTTCCTTTCCTGCTGTTCTCTTTTACCTAAACATTTTTCCATATCTCCTTTGATGTCAATAAAAATCTCTAGGGATAAAGTTATGGAGGAAAAATTTAGATTAAGTACCAATTGCTGAAGATTTATTGACTTTTTAAATTGCCATTACTATTAATTTATATCCGTGTTTACTGAAATGTTCAGTCTTATATTTGAACCATAGTAATTGATTTTATTACAATTTGACAGATTTTCAAAGCAATATTAAATGCCACTTATGTTACTGTTACGTAATTTAATAAGCTAATGGATTTTCAATTAATTTTCCGATTCAATGGAAAAAATGGAATTCGAACTTTTGGACTATTTATTGGTAACAATTTATTGCATTAGATCAATGTTTCCATTTTGTTTTCTCTCACGACCCTTTTATTTAAATTTGCAACTATAGACGTATAGTTGCATATGGTTTTTATACTCTATATGATATTTCTTAGTATAAATATCGAAAAGAGATGTGTATTTATTTAGAATTAAAGAAATATTTAGGAAATAAAAACGTTTTCTAGTCATTTTTACGAAAAGCTGAATATTTACAGGCCTAGTTTTTTGCATTTAATATTTGATTTGAGACTGACAGGCTCACTTCTGGGGTTTAGGGTTAAGCTAGATACTTGAAATTTTGTACGATTGGCAAGGCCAAGTCCTGGAACGTGCAAAAGCGGACCAATCCTTCTCCCCTCCCTCATACAGACGAAAATTTTTACAATTTTCTCGAAAACAGTGAGTCGTATTGAAAACTTTGTTAAAGTAAAATGTGTATAGAATATAACTTTAAATCCATACATTAAAATCCAGTTGGCCCACTCCTCTCCCCCCTCCTCCATTAAAATGGAATACTTTTTTTCTATTTTCTCGAAAACTGCATCGTATCGATAAATTTATCAAAATTCAAACTGACCATTCCTTCTCCCCTTTCCCACACCTTTCCCACACAAATAGATTTTTTTGCATGAGAAATATAGTATGTCCTCTTATAGAGTATTTTACGATTGGTCAATGGTAATTACAGCTTTTCTTATGTTTGACTTAGTATTTAATTTACTTTTTCACGATTGACCGAAGGGCCCTCCTCTTGTGAACCCGACTAATCGAGAGAAAAACTAAAACTCACAAAAATATTGAAAAATCGTGTATTTTTTTCAAACAAAAATATGCACTACGGACAAAAATCACAGAATGGAATCCAATTTACTTAAAAACCACTAAGGAAAATAAAAAATTTAAACGAAATAAAAAAACATGCGACACAAGATAGAATTCTATAGAGAAATGTGCCGCAGGTGAAATTTTTTATCGTTTTAATTTAAATATAACTTTGATTCTGCTGAGAAATCGTAGAAGTAGAGCTTTTTACTTTCTTCTACGTAGCTATAACTCGAGAATGGGGGCTGATAGAAACTTTCTAATCAATAGGAAACAGTGGCGGCTCGTGTATATTTGAAATGAGGAGGCAAAGTTTTTTTTAGTTCTATAAAATTATTTATGATACGACCACAGAACTATATAACAGAACAACTGTCACCATACAAAGCTCTGCTGAAAAATGGTCCCAAAAATATTTCCCTCTTTATCGTACTTGAACGCATTCACTGAACGAACTGTATAAGGTCGCGAAATTCAAATTTCGTTTGCCGCGAAATTCAAATTTCACAAGTTTGAGACTAACTTTAGGCGTAAAACACTAACTTTAGTTTTAACTAACTTTAGGCGCCGTAAAAAAATCTCTTGCTAAGCAGAAGCTGTATGAAAGTATTTGTTCGAATCGGAGGCTAGCCTCTATGAAGGGAATTTGTAGTTTATGTTTTAGAGAATTCGGCATTAGAGAATAGGACTTTCTTTTAAATTATTATTTTCTGAACATACAGATTTTTATTCAGTCCATTATGGTATAAAAAATTAAAGGCATACGTTAGAAAAACATTTTTATAAAATGTTATGAGGAGGCAATGCCTCCGTTGCCTCCTCTATAAAGCCGCCACTGATAGGAAACCCGAATCAGGAAATATCATGAGGATGTGTTTTTGTCTGTCTGCCTGTCCAATGCACGTATCTTAAATACCTCGAGAACGCATTTAGCTAGCGAATTGACTTTTTTTATAAATAAGTTTTACCAAAATCGTAGTTTTCTATCAACTTTTGGAAAAGTAATGTTCAGTATAACAGGTACCTCCCATACAATTTTTTTTTTTTTTAAATACAGTTTTTTTGAAAATTTCTCGAAAACTATGCTCTTTTGAAAAGAAATATTATAGACAAATTTAAAGCAAATAAAATTTCCTATATTTTTTGCTTAGACGGGTTTTAAGTATCTCTAACGGTTCTCGAGATTTTAGAAAAATATTACTTTTCGCAATTTCCCCTAAACTTTAAATATTGCAGAGCAATGTCATATGCTGTGCACAGCAGATAGTTTTGTAAAAAACACCGTCTAATTAATTCATAAGCCCAATTGACCAATGTTGGAATTTTTGTACCGTGTCCAAATGTACCACGCAATTTTCCTTTATAAAGTTTAAGAATATTTGTGGGAACATTTGGAATTATGGACCTTATGTTACAAAAACGACCATTTTCACAGGAAAAAATCTTGGATTTCCAGTCGAAATTCCATAAATCGTACCTTCGGTACTTGGTACAGGATGCTTGGAAATCCAATTGGTTTTCCAACCAATAAGGTCAATTGGGAAGGTATCCTTATATTAATTTTGCTACTTTAAACTTGAAAAATTTGAGACAATTTAAAAATGTTGAAGTTTAAAAAGACAGTCAATACACATAAAAAAACCTATTTTATCTTGTTGAACATTACTATTATAAAATATTCTAAAAAGGTTTTTCTATTAGTGCCGGTATTTCAAGAAGTGGAAAATTTCTAAAGCTTTTTTATCACTAACGTGAATAAACCGATTTAAACGTGATTTCCACAGTTGAAGAACACAAAAGGCAGCAATCGTGACTGCTGACAATATTCTTTGTGTAATATTATATGGTATTTAACATTTTATGTATTCAATGCTGTGATTTACATCAATTAATTTATATCATAAAAAAATATAATGCCACTTATAGAAATAAAATATAGAAACCATTTCGGCATATGTTACTAGGAATTGCAGTTGAAGATTAATTAATAATTTCTCAAGAAAAATAAATGGAGTTATAATCGAATAATAAAATCAGGACATTTTATAAAAAAATCAAATTAGTTTTTTTTTTGTAAAAAATCGCCAGGTCATAAAATTTTGATCTCTTTCTGTTTAAATTTTGGATGCCACACAAAATAAATAAATAATGTTGGGTAGGGAATATATTGTTTTTATACAGATAAAATACATGATAGTATCCTTGTAAAAATTTACGAGTTGTTTACGTACATTCAGGGTAAAGGTCAGCGTCACGAGTAAACGCAGTTATTTATTAGAAGAGCATATTGGCAACAATCTTAAAAAAGAAATTCCGTTTCCATTAAATTACTATCGCTCCATAAACCTCACAGCTCGTCCTCGATGATGATCTTTTTCTTATAGGTCTGGTTGGTATGTTTTGCCGTTTCTTAGCGTTTGGTTTCGGTTCGGGTCGACATACAAAAATTTCTTATCATCGGAAAAAGGCCCAAGTGAGCGAAGTTCCTCCATATCCGCTGCCGCTATCGTCCTAGCGAAAAATGCGTGCTAAAAGGCGGCAAAAAAGGGGTCGACCATAAGAGAAAGGATATCGATCCGTTGCTTATATGTTTAAGATGTTTACACATGAAAACCTACATAGTATAATACATACACATTTTTTTTGTTGTTATTGTTGTATTCCAGGATACGAGTATATATGAGACGTTAATAGCCCACACCTCCTTCAAAAATGATATTATGCTTATACACGCCGTCGGATGCTATTATAACCACCCGTAGTGACGAAGTACACTCTTCTTACGTGTATGTACCTAAGTGGTAAAAAAGAATATACATATTGTATATGCTTATGGTATATAACGTATGTGAATAGTAATACTATATATGTATACATTGGTATAATGCTGGTCGTATGACATGAAGTGAAGGATCCCATTATGCGATGGAACGTAAAGCAATAAACCAGGAAAACTCATAACTTTGGGCCCTTTTGAATTCATTTTTAATTTACATAGTTAGAGGATGGCAGCCGTAAATGAAAATCCAGAAAAGCGGAAAACGCCATCTCGATCCACCATGACAATTTAGCTTGGCTGCTGCCTTGAAGGGGAAACGTACGAAAACGCGATTTGGCTGACAAAGTGCTAAAATGGCAAGAGTTTCACAAAAGTTAAGCGAAAGTCAGTTAAAGTTTTATTTTAACATTTCATTGGATGAATATATTGTAAAATATTCTGGTTTAACCATAAATTTTAGCATAGTCCCGAGTTTATACTTGAGTTTTTATGATATACCACCAAAGTTTAGACGAAATCGCGCACAATTACCACTGTAATTTTGTATTTTTAATGTTGAACTCTAAAATAAATTCCAAAAATGTGCGTTTTAACGCCATATTATGTTAATCAATATCTAAAACAATTGCTTTGTTCAAAAATTCCTGAAAGACATTAATATGATTTGTCGGAATTTCTAACACACAATTTCTAATTCCAATGACTTACGAAGGATATTTTTTTAGCATATTTCCATAAAATCCAAGGGGAAAAGTTTCTACGCTTCTTTTTATATTTTGGCAATGCATAATCCTGAGTCATTGAGTAATTTTTTTCAATTTTTCTTTATTCACAGATTGAAATTTCATCGGAAAACGGATATATTGTTCAAAAACTAGAACATTTTTTTGACTCAACAAACGCTATTGTCCATTTTTTAAACAGAACTTTTTAAATAAAATAAAAAAATTTACGCATTTTAACACGTTGGCTACCATGTGAGTCACCGGTGATCGCAGCGTGTCACCCACAGGGACAATGTGAGTCACCGCTGTATACACACTATTGTCATTACCGTCAGTTTCTCAAGTTCCATGGTTGAGTGCAGTCGCTCGTGCGGTACAAAGGGTTTTTTTTGTGGAGCATATTTCATGTGAAAAATTTGTTGTGGTAAGTTTTTTCCGTTATATTTTATTCGATTCGTTCGTTTTTGTCTGTATTGATCTTGTGTTCACTGGTGACTCACAAAGTACAGAAATGATTTTTGCGTTTTTTCCCAGTGTATACTAGCGGAGTAAGCGTTTTTTTGGCTGGTAGCCAACGTGTTAAACAGAATTTTTTAAATAAAATAAATAATTTTATTTATTTGGCCTCTAAAAATAAAATCAAGATAAAAACGTTGAGAGTTTTTGCGTATCAACTGCTTTTATTTTTGAGACCAAATCCCTACGTAAAATGTTTTTTTTTTGAATTTTTAGTACACTTAAAAGCAGCGCTCGTCAAGATAACTGTATCTGTTCTCACAACATGCCATCACAATAAGGGCTTAAATATCGTGACCACTGAAATTATGCTTCTTTTTCAGAAACATAACCAACTTTTAATTTCCCGTATCGCAGGAAATTTACTACCTAAACCAGGAATAGTTCGCCTATCAAGAATTTTTTAGAACTTATTGTTGAAGACTGATTTGCTTTTTTTTATTTTAATCATGAAATACATTTATTTTTAATACAGTTACTTCTGCATTTTTTATTAGAATTGTTGACAAAATCAAATTCGAAAGAAATGCCATTGATTGAAGTTCTAAAAAAATTCTTGATAGGCGAACTATTCCTGGTTTGTGTAGTATAAGAATTTAAAAAAATGTGATGAGAAATGAGCAGTAAAATATTTCTTATATTAATATTTCGCACAAGTACACTAATTTAGCGGCAGCTCAACAAATTGTTGATGCGGCGTCTATCCGTACCTTACCCTATGTGAAATATACGTTTTTTGTGTTCTTAGTTTCTCCTCTCGTGAACTATTTTACAAAGTCGTTAAATCTTTTAAATATACTTCATATAATACTTGCGTTCGCCCATATTGTACATAAATTCTCAGAAATTGTCAAATAGTGAAAAATCAGATTTAAAATTTTATATTTCTAAAGATTCACGTGAAAACATTTTACATATACTGTAACGATAAGAAAATAAGTAAAAATTGAATATTTTTTCTTGACACGATGATATTTGCAAGGGAGGATGTTCATATGAGAAATTTCTTTTAGATTTTTGATTTTTTCAAATTCCGTTTGTGATATTGACAAACAAAATCAGTAAAAAAGGGGTTTTTTTTACAATAAATTCTAAAAATCTTTACTAATGTTATTAATGTGGCAAGAGTCATCGTGTTTTGAATTCTCACCAATTCCTGGAGTTGATAATCGAGGCGTCCACCAAGTGCCCTTTTGCATTAAAAGGTGTTTTTTTTTGGTCTAATAGGACTATCAATAGGAATAGAAGTCAAACCAGTTGTCAAATTGTGGTAGTAATTTTTACTTAGTAATAGTTTACCATTTCATTATTGAAAGACTCACGCTTGAATAACGTTTCCAAATCATCAAAATTTACTTCGAAAATTGGTCGTCAATTCGAGAAATGCACCGAAAACTACGTAAATTTTATGGCACTACACTCTATTTGAGAAGGTCCAGTCCCTTAATGAAGGTTGCGAAATATTTTTCATACCTTATGTACACCCACAGTTTTACATGGACTGCGAACTATTTATTTATTATCATTCAACAGGTACATTTTGAACCATCTGAATACTAAGTTTTAGTAAGGAAACTTATTAAATACATGCAAATATATACAAAAATATGAAATATTGAGGGAAAAAAATATTTACAGCTGTACAATGCATTCTTAATGGAATTTTTACTTAAATTAAAATTAACATCATGAGCATAGTCATTGTAGAGTCTACTCATGGCAGACATTGGTTTATAATGACCATAGTTCGTCCTATGGCCATCCAAATAAATAAATGTTTTGTCCCTGGTGGTACGAAAATGTGAATTAATACTAATCAGACTCAAAAGGTTTGGTGAGTTAATATTACCGCATAACAAATCATGAATGAAAAGCACACTTAGTATACACCTACGGTGATTAAGAGACGACATATGTAGTAACTTTAGCCTATCATCATATGGGGGAAGCAATAAACGATTCTCCCATGGCAAAAATTTCAAAGCAAATCGTAGGAATCGTTTTTGAATAGATTCAAGACGAGAAATGTGAATATTATAGTGAGGTTTCCAAACAACACACGCATATTCAAGAATGGGACGAACGAGCGAACAAAACAAAGCTTTTAAAACATAAGGATCAGAAATTTCCTTGGACCAACGCTTAACAAAACCTAACATAGAATTAGCTCGAATAATAATATTGTTAATATGAAATTTAAAGCTTAGCTTTTCGTCAAGTAAGACACCGAGGTCATTAATTTTGTCAGTTCTAGCAATTGTAGAACCATCTAAAGTGTAGGTCAACAAGCTATCATTTTTAGCTTGGCGTCCAAATGAAATAAAGGAGCATTTAGGTACGTTTAGCGTTAATCCATTTTTTATGCACCACAAGGAAAATGTATCTAGGCTTTCTTGCAGAATAAGCGAATCTTGTCTATTATGTATAACATTAAATAATTTTAAATCATCGGCAAAACCGAGAACAGATACATTTTTTGTCAGTGTAAACACATCGTTAATAAATAAATTAAACAATAAAGGTCCTAAATGGCTACCTTGTGGTACACCTGATAGAGCAACAGTGACATTAGAACGTGATGACTTGAAAACAACTTGAAAAGTTCTGTTGGAGAGATACGACTTGATCCAGCGTAATATTGCATTTGAAAACCCGGCACATTGTAGCTTAAATAATAGTATATTGTGTGGCAATTTGTCAAATGCTTTGGAAAAATCTGTATAGACACAGTCAACTCGATTTCCAGATTCAATTTCCGTTAAGCATATGTTTGTAAATTCAAGTAAGTTTGTAGTAGTAGATTTACCTTTGATAAAACCATGTTGGCTGTCACTAATTAAAGATTTACATTGAAAACTAAGTGACTCACATACGAGTGACTCAAACATTTTTGGTATAGGGGAAAGTTTTGCTATTGGTCTGTAGTTTTCTACAGAGCTTTTAGAACCCTTTTTATGGATGGGGACAACAAAAAAATGTTTCCATATATTTGGGAACACGCCAGTTGACAAGGACAAATTAAATAAGTACGTTAACGGATCAGCTAAAGCTGATTTACAATTAAGCAGAAACGCTGAAGATAAACCGTCAGGTACGTCAGAGAAATCATCGTCAAGTTTTGATAAACAATCCAAAACATTTACGGAACTAAGTGTCAAGTTATTGATAACACAACTAGGGTTATTTGTCAAGTATTTAAAATAATCATAGTCAATATTATAGTTTGATGTATTAAAAGATTCTTTAAAAAAGTCACTAAACATATGTGATATCACTGGTGGATCCTCACTAGTGGAATTTTTATAACTTAGGAGCGACGGATACTGACTAGACTTTCGTTTTGAGTTTACAAAATTCCAAAAATGTTTTGGATTATTAATAATATTAGTTTTACACTCATTTAAATAACACTGATAACAATACCTGTAATAAATATTAAATTGTTTTCTAAGTTCAGAATAAGTTACATAGTCGTCATTGCTTTTCGTTATATTAAATTTCCTCCAAGCGGAATTACGTTTATTTCTTAATTCACGAAGTGTATCATCGTACCACCATGGAGATAAAATGCGATCCCTTTTTTTAACAACGGGTACATGTTTTTTTATACCTTCAGAAATAGTTACGTAGAACGAAAGTGTAGCGGAGCCTATATGGTTGTCATTATAAATCAATGTTTGCCAATCTATATTGTTAAGAAAATAATTTAGAGAGTGAAAATCTGCTTTTTTAAAATTATAATGGAAAATGTTATTATTCAGATGGTTAGAACTAGAATTATCTAAAACAAAAATGGCTTCTAATGCTGGGTGGTCTGGAACTTCCTTAAGCAGCGGATCGTTAGCATGACTGACAATGATGCCGTCGGTATTGGAGCAAAAGATCAGGTCTAGCATTCTATTGCGAGCATTGCTGATAGAATTTACTTGCTTCAAGTCTAATGCGAAGATATTGTCCAAGAAAAAAGTTTCACAAGACGAGGTTGCATAACATATAAAAGATGAGTCCTCGTTAGATGGTGTCCATGTTACTTTTGGGAGGTTAAAGTCACCGAGTAGTAATACTTCGTCTAGCGCAGAACAGTTCGAGATGAAAGTTTCGATAGCGGATAGCACACTGCTGTAAATTTCGACCGGACTACCAGGAACAATGTAAATAACGATAACAAACACCTTTCGATCCGATAGATTAATTCTAACGCATAATAACTCCAGCGGCAAATCATGGATGATCTCTGCAGAGGCTAAATTTGACCGAACTCCAATTAGAACACCTCCACCCACGGGAGCATTAATGTCCGCATGACGATCTCGTCGAAAAATGGAGAAATTCTCGTCAAAAAGTTCGGCATTAAAAATTCCTGCATGTAGCCAGGTTTCTGTGAGGCAAACAACATCGTAGTTTGAAAGAGTGACATTTAAACGAAATTGATTAGTCTTAGTCCTGAGTCCATTGATATTTTGATAAAAAAATCTTAATGTCTGCTGTTTTGTTTTCGAAACCCCAATGTTTTGCGAGGTGTGAACTCCTTAATGAGTGTATCCGATGGCCATATAGAGGGGGTCGAGAGAATTTCAAAACAATGTTCCGGGACGCTGAGTTTAAATGAAGCGTATTCTAATGGTCGTTTTTGTCGTCGTTTGGCCAGCAGATCAAAACACTTGATCTCCTTTGTATCCTCTGTTGACAATACATTTTTAGACAAAAGCCATTGACAGACGTCTCGTGGTGTTGTTTCTGGTGCGAGGTTTGATACAAACAACATCTTGGACCGTTGTTTCCTGGTTGCCGTTAACAAAATCGGAGTATCAACACTATCAGCTGTGATCGACGAAAGTATGACAGGACTGTTGTTACTGTTATTCGAGATTTGTTTGTATTGGATTGAGTTGACACGAGCGTTCGGAGTAATATTTCTGTGTGCTGCAACGGATGGCGATGATGACGCGGTTGCCGCTAACCCAGTCATTTGAGTTAGGGAATCCGGTTCGATGATCGATGTCAACTTTGATTCCAGTGAAAAAATTTTATTATCAATATCCAATACCTGTGTTTTTAATTCCGAGATAATAGATGTATGGATGTTATTAATTTCCTCACAAATAGTTGATCTCATGCCATCAATTACACTAATAAGGGTGTTCTCAAGAATTTTTAATTTTAGATTCAAATCGGATATTGATAGTTTTTGGTTTAATGGCGACGAACAACCACTGGTTGATGTCGATAAACTCTGACGCGGTTTGTTTTGGTTATTGGTCGATTTAGTACGAGTTTCCGGTGCCATAATTCTTAAACTTGGCTAATACTTTTAATATAAAACAAAAACTAGTACTTATTACTTTTTAATTATTTGAAATAATAATAAAAACCGGTTAAATCAGAGGCAACTGAAAATACGTCCGTCCGAGTTGAAAGACTGATTATACGGATCAATTGCAACTTTTGTAAGGTTTTTTCGTTGCAACTTATCGACGTCATACGTCGTGATAGTTTTTTGATAGATAGACTTGAAAGGGCAGCGTGCCGCAGGCAAAGTTTAAGCATACAACATCCGGCTAACAGTGTGCTTTATTACTTAAACCACACTTCTACTTTTTACGTTACTTAGCATCCCTAAATTTGATTTTTGTAGTATTTTTATCTAGATTATGACTAACATTAGTACAGTAATAAAGCTTTGCCCTAAATTACAGATATCCTACTACTAGATCAAGCCATTTGCTATCTCAAATAGGCCACTGAAACGTCAAAAAGCTATGACGAAAAAAAGAGACAAAGCTAGTAATTCTGGGAAATTAAAATTCTGGAAAAAAATGCTTATGCAGGTCCCCGACGGAATATTATTCAATCCCTATACCGATTATTCATGTTAATATTCAGAGCTGCCACATACATTAATATGCAATTCCCTAAACCTGTGTATAAGTCTTATGAGTTCGACGTAAAACATATAATTCAAGTGTTATTGAGTTTGTTAATTCGAACATCTGACATCACTTAAGTTCGAAGAATAAATGAGACAACCATAGTCACGCTGTCCCATATTTTTGCTATGGAATTGTTCGAGTGCCGCGATCTAGTAGTACGATATCTGTGCCCTAAATACTTGTGAAGCATCCCTTGTTAGATGGAATTTCAGTAACAAAAATTTCTCACCTGTAGATAGGATATTAAACATGTTTCCTGATACAAGTGTATCGTTTTGGCACGTTCGATTTATCTGGAGTATTCAATTTTGCAAGAGTAAAACTAATTTCGACTTTTACCTTCTTCACATTCCGATCATTTTTGTCGCTTGATTTGACATCAGTACATGACAATCTACATTTTTTTTTGTTGTGTACTATCAATGTTTATCACGTTTCTTTTATTGCGATTTAGACGTTCTCTAGATATTTATGAAATGTGAATATTTTTCTGGATTTCATTCCATGAACACTTTTTACTTTCCTCTTCTATAGAAGGAAAGTATTGTATTCATGACGAAGACTGACTCGAGAAGGGGGGGGCAGATAGAAAATTTCTGATCAGTACGAAATTCGTTTCAGGCAAAATTATGAGGATGTCCGTACATCTGTCTGTCGGTCTGTTCGTTGTACTCAAGAACGCGTTGACTTAGCGACTTGAAATTTTTTGTAAATAAATTTTACAAAAATCGTAGCTCTCTATTAACTTCTGGAAAAGTCGCGGTAACTATAACGGGTACAATTTTTTTAAAAACCCTTTTTTAAGAATTTTTTATAACATATGAGTTTTTGAGAAAAGTGAATATGCGAAAATTTAAAAGATATAAAATTTTCTGCATTTTTGCTGTATCTTTAACGGTTTTCAAGATATTTGAAAAAAAATCTGCTTTTTTTGGAAAATCTCTCGAAAACTATACACTTTTATGAAAAATGCAGCTAACTAAATTTATATGAAATATAATTTTCTACATTTTTTGCCTTGAGTGTTTATACATAGCTCTAAAAGATCTCAACATATTTCAAAAAAATTAAGTTTTTTGAAAACTTCTCGTTTTTTTTTTAATTTCTCCAACACTGTGTGCTATTATGGAAAAATGCATATAATCAAATTCAAAGGAAATAAAATTTTCTGCATTTTTCCCCTTAACGGTCTTACGGTTCTCAAAACATTTGAAAAAATTATTTTTTTTTCACATATTTTTTTCCGAAACTAAATATTTGTGTTAATCACAATTTTGTGTTTTGTGTTGATCACAACTGATATTTTTTATTACGATAGGTGCCTACATGAAATACAGCGTAATATTTTAATATCCACTAAATACGTACTAGAATAGCAGATTTTCATCTCTATTGTTTTTTCCCCAGAAATCAAAATAATTTTACTTTAAGCTTAAATCATCTTAAGTGGGATTCTGCAGCCAAAAACAATTTCAACTTCGACGGTATATCAGCCAGCCCAAGGGATAATACGACTAAAAATAAATTTCATGTGCCAAGTACAGCAAAGAGTACGAGGGGAAAAAATGTGAAAACAGTATTCTTTAATCCGAAACAGATTTACAATTTTCTAAAGAACATCTCTGAAGTGACAGTGAACAGAAATGTTTTTGAAATTCTTGTTGTGAAAGAAGAAAAGATTGTATTCAATGTAACATTCTGTTTCCAACTGATAATTTACTTTAAATGAATTTCTACAAATACCATGAAAAGTTTAAATGAAGGGCTTTCTAATCTGGATTGAGTTGATTTGAGCTAAGTCGAAAGTGAATTGTTTTCTTAATTAGTATACGCCCTATCAGATGATTATAACAAAATCGAATATATATTTTCTTAGAAATATTTTTTTTTGATAAGTTATTTTAACGAAATCATTAAGAGCGAAATAAATAAAAAAACACAATAATTTTATTTTCTTTATTTTGGCATTTTCCATCATTTTATTCAAATTGTTTTTAAATTGAATAATTCAAAATACTCGTTATTCCGATATCATTTCCATCCTTTTGTTTTTAATTACGATTAGTAATTCAGATATCTTTTATCTCATTAAATTTTCATAGGAAATATGATCACTCGGATGAAGAGTTTGCTTTTTCCTAATACGATTTAAAAAAAACACCCTAGTAACACAAAAGGTAAAAAATTGGCCGCTGCGACCACATAGTCAAGAGATAAGTGCGAATTTAAGACGCAACGGCCACTTCACGACCCAAATAAGAGCTGGAACATAAATTCGAATTTTCTTGATTCGAATTATTCGGAATACTTGTATACATTTTAAATTTTGTTTCCCTTATTTTTTATTGGTAAATTAACTATATTCCAGATTTATAATCCATGTGCGTAAAAACACACAATTATTCTGCTCATATTAGTAAATTATAAAAGTTTCCATTTTTATTAAACTCGTAAATTTTCATTTCCAACCCCTTATAGATCATGATTACTGTCAATGCCATTAGCAACCTCAGAACGTTCTTTTAATCGAATCACTAAAATTTATTCTAATTTAAATGATTAAAAACGCGACCTAGAGCTAACAATCCGAATACAAAGGAAATATCGATTAAGGCTTAAGTTGGATTTACCTGATCTGCTTGAAATGGGATAAGCTTTTATAAGTTGAAGATTTTCCCAGAAAAGATTAAGGATCTTCACACCGCATTTCCACCAATTTTCCGCATTTTTACGAAAAACATTTTAACATTTCATAGTGTTATATGTAGGTAACGAATCCCACAATAGGTACAGAGTAGGTAGAAAAATGAAGGAAATTGAAGATTTGAGAGCTTCAGTAAATTTTGCTGCAGGATTGTATAACGTAATTTATCAAACAATTTCATTTCGTGGACTTAATGAGCTTTCAAGAAATCTTCAAAATCAATTTTCCCGGAAACCGAATAAAATTTTAATCATCTGCCACAGGTGTAGAATTGTCGTTATTTTTCCCTTTCTTTCCGAACTTCTTGCTTAAGGTTGTGCCGATAATTATGATAATTTGTAAATAAGTTAGTACTATTTCAGATTTATTAAAAAGGAGATGAACTGATTTTTGAAAAAATTATATCAATATGATGAAATATCCCATATCACAATACGTGCGTTGTTTTTAATGTTCTGCTGCTATGCAGTTTTCCACAAAAGCCGCAGCAACCGGTGAAATATTAATTAACATTATTTTTAATTAATATCAAATCCAGTTAGGTCAAACCTGGTAGCAGATGACAGCATGGCTTAGTGGCAAAGCACTGGTGCATGGTACGATTCTAGCATGCTTATGGCGAGGTTCCCGAAACTTTTAACGACCACGAAATCGCGAACGAATTTCAAGCAAAACGAGCCTGATAACCTGGGCACCAATCATGTATTCCGACGCGTCTCTTGACTTCGCCATATCTGCAGCTTGAAATTTCGCGGAATCATCACTATGAATCGAAACGTGATTCTGACTGTCACTCCAGGAAATTTGAAGCTCCTGATATGGCGAAGTCAAGAGTCAAAAGCTGCGTCGAAGTCGAAAGACAGAGACGCGTCGAGATTCATGATTCCAGCCCTGAATTAGTGGCCACGAAAAAAAATGTGTGAAACCCACCAAAAATATTGTAACTCATTATGTAGCTTTTTCGAAATTAGTAGAGACAGCTATTACAGTCGGACCTAAGTATGAGATAACGGGGATAGACGAAAACTGAGTATTTTGACATATAGAGTGGAAATATTGACGAAATTTGAGTTATCAGTGTCGATTTTGAATGGTGATGTATATTTGAAGGCGGCAAAAAAGTAAGGACTGAAATTATTCTCGATAAGAGACCCTCTTTTTTGTATACTCTTTTTAACCATACATACAATAAAAATGTGTATAACAGGGAAGTGGATGGATACAAGTGCATCGGTCCAATCTCGTGGTCTTAACAACAGACTGCTATTACGCCCACAGCTGCTGATGGGCTGCAACGTAAAAACCTTACAAATGTTGCAATTCATTCATGGTTCGCAATCCATGTAAAACTGTAGGTGCGGAGCAAACAAGAAAATAGTTGTGAAAACTCAATTGAAGAGTTCCAGTCCCACTGAGATGTAGAGCCATATACTTCTATAAATATAAATTGAGTCCGACCGAAAGTCAGTTTTTGTACGAAACCGACTTCGGCCTTTTTCTTAACCTTCGGACGAAGCTAAAGCCGATTAATCGACCGGACTCTAGATATAAATGATAAATTTGGTTTAAGTTTCATAGGGAAGAGAGGCAAGTTCTAAGGGATTGAAAAAAAAATCGAGAAATTCGAGTTAAATGAAGCCCGGTGGGAGGGTCATGCACTTGCAAATGGGTTATGCACGACCTTTTCAGAGCAAGGTATTGACGTTTGCTACTGAAGAAGAAACCATCAGAATATACTCTTACTACAGTTTCTGCTGTTGATCGGTTGCAGATATGAAAACTGCTGGTTCATGACCCGAAATATTTACAATGAGTCAACATTACTTTCCAAACTCCCCAATTCGCAGTTAAATCTCATTTCACTTTTGCCATGTCGATTCCAAGCAGAAAAACCCTCTAACCGATGCCTTCCAATTTAATTTGATTCTGCCGCAATGTGTGGTTAAAAGTTGGGTGTAAAAAAGCTATACGGATAAAGGTACCATCGTTATAGCTCACAAATCTATCCTTCAATGTTGTACAGAAATCCCGACACTACCAATACCCCAAGCCCAAGATCTTTCAACCCCCAGACATTCACTAAGACGTGGTCTGTGGCGTCGAAAAATTCCGTTGCTTTGAATTAAAAGGTACAATATGCGCCGCTGTAAACAAAATAAAATACAAGAACTCTCGAAAGGATAAATTGATGGTACGTCTTCTTAACCCCTGAATAATTCAAGGACACGATTCTTAAGTCTACCAATGTTGCTTGTATTCTGGTACGGGTTTTTCAACTTCTTAAGAATGATGTTTCAGGTAGAAACAAAAATAAAGCTCAAGTATGAGAAAAAAATGTTCGAAATGAAGAGGACAGAACAAAAATAACCGGGTTCTTTTCTGTTACTTTATTTTAAAGTGCAAAAAGAAGCTGTGAAAAAATTGAGCTGTAAGGGAGAAAGAAACGGCAAAAAACTCTTAATTCTATAGAGAAGGTGGAAAAGTCGGGAAACATTGAGTAGAACGTATTACCCAGACGTGATCCTTTAGGATTTTTCGGGTAAGAAGGGAAAATAAAAAAGTTAATTTTGAAAGAATTTCCCTCTTTTTCTATATGCGCCTGGTTCTGTGCCGGTGCCCGTGCCGTTATCCTGACTTCACAATTGAAGAATAGAACAGTACAAAAAGTAGTAAAGGACTGAGGGATGAAAGTCGTGTTTTTCCTTGCATACTCGTTTCCCACCGACATGATCTGTTCTTTGCTTGCCATTTCAGTTTAGGCAAAAATGAATGGGTACCGACTTATTTCCACCGCGTTGGTCGCATCAAATTTTCCTTTTCTTTGGTAGAAATCTCCAATGGCGCCAGCTGGCAGAGTGCGCCACAGTCTGGTGGGAATTCTATTTGTTTATGAGTACTTTAAGGAATTGAACGTCTTACCAACTGAGATTTGATATTATTCGTCAAAAACAAAGGGAAAAAATCTTGATTCGTTGGGCGGTTCTTTTTTTGTGAATTCCGTGTATATTTAAAAAAAAAATCTTCGAACAAACGCGAAATGATAAGAAAAAGGTCATAAACTTTTGGACTTTAGGGAATGGTTGAGGTTCAGCCGTTAACCTTATTAAGGTAAGACTTTATATCTACGATATTAGTCAAACCAGAAACTCTGTTGACCCTGAGAAATAACATGAAAACCCGACCGGTAACTTTAGAGATTTTTTTACACTTTTCGATATTGCTTACAAAAACATAAATTGTTTTCTTGCTGTAATTGTAACAGGTGTCATTTGGAACTCGAAATATATGGGATTGCAAAGAAATGTGACTTAAGTTTGACTTGGAAAAATCAAAATTGCCAAGAGTGTTGTAGGAAAAACATTTTTAATAACTGATATTTCATCCGCTCATAAATTAAAATCTACTTTTTCGAAGAAGAAACTATGAATATACATAAGAAAAGCTAAAATTTCCAGGTGCCAATCGTCAAATACTCTATATGATGACAGACAAAATGTTTATTTAACGAAAATCCATTTGTGCAGGAGAGGGGAAAAATAGTGGTTCGATTGGATTTTGGTGTATGGAACAGTTATATTAAATCATATTCTAAGCACATTTCATCTCCATAAATTTTTCGGTACGATGCACAGTTTTCGAGAAAACTGGAAAAAAGTATTCCATTTGTCTGGGAGGAAAGCGAGTCTTCTTCTGTTGGACCTTGCAGTGACTGAAAAGGATATCTGCATCTGCTCAGACAGTCAAGCAGCCATCAAAGCGATTTCTTCACATACCTACTGCCAAATCTAAGCTTGTGCATTCATGTAAGGAAGACCTAAAGAGACTCTCCGAAACCAACCACCTTAAAATGGTTTGGGTTCCTGGGCATAGTAATATTCCTGGAAATGAGAAGGCAGATGAACTTGCTCGTAAGGTTACATGTATGAACTGTCAACCCATTTCTGTTGGGTTTCCGATTCAAACCCTCAAACTGCAACTTAAGCAGTGGGCGGATCAGGAGAACCAACAACTTTGGTCCATGTGTCAGATCGGCACTACAACAAAGGAATTATGGGGTGGCTTAAATGCAAACCTGATTAAGAGCCTCTTAAATCTGGAACGGAATCCCCTTCGTCTAACGACTTGGATTCTAACTGGGCACTCCCTCCTGAAAGATCACGCTTTCAAGATGAGGCTGGTGGATAATCCACAATGCAGGGGCTGCGGAGTAGAGCAGGAAACGCTGGAGCATTTCTTGTGTCACTGTCCAGACTTAACCCGTACTCGCGTCAAATGCTTCGGCTATCCCTTTCTAGAGGAATTCCATGAGGCAGGAACTCAGGGCTGGGAGCCGATTCGGAAATATATAGCACTGGCGGGATGGCTAAACAACCGTACTTGAGCTCAATCTGCTCCAGCGAGGGACATCGGAGGTGTACCATGGGCCCAACTTGAGGCCTGCGTGCGTGGGGTTCCCTGGTGAGCCCCCCTCCTATCAAACCAACCATGGGAGAAGGGGCAAGCAGCGGTCCGATTGGATTTTGATGTATGGATGAGTTATGTAAAATCCTATTCTAAATGCAGTTTACGTTTATAAATTTTTCTATATGACTCACCGTTTTAGAGAACATTGTAACAAACTGTTTTGTTTGTGTGTCGGAGGGGAGAAGCAATGGTCCAATTATACCCGTTCGAGAACTTAGCCTAGCCATTTACAAGAAACGTAATTATACAAAATTTCAAGTGTCTAGCTCAATTCTTTTGAAAGTTGGTGATTGATTGGTTCGAAGCGGTACAAACGGCATACTAAATCTGATATACTTCTATATGAAATTTCACATATAGTAAAAAAATGAACTACACCAGGGTGTTTGGTACAGTAAAAGATTTTGGTCTCTGCATGCCCGTCTGTCCGTCTGTTTTTCTCTCCGTCTGTTTTTTCTCTCCGTCTGTTTTTCTCTCCGTCTGTTTTTCTCTCCGTCTGTTTTTCTCTCCGTTTGTCCGTTAGCCCGTCTGTCTTTCTATCTGTGAACGCCATAACTTATTGTACTGAAATGCACCGTTGTCAAGAAAATTGCGAAAAAAAATGTTTCGTTTGTTGGGAGAAGGAATGGTCGGATTGAATTTTTAAGTAGGGAAAATTTATGTAAGATAATGTTCTAAACACCTTTTGTCTTCATACAGTTTTTGATACGATGCCTCGTTCTTGAGAAAATTGCAAAAAAAAAGTTTCATTTGTATTAGACAGGTAGGGGAGGGAGAAATGGTCCGATTTAGCCCGAGCTTAGCCTTGCTAATTTACTCAAAACTTCTCTAGTTAAATCCTTTCAAAAGTCACGGTGTTCACGGACGGACAGACAGACGGAAAAACGGGCATACGAAAATCGACATTTTTTGTTGTACGAAACGATTTTTGTGTCAGACGATTTGTTCGATGCGCTACAAATAATATAATAATTATAATAATACTATTATGTGATTCTCAAATATGGTATAAAAGGTTAAAAAACTGGGAATCAGAGCTTTTATCGTAAAATGGTAAAAAATTGTTATTTTATTTAAAAAGTTAGTAATTTGGTATTTAGAAAACTTGCACTCGAAAATATGTCAAATCATTTTATACATTTTCATTCAAATACTTTACTATATGGACATAGACTGCAACAGTGGATGAATTTACCCTATACTGTACTATTATTGGTATCGTGACAATTGTGCAATTTTCAAAAAGTACTTGATAGGCAATATTGACATCTCATCAGTATGCAGATGTGCGTTGATTAATTCGATTACATTTCCATCAAACGTAGCTGGCTCAACGCAATGAAAATGAATCGTTATTTAATTTGATTATTTGTATATATGTTCAATTTCGGAGTTTCAGTCTTATTCTAGACTTGTTTTTCATTTTGATTTTAGGTTTATTTTTTTTTTGTCATGTACTGTAAGCGATATTCCTTCATTCCAAAAGTGTCTATATTCACACATTATAAATTTGGTTAAAATGCGAATAACATCCAATAAGGATAATTATGTTGCCGGGTCAGACGAGCAGCATAATCAAATCACTAGTAGTGCATCATGCTTGTCGATAATTTGTATAATTATCCACCTCTAGAGAAATGTTTTGATTGTGACATTTTCCCAGTTCCCAGTACCTAATCAGATTAAATTTGTCAACAATTTTTGATGTGGTTATTGCAAGCATAGTTGACACGTTCATCCGGTTGACCATCGACAAACATTAATTTGTCAACAAAATGTTTGTCATCGGACTTTACTTATTGATTAATGTGATTTTTGGCCATCAAATTAGTGCTGAATCATATAATATAGACGGGAAAATGACATTTTGAAGATATAGCCTCAAATTTTTAACATAGTCTATAATTGCAGGTTGTCGAGGTCATTTTACGTTATCTGATATTAACACTATTGTTATTAAGAGAAAAATATCATAAATTGTTTAGCACATTAACTTGTTTTGTTCTATTACAATGAAATTTCAATTGTGTATAATAAATTCATTTAACAGATCTTTTCTTACTAAATTACTTGAATTGTGTTTTATTAAAGTTGTTAACAAACCCTTTTTCTGATTACATACGAAGATAACTTTCTCATAAGTTTTCCACCAAAAATAGTTTCGTGGAACCGTCTATAGCGATTTTATTTTTCGTTTAGAAAATGTAACATTGTTACAGTATGTTATATTATCTACGATAGACATTTATGCTGTTAAAACCAGTACGAGCAGCATAATTCTTTGACTATTAAATTCAGACAAAACAAGTAAAGCTAAACAATTGAAACTAATTGTAAGTAGAACTGTGATTAACATCTTGTAACTATAAAAGGATTCCACATCATTCGAAGAGGCGTATTCTACTCTCGTGTACTTTTTAGAATTGTTAAAGTTAAGAACAAAATTGTATTTTGTTACTACTTTTATCTCTCTTACATAACAAAATAATACATTTGTTTTGTTTAATTAAATGATTTTTCTACTTTATCGCAATTAACTTACAATCAATTTTGTATCATGAAGGAAACATACAGGAAATAATCAAAATGCCTGGAGAAAAAAAATTACTAATAAATTCTGGGACTTAAATAATTCAGTGGCACCTTGTGTTATCCACACATCAAAATCATATCGAACCAATCCTTTCCCCCCTCCTCCACACAAATGGTTTTTTCATAAAAATTTTGGCTGCCTTGATCTAGAGCATTTGACGGTTGAACCCTGACAATTGTAGCTTTTCTTATGATTTTTAAAAGAAAAAGAGTTTAGACAGAAGATAAAAAATGGTTACAAACCTATTAATTCATTTTTTTGTGCGATGACGGGATCTTGGCGTTACAAACGGTAAGGCAAAGTTAATATACCCTTTGGTTTCATCATACGGGTATAACAAGCGTGGTGCGCGTTAAATGAAGAAAACATCATTTTTGGTTTTAAAACTTCGTTTCGATAGACATAAATTGAGATTTTTTTCATGGCCTGCCATTAAAATGTCCCGTGGTTCGAAAATATCATTTTAATCAGGGTATTCACAGTCCTTTTTTAAATTTCGAGTAATTTTACCGCTCGGTAATTCAGTCAAATTTAACAGATTTTTACCGAGACGGTAACTGGGTTCATGTAAAAAGGAATTACCGGATTCGGTAATTGTAGACATGCCTTGAGTCGTGTTTTCTGGTCCGGTTATTCGGTATCAAGAATCAACCGTGAGTGGCGCTAGTAATGTTTTTAGTTGTCAAATTTTCTCGCTAGTTTTTTGTTAATCTTATCGGACTGCAAATTTCTTCAATTTTGATAGCCGTTGCCACAATAGAAATTTAAAACAATACATCAAACATGGATTTAAAGGTATGTGACATATTTTACAATCAAATTCGCAGTTCATGATTTACGTATCCAATAAAAGCACTGTTCTCAAATCTGTGCTGTGGGATGTTCACAGCAGAAAATTTTCAGTCTTTTAATATTACCGAAAACACCGAATACCGAGGACTGTGAATACCCTGAATGTGAGGCCATGAAAAAAATCGCAAATTATGTCTAATTGAGACCTAAAATAAGAACTAATCAAATACAAAATTACTAAAAAGGAAAAAAAATAAATAAAGATTTTATTAAGAATAAAAATAAAGGGATAAGAGTATAGAAAATAAAATAAATACTTATCTCGCTTTTATTTTTCATACACAGCGCCCAAAAAATTATTATTTTTTCTTTTTTGTACATTTTTTTTAATAAAGTGTTTTTAAAAAAAAAATCCTTTTTGATTACGTGTGTTTTCTAGTAATTTTAAATAATGTTTTCTAGTAATTTCAAATCTTTTTCAAATATTATATTTTAGCACGAAAGAACTCCAGATCAAATACATAATACTTAAATTACATAAACATCTTTCTCTATACAATCACTATTTTGAACCCATAATATAAAGTACTCTTACTCGTGCTTTGAGTAGCTATTATGGATACAATCTTTATTATGCTGAACTATATATCGAATTACAGAAATTTAAACAAAATTTTACAATTTTACTACCAACAAAGTTAAAAAGGGAAGATAATTATCGAATGGATTATTTGCACTTACATTTGAGAAAGTACACTTTTATTTCTTATTATGAAAGAAAATATTAAAAACGAATGAGTTTATAATTTAATGCTAATATTTCAAAATATGAACGAAATTTGAAATGAAATCGACTCAAAAGTTTTGCAACAAGTTCATCATATTTACTGGGTTTATCATCAACTCGAAGTTGTAGTTTGAGTAGAGTAAAACTCAATTTGGATCCATAATTTCTTGGGCTTAATAACTTCTAAGCACACAAATCGATTAAATGTCTGGTGAACTGAATAACATAAGACTGCTGTATGAAATTCGTCCACAGCACAAGAAAACATGAGGAAATCAAAAAAAAAAAGTCGGAAGTTGGTAACAGGAAAACTAAAAGAAAAATTCTTGTGCAATAAATTTCGTTGGGATTACTGGAGGATGTGTTCATCTTCGCTATATTTCATAGCTGGATCGAAGAGTTTTACCTCATGTTCATGTTTGAAGTAAAAAAATAACCCAACGCAAACACAACGTAAAATAAAACATTGGCAAAATAATTTTATATCTGTCTGTAGAATAATATCGGTTATCCTAAGGAAACTCTATAAATCAAAGGATTGAAGTTAAGTTAAATTGGTTTTCTCTGTATAAAGACAAAATCGCGCAAAGAGACAGAAATCCTCTTCGACAGGAATATCCCATTCGATATGTTGTTGCTCAATGCAGGCAGAATGTGGTAAGGGCGATATAACAGTCCTTCACTTTCCACGGCTTCTTACGTGCCCACATGACCTTTTAAAAATTGGAAAACCAATTCCCAATTTTTTTTCTCGATATGTCGATGATTTATTCTTGAAACAATATTAGTTTATTTTTATTCTTTTCGCCATAAACAGCGAACATAGTTCTGTTTTAGTCATATCGCTGATATGTTTTACGTAACTAAAATTCTAGAACTAATCATAGTGAAAGTCACTTCCAGTAGTACTATTTCCAATCGGAAATGATTTTCAGTTATAGTTTCATGAAATACTAATTTGTTGTTTGAAATTTCTATTAGAACGTCATAAACAGGAGCGCTAATTTCGAAAATGTGTGTGGTTCAGCAATAAAATTATTCCGTACCAATAAATTGGAACCGCATTTGAAACCTTATTGAAAATATAACGATTTATTTCGGTGCACAAATGAGATCTGATATTTTTTTTCATTTCCGTGTAATTGTGACATCAGAGTTAATTTTTTTTTGCGATTTTTTATAAAGGTTTATAAAACAGAAATATTTGCTGGCTAGAACAAAATTTGTAATTTTTAGACATTAATTAGGTTGACAATACACTCCATATTAATAGTATCTCCTTACTCTAAAGGTGATGGCCCAATAGAAGCTTTGCTTGCTTCGCTTGCTTTACTTTGCTGAAGCATTCGAGGCGATCAAAGCAAGCAAAGCATCTCTAGACCCAATGTACGCTTTGCTTTCAGCGCTTTGATATCTGGCAATTCTATTGTATTTATATCCTCTGAGTGAAAAAAAAAGTTTGTGCAAACATTCTAATAATAAAAATTAATTTATAAAGCATTTACAATCCATTTTGTGTTTTATTCCATCAAGTAGGTGAAAAATTGAATTGTCAGAACTGTCAAAGCCCCATAAAGCAAAGCGTCTATTTGAGAATTGCTCAAATCGAAGCTTTGCCTGTGTTCAATTCAGCTGTCAAAGCCAGTAAAGCAAGCGAAGCAAGCAAAGCTTCTATTGGGCCATCGCCTTAAGAGCACAGTGCTTTCCGATACTAGCTTTTCAATAGTTTTGTCAAATTTAAACAAATTTTAGAAAAGTTTAAAAAATAAAAAGATTTTGGCCTAAAAATATTTTTTTATACCCGTATGGTGAAACCAAAGGGTATATTAACTTTGCCTTACCGTTCGTAACGCCAAGATCCCGTTATCACACACAAAAATGAATTACACCAGTGTGTTTAGAATGATAAAAAAAGTTGAATTTTGCATGTCCGTCCGTCTGTCTGTGGCGCGGATTGCGGGCGCACGGATTGAGCTAGAGACTTGAAATCTTGCGCAGATCCGTTTTTCGTAAAATGCGAGGCTAAGTTCGTTAATGGGCAAAAATGGACCATTAGGGGGGTACCCCCCATACGAACGAAAATGGTTTTTGTGAATATCTAAAAAACTGTGCATCTTATCAAAAAAGTGCAACAACAAAAGTTATTTAGGATGTGATTCTACATAAAACTCCCATACATCAAAATCCGATTGGAATAAATTTAAAAAAATCTTATTGGAAAGTTTGACTTCAAAGTGGAATTTTGGTACAACTGTTCGAATTTTGATACGAATATCACCATACGGGTCTCCAATGATTGCCAGATTCGCAATTATAGCTTTTGTTATGTTTTTCATAGCATTTGCTAGGTTTTAATAGTTTTTTTTTGTCATTTTTGTGACCCTGTTTGTAACACATGGATCAATAAGTCCCGAGACTAACCCAGAGATGACGCTCGTAGTAAACCAGTAACCACGTCTTTCTAGAGTACTAACCTTTGCTTGAAACGTGTCAAAATTTTAAGTCGATCGGACCAGAAACAGCTGAGTTATCGAGGTTGGAGTAAAGTCGTTTTGTAGTTTGTTTAAAAAATGGAAAAAACCGAGTTTCGTGTTCTGATAAAACATTGTTTTTTAATGGGTAAAAACACCGTGCAGGCGAAACAATGGATTGAAAAATGTTACCCGGACTCTTGTCCATCAAAAGCAACGATTTGTCGGTGGTTTGCCGAGTTTAAACGTGGTCGTACCGACACAAATGACGCGGAACGCTCGGGTAGACCTGTGGAAGCCGTTACACCGGAAAATGTGAGTGAAGTGACAAAAATTATAATGAAAGATCGTAAAGTGAAGCTCCGTGAGATTGCTGAGATAACACAGATATCATATGGAAGTGCATTTACTATCCTTCATGAAAAATTGAGCATGAAAAAGGTTTTTTCCAAGTGGGTGCCGCGATTGCTTTCGATGGAACAAAAACAGCAACGAGTCGATGATTCAGAAAGCTGTTTATCGCTATTTACTCGCAATAAAAAAGATTTCTTGCGTCGTTACGTGTCCATGGACGAAACATGGATACATCACTACACTCCAGAGTCGAAGCGGCAGTCATCTGAGTGGCGCACAGCTGGCGAAAGCCGTCCGAAGCGTCCGAAAACGCAGCAGTCAGCTGGCAAAGTCATGGCGTCAGTTTTTTGGGATACGCATGGCGTGATTTTCATTGACTACCTCGAAAAAGGTAAATCGATCAACAGTGATTATTATATTGACTTGCTGGTGCGTTTGAAGGAGGAAATCGCAAAAAAACGACCGCACATGCAGAGAAAAAAATCCTTTTTCACCAAGACAATGCACCCTGCCACAAGTCGATGAAAACAATGGCAAAATTGAACGAATTGGGCTTTCATCTGCTTCCCCACCCCCCATACTCGCCAGATTTAGCCCCCAGTGACTACTGGCTCTTTGCTGATCTTAAAAAAATGCTCCAGGGAAAAAGATTTGGCTCAAATGAGGAGGTCATCGCTGAAACTGAAGCTTATTTTCAAGCGAAAGATAATTTTTTTTATAAACATGGTATTGAAAAATTGGAAAAGCGTTGGAACGATTGTATCACCCTAAAAGGTGATTATATTGATGAATAAAAAAAAATTTGGCAAAAAAAATGTTGTTTTCATTGTTAGTCTCGGGACTTATTGATCCATGTGTTACACCAGTGTGTTTAGAATGATAAAAAAAATTGAATTTTGCATGTCCGTCCGTCTGTCTGTCTGTCTGTCTGTGGCGCGGATTGTGGGCGCACGGATTGAGCTAGAGACTTGATATTTTGCGTGGATCCGTTTTTCGTAAAATTCGATGCTAAGTTCGTTAATGGTCAAAAATGGACCATTAAGGGGGGTACCCCCCATACGAACGAAATCGTTTTCTGTGAATATCTCAAAAACGGTGCATCTTATCAAAAAAAGTCCAAGGACAAAAGTTATTTAGGATATGATTCTACATAAAACTCCCATACACCAAAATCCGATTGGAATAAATTTTAAAAAATCTTTTTGGAATATTTGACTTCAAAGTGGAATTTTGATACAACTGTTCGCCGTTCACTTAAATCACCATACGGGTTTTCAATAATTGCGGGACTGGCAATTATAGCTTTTGTTATGTTTGTATGAGAAGGCGAAGCATTTGAAATTAAAATCTGTTGTTTGAGATCAAATTTTTATGTAAACAAAATTGATAATCGCATATATTAAACTCACGACATGAATATGGGGAACAGTGTTTTTTTTTCAATTTCAGGTTATCATAATTGTTGTGATTATCTTAAAATACTACATGTACAGATTAATAGTTGAAACCCGTAATAAACTTATCTGAAGAATTTACAGACTGAACTTTGCAAATTTTCATCTAACCTTTTTGCAGAAACCATTTGCTCAAGTTAAAGTTTTCTCCTGACAAATATTCATAGATTTATGCATATTTATGTTGTGGTAATAAAGCAAAGCAACTACACAAATTGAATTTTAGAATATAGCAGTATTATAGATATAACTCAATACACCATCTTATTTCAATCATATTGAATGTAGAGTATGCATAACGAACGAGTATACAACATTACAATAATGGCAGAAAATCTAAAGGCAGTGACACTCAGGAGTTTTGCAATGGAAAATAAACGTCAAGTATATTGTTTTCTGTATGTGTTGAGCCAGATAGTGAAATAAGAATTCCACCAACAGGATCAACTGCTCGTACAATGATAAATAATATTTTAGCATAAAGGAACAAGGGATCGGATTGCAGTCAAAGGAGATTATTCTTAACAAGTTACAAAAGGGATGTAGTTTCTCTTCTGCCATAATTGTATATCCCAACTCTATAATTTTATAGTTAGCAACCTCATCTACAGATGAGGCCACCACCTTTTCGAATATTTCTTACTGTTGCTTATATTTCTTAACTTAACCTTTCCTGTTGTTTGTTCCTTTTTCAGATATTTATTGCACGTAATGTATTTTGTATAGAAATAAACTTCAACAGCCATAAATTCCCACGACTTATTGTAAGTTATGTACAAGAAGTTTATCTTGGCAATATGTTACGTGCTATATTTATGCAGATATAGCCATCAAAAGCTAAAATGACTATGACACCAAAACATCGAGAATAAATGAAAGTATCGGGGGAGCATCTCTAATTTAAGGATAGTTAAGAAGGAACCAAAACAATAGATGTTGTCAGAATGAATAGGAAATGGAAATAGAGTGGAATCAAGCATCCAGAGACATGGGGATAAAAACTCTTTTGAGATGCTTGGAATGGGGAAGGAGGTTATAGGCAGTCGTCTAGGTGCCTGAGTTACTGAACCTTAATCTTGAACAAAAATAATGGAAATTATTTAAGAGTGGCGGTTCTATACAATGTACCTTAGTTGTTTCATCCTGTTTATATACGATTCCAATACCCGAAGTACGTATTTTGTTCATTCTTTCACCAAAATACTCAATTCATTTGGGGATGAAACGATAGAGGACATGAAAGTAGATGAATCAGCTTACAAGACGAAATTGCTTTGGGGTATGAATTAATGAGACTATCAGAAGAATTTTCGTACTAGTTAAGCCATGGAAGGAGAATATATACGTAGCTTGGAACATGTGAGTGTTACAGTGAAACCTACACAATGAAAATACATGATTTTATAACCTGTCGAAGTGATGAACGGATAACTGCACAGAAAAATTTCCTGTGGATTTAACTCCAAAACTGTCTCGATAGAAATTTCGATGACCACAAATTTAAATATTATATTTTCTCTATGACTTGAATTTTTTATCCATATTGGGTAAAATAACAACGCCTTTAGGTAAAACTACTATTCTATCCTATTTAGTGGCGTTTTAGTATCAGTTTTATCATTTTGAATACAGTAAACATTTTATCCATCTTTGTGGAGTTAGAAAAATAAAAACCCCTCCATTTGGATTTAAAATTTAAAAAAAATCAGATGAAATGAAATTCACACCGCCAAATTTTTCTGCGTATAGATACAGGAAAAGCGTGAAATCGCTACAGAAAATCTCTTTCAAATAAATTTGTGTTCTTATCCGGGTCTAACTGTGTTTATTTTGCATGCTTTCATTGTGTATATACGAATATACATACCACAAAAATATACGATCTCATGCTGAAAGAGCGACACACGTTTGTTGATTTGCTTACTGGTTGAATTTCTGGAATTACCTCGGGGAAGACATGTGTCTGGTTTTAAGGATAAGGCCGTCATGTGATGGTTTGCTTTGTTATTTTGATGGTTTCTTGCATGTGACATGTGATTCCCTCCAGATATACAACCAACATTAACATTCATTCCTTATATGAAATTGAAATACCGGTAATCGATGTATTGTATTTGTAGTTACAAGCAATCGAAGATAGATAGTAGGTACAATAAAACGAACAATAAAATAAAAATTAGATCCTTTTATTACTTAGTCGTTTTCTATGGCTTTGTATTGAAAATAAGCATTTTCCTGAAGAGCGTAATCACAAAAATACTTTTTGAAGTGGAGTCAAGTGGAGCAAATATCCATTGTGCCTTGAATAATGAGTTTTTCATAATTTTTCAACAAAATTATTGCAGAATTTTTAATAAAAAATCGTGATTTTTTCTACCTTGATGAGTAGAAAATCTTTCATTCGGAGATTTTATCAAAAATCCCTTCCCTAAAATTCTCGTATAAAATATTAAATCCGACTTTAGCTCCAAAGTATTTTAAAAACTCTTTAAAAAAATGAATAAATTTTTGAAAGCCACAGAAAAAGTCCATAAAGTCTGCGGGAGTTTATCAATTTTAATAAAGATTCAGTGCATAAAATTCATTTTAGTTTTCCCTTCTTGAAAATGAAATTGAAATTATGCTATCATAACTCCCACGGTAATTAATTAAGAGAACACGCCCAACACGATAAACATTTTCGGTCGTAAAATAAAAGAAATCAATAAATTCGCTGTTATCGAAGAATGGCACCAGGAGTTGATGGATATAAAAGCTTTTTGTCGTTCTAAGGCTTAATAAAGATTAATATTGAATTTTTATGGATTTATATTCACGCCACCGTCTTGTTTTCGATCATCTTCCGTACATTTTTTTTCTCATAACCAGTATAAAAACACTTTGTTCATAATACTATGTTCACATCGACGCAAAATTACGTAATTTTGAACGAAATCTTCCTCGAAATCACGAGATTTCCAGTACATTAACCTGTTTTCAAAATCACTAAAAGTGTGCAATTTCCACAAAATTACGAACAAAATCAAGCAAAAACAATGTCTACAACCCTGCATCACTCATTCAGCTCTCTTCAGTACATCAGTTTTGAGAAATTTTGACATTTGTGCTGGATTGGAAAGACGTAAATATAAGAAAAAGAAGCCGTGTTCCGCACGCGAAGAGGATATATTAGTAAACAACCTACGCGGGGCAAAAAAAAGGACCTGTTTTTGATGCGATTAGATATAAAATGGAAAATAATTGTTTATTTTCATTACAGATAATTTCCATTGTCGTCTTTATTTTCATTACAGATAATTTCCATTGTCGTTTGCACATATTTGATCGATGTTTTAAATTGTATTATTCATCATATTACTAAAATTCATAGCAATCCTGTAGTTGAAATGTGAAACAAAATTACCTTAATCTCTGTGTGAACACTTTGGTTTAAGATCTAAATCATTTCGCAAAATTACGTGATTTTGCGTCAGTGTGAACATAGTATAAGACGATAGCAGGGTAGACGTAAATATCGAGGAGCACCTGAGAATAAAAAAAAATCTGAATTATTATTTGAAGCGTTAAAGGAAAGAATTAGGACTGTGCCAAAAAAAAGTTCTTAAAAAAAATTGATAAAAACGCAATTTTGTGTGCTTGAAAATTTTGAAAAATTTTTCTTTTTCGTTGAGAATTTTCCCATAAAATAAATAGTATTTTGCTGAACTAAATCCCCTTAGAAGTTTTACAAGGTAAAAAAAAGAAATCTTTCTGGCTTTTAGGAAACTAAAAAAATTATAGTACACAAATATTTTTTTAGTGTAACGGAAAGTCCCAAAAGATTCCGGAAAATTCCACAAAAAAAAATTCTTCCTAATTTTCTTGATTTTTTTAATAGATTTTATTTAGCTCGCTATCTTGTTTGTCTGTGAGTTTGTCAGGGTCAAATCTTGCAATCAAAGGCCATAGAGGGATAAGGGAACAAAAAGTGCCCCCAGAGATAGAAGCTTGAAATTTTTTTCGTGAGTTGCTACTATTACAACAAATAATTTCCCAAAATTTCAGTCCAAAAAAACGAGTAGTTTTGGATAAAAAAAATAAAATATGATTTTTTTGAAAAAATTCTAGCTCCGTAACGGGTTAACCGATTTTGATGAAACTTGTCGCAATTTTTTCGTTGAAAGTCATAGTTTTCAAAAAAAATTATAGAAAAAAAATTTAGTGTGAGGAACCGTTAGGAAAAAATACTTTTTGTTTTTAAAAAATTATAACGGTAACTTAACGGTTTTGCACCACTTTTATTTTTTTCTCAAAAACTCCTTTATCCCTTACCTACAAAACAAAAAAAAATTACAGGGCAATCGGAGAGGTACTTCATATTCAAAAAAAATAAAATGTGAAGGTAGTCACATTATCATATGTGAAAGATGAATAAATTTGTGAACTAAATAATCTAGGAAAATTAGGATTTGACCTCTTAAAAAATCCTAGTTAACTGGATTTTTGCACAGACCTTTATTTTGACATAACAAACAACGTCCCCAAAGTCCATTCCAAAATTGCGTCGGAGTCGTGCGTTATTCAAGGTCAAAGGTCCCGAAAATCAGTTTTTTAGGTTTATCTCACTTTTTACGGGTTATACGTCTTTTTGAGGTTCAGATGAATTAATCACAATAAAATTCTCTACAAAAAAGGTTAAATACAATTTTCTTGTAGGACAAACCGTTTTCGAGATACAAGTCGTCAAACTATGCGTCGCACAGAGAAATTGCTATTATTCAAGGTCAAAAGTCAAAAAAATCGTAAATATCTCGCTTTGTATAGCATGTACGCATTTTTTGTGTTCAGATGAATCACTCCTCCGAAAATTCTCTACAAAAAAGGTTAAATAAAATTTTTTTGTAGGGCCAATAGTTTTCGAGATAGAAGTGAACTGGCGCGTATTTTTTCCTAACGGTTCCTCACACTAAATTTTTTTTCTATAATAAACTATGACTTTCAACGAAAAAATTGCGACAAGTTTCATCAAAATCAGTTAACCCGTTACGGAGCTAGAATTTTTTCAAAAAAATCATATTTTATTTTTTTTCTCCAAAACTACTCGTTTTTTTGGACTGAAATTTTGGGAAATTATTTGTTGTAATAGTAGCAACTTACGAAAAAAATTTCAAGCTTCTATCTCTGGGGGCACTTTTTGTTCCCTTATCCTTCTATGGCCTTTTGACCCACTTCCACTCATCTGATTCACTTGAAATTTTGCACGCAGACGTAAGTCCGATGACAATACAATATTTTCACTACTTCGTCCTTGTAAGGATAACGGAAGGTCCTGTAAGGATAACGTGATTATCCTTTTCCTCAAATTTTCTGGAAAAAAATCTCACCTGGGGGTTTTTGGGATCGTTGCATCAGATTCTGGCATTAAGAAGTCTGTCAGGATGACGGAAGGTCCTCTAAGACAGAAAACTTAATTCCAGTGCACGGTAATTAAATTTATTGCCCTACTTTAATTTCACATTCGGATTTACCTGAACAAGTACGCTTGACAAATAAATAATAAGGTAATTAAAGGAAGTAATAAAAAAAATGACTAAAAAGGATAAAATAAAAAAAAATTTGAAAAAATATTTTTTGAAAAAAAGCTTTTATTTAAAAAAAAATGTACTAAAAAATGCACTAAAAAGGAAAAAATAATTTTTTGGGTGCTGTGTATCACAATTGGAGGACATCGGCATGCGACCGGAACCTCTGGTGAGAACATTGCGGCAGGCCAAGACCGTAAACCGGTTGTAGCGCCGAAAGAGAGAGAGAGAATAACAAATAAAAGCAAGATAAATCATAAAAATAAAATAAAACAAATATTTATCTCGCTTTTATTTGTGATTCTCTCTCTCTCTCTTTCGGCGCTACAACTGGTTTCCGGTCTTGGCCTGCCGCAATGTTCTCACCAGAGGTTCCGGTCGCATGCCGATGTCCTCCAATTGTGATACACAGCACCCAAAAAATTATTTTTTCCTTTTTAGTGCATTTTTTAGTACATTTTTTTAAAATAAAAGCTTTTTTTTAAAAAATATTTTTTTTTAATTTTTTTATTAGACTCTAAATTTAATTATCTATATTAATCTTCCGAAGACACAAAAGTATTACTTCTCATGAGCAATTTTTTTCGAATTTTCGAAGAAAGACATTTTTGAAAATGGTCTTGGTGTCTTCACAAGTATGGACAATCAGCAAAAATTTAAAAACCCAAAAATAAATTCACAAAAAAATACTAGAAGATTGTTTTAACTCATATTAAAGTTTTATATGAGTGGAAATCCCAAATACGTATTTTTATTTTGTTGTTGTAATACTAACCTATAATATTTGCTTGTTATGAAAGCATCAATGCCAGCCGATAATTGTCTGGGTGAATGTAATTAGAAGTTCTCTCATCTCATAACATTTGAGTTGGTATCACATATGTTATTTATACATTTATATGTTGTACATAATGTATTTTAGTATTCCACATCTATTCGCATCGTATCATGTAACTCTCTCGTAAAACATCAAGCATTATAAACAACATAATCATAAGAAGTTCTTTTACGGCTCGTAAACCTCAAGAACACGTTGTCCTAATCAAATTTATTTCGAAATTAGAAGATCGACAATCTTCTGGGACCCATACGAAAGACTTAAGCAATTTAACTTTATCCTGCAAGGCTAATTAGATCAAAATAATGGGATCGAGAATCGTTTCGTCAAAATGGGATTCATTCAGTAAATTTAATTATGTTCGTCTTTTTCACAATTAATCGTAAAAAAACCCCCACAGTAATATAACAAAACATAATCAAAATTTATACATAATTGTATTCGGGAAGTACCATTAATTTATCAAAAAATTTAATCAAAACCATAAAAGGCACAGATAAGTTTTTATTAAAAAAAACGCATTACATCCATAAAACATGTTGCTATAATTGGTTTGAGCAGTTGCTTTATTAAAATAATTTCTTTTGACTTTATTTTCAAAAGCTGGTAGCTGACATTAAAATTTTTAGACTTTTTTTATACAAGATGTATGATGATAGGTTGAAAGTTTCCATGTCTGTCTGACGATTAAAATTATTAACTACAATTGCCAAAATACTCTGTATGCTAAATACTCTGTATGAAGACAGACCGAATTTTGATTTTGAAAAATCCAGACGGACAAACTGACGGAAAAGCGGAAATCAATTTGTCATACCTGGTGTAGTTGATTTTTGTGTTTGACGATTGGTTCGATGCGTTACAAACGGTATATCAAATCTAATATATTTCTATACAATTCTTATCCAGAGCATAAAAATCTTCAAAAGACCTGAGCCAACATTTAAACCCAATCGGTAGTGTGGTTTACGTGATGTTTTTAATTAACACCTTTTAAGTTCTCAGAAAATCGAGGAAAAGAAAGTAGAACTTCTTAGTTAATCAAGTTTGACAATCTCTAAATGAAAAAATTAGGCGACCCTATCTCTGGCGGAAATATCTTTAATTTTTTTTTAATGAAAACGCAAGAAAATATGGAAAATTTGTTATAAATCTTGTGTTATACTTGGCAGTTTCGAAACGTTTCGCTCTACTCGCATATCAAAATTGTAAAAATATTTTTCGTTCAAGGATATTGACATGACGGAAGAAAATCAATAGGTGAAAAATTTGTAGTTATGTTTTTATGGTAAAAAAATTGAAATTCATATTTTTCCCAAATGGGGCTCTCTATTTATTTTTTCAAGATTATTATTTGGTTTAGTCATGGCCATAAAAATTCAATACTGGAACTAATATTTGAAATTTATTATAGAAAATCAGAAATCTGGACCATTATTTATTTGATAAACAACCTTTTCTCTCAAATATATTGGGTGTCATAAAAAGTACACTCCTTTCTTTGTGTAGTACTTAAATATTGAAAGAAGAGGCGAAGCCTTCCAAACCGATGAGTGGTACATAAATAGAATCAGTTCTTCGTATCCTAGATGTATTAGACGAAGGGAAGTACAAAAAAAAACTAAGGAGTGAGGAGAAATCATCGAGAAAAAAGAATGAGTTTAAGTAAAAAAGGGGCGAAATATGGGAAAGTGTTGGGAAGCCCATTTGAAAAAAATCCTTCTTAAGACATAGTAAAGCCATCCAAAGGATTCATAATATTCCCTTTTCCATAATGTGTGAACCTTTAAGGGATTTCCCCGTTCAAACATCTTCACATGAATGCATACGAAGCCCACAAAAGATTTATCTCACTAGACAACAGGCCAGAAGTTTTGGGATCTCCACAATATCAGGAGGCAACCGTGATGTAGTCGAACCCCCATTAGATTTACAAATGGGATGGAAACTTGAGACCATGAAATTTACGTTCACTTTATCCACACTTTTTTTTTTCTTTTTCTAGCCCTATTTCCATCTATGAAATTGAGGGCGGGGGTATGGAAAAAAAACAAGTGAAAAAAATCAACGATTTTGGTATACCTATAGGTATGGATTTTAGGTAACAGCGATGATGTAGCTGGAAGATGGGTTGCTTACAATATGGTAAACAACGGTGAGAGGATTATTTGACGCCTAACCTAGACTCAGATGATGGTGTTATTGTTAGATATTTTTGTCCCTATTTTATCCTTGTCGTTCAGGCCGTTGTCTCCTAAGCCATACAAGGAGGCAACATAAAAACCCTTTATGGATAACGGATAGAAAATTTATTGAAGCCGAAGGTTTTTTTTTTCTTTCTATCAAAGACACCTTTGTCACTCCGGAACGAATGAAAGACAAAGTTGATTGTCCCTTCTTTTTTGAAAAAAATTACATATAAAAAACAGTTTTTCCTTTTTCCCAGATTTTCCCCGTTTTTTTTTTTATTTTGCTGTTGTTAAATTGTAATATGGGTCATTGCGTCCATTGTTATGAAAAGATATTTCAGACATAAATGTTTATCTAAAGGAAAACGGTAAAAAAATCGTCCTTGTATTTCCATTTTTTATGTACTGATAGCATTCGTTTTATGTTTAATGAACAGGATAACAATTGTTGAAATCGTACTCCCTTCCTTAATCCCGACAGCATCAACGTCATCAAAAAAAAAAAAAAAAGCGAAATCCATTTTTCACAATATATTATATTTATTTATTTTCACTCTATATGAATGTGATCCTACGATGTAACCTTATGCCAACATTTATTATACTTTCATATATGCAAATTGTAAATAAACGAAAACTTTTTGGATATGTTCGAAACGATTTCAGACATCTATGGCCTTGGGGACTTTGGCATAATTTGTTGGGTCGTTTAAATTTATCCCTGAGGATAATAGCATTTCGTTCGGGTCACCAGCTTCCTTCTCATATTTACTCGTTCAAAAACGAAACTTTTCTCAAAATACACCGGGATGGTTAGATTGCGGGTGACATCCCAGCGACCAAGGGAATCGAATACTTAACATACACATCGTATATTTATATATATACTTATATGTATAGGCTCAAGTCTACCTTTGTTACGTTGCGGTAAGGTAAATTATATTCCGCTTCGCAGTAAGTACAAGTTTGAAAAATTCCTACTTTTCGCAGAAATAATAAAATGGAAACAAATCTATATTTTTTATTTATAATATTTCGAAGGCAGAATTCAGACAGGTGTAACAAAATCATTTTGAGTTTTGATCGTTAAAATTGCTTATTGCAAGAATTTGTAGGTATTTAAGTGGCATTGAATAATAAAGTATGTCTTTAGTCGTCAATCTTCAGAAATTAATCTTTCTTCAACAGGAAGCTCTGTGCTATGGATTGAATCCATTTTTTTATCGAACAAGATTCGAGCTCACACATATGAAATTTGAATTTTCACACTGAAAATGCTTTGACAGAAGCAAATTTTGAAGCCACGTTTATATCTGACACTTTATTCCACGAATTTTATTGTGTGACACGAAATTTAAGTCTCACAACCGTTTACCTTACGACAGCGATTCTCAACCTGTGGGGCGAGTACATTTAAGGGGGGGCGCGAGCATATCCAAGACAAAATATTTAAAAAAGTTTATTAATTGACTGAAAGGAAAGTATTTACATACCCATATACAAAACAAAATACATTTCGACATAATATTTAATAATTAACTTATTAACTTACGCTTGGAGCACAATGAACGCGAAACCAGCGCGAAACCAACGCAACTACAACGCTCTGAACTGTCACGCAGTGCAAAATTCTAGCGGCAGAGCACAATGGCAGCTCGTGAAGTAGCACAAGTGACATAATATAAAGTGGTATAAACTTGAAAAATTACAAAAATGGATAATTTTGAAGCGATAATTTGCTTTGTTGGTCTTTATCTTTGTTATTTGCACTAAGGCTATCAATTTTCCCTCGAACGACATTTTTCCAACCTCACTTTATGAACTGTCAACGCAGAATTCTGCGGCAAAGTTAGAAGTTTGCAAACTTTTGCGTTGCGGTTACGTTGTAGCTGCGTTCTATACGTTCACTGTGCTCACTTCAAACAATTTGTGGGAACCAAACTTTTAAGTGACAGTTTCTGCGCCAGTTTCGCGTCGGTTTCGCGTTCATTGTGATTTCAGGGTTAAAACAACTTCTCGCGAAACCGCAAAAATGACGCAAGAGCAATAAAAAGGCACCGGATTCTTGTTTTGTCAACGCTGAGGATCGGTGTTGCCAAATGTCAATAAATTACTGTTTTCTTGGTAATTTGTGTTTAAAATTAGGGTAGTAGTGTAGGTTTAGCGCCAAAATACTCAAATTACGTTATTATTGTATACATTTTATTGTATGCAGAGGGGGCGCGATGACAATTTTGATTGAAAATTGGGCCGCGAATACTAAAAGGTTGAGAAACGCTGCATTACGACACAAAATTTCAGAAGTTCATTCCTGAAACAAGTCTCGAGTATAAATCACTGTAATAAAAAAAATTCACTCACGTTTATATTAGGAATCGAATTTTAGGAAGAAATTTCAAGGATAAAATTTACCGCGGAATTTTTTGAATAAAATTCAAGCGGGTTCACACTTTCAAAAATAACATTGTCCTTACGATGAAAATTTATGTTCCCACAAGTTGGCAACCATGAAATAAACTATGTCGATTTTTTTGAATTTCGTCGGATACTTGTATAAAAAATTATTCATTTAATACAAATTTTGATTAATTTATTCCGTTTTTTCCAAATCTCGTGAACTTTATTCAATTTTTTTTAATGAAAATTCCCAGAATAAATTCCAACTTTGTTTACTTTTGCTGACTAAATAAAACTTGCGAAATAAATTCTGAATAAAATTCATGGAAAAATTGAAGAAAAAATCGCGGGTGTAAACGGGACCTACAGCTCAAATTATAAAATATAAAGGATTAAAATAAACTGGCTTTTTTTAGTAAAATTAAAGAATTTCAAATTAAAATGCGTGTGATATTACTTTAAACGGCCGCTATAAATGATTAATTTGTCAAATTTGAATTGCTTAGACCATTTAACTAATTAGAATTTAACGCGTTTTTTTTGTCTACATCACTTGAATTAATTCAGAAAACAATGGCGTTAGTCACAAATAAATTAATTTCAATTCAATTTGTCTTTTCTGAATTTCAACACGTACGCCATTACTGGAAACACCTTGAGAACGGAGCACATGCTACCCTTTCTACTTTATATTTCATATTCGAATTCATCTTGTTTTGTAATTTGGCAACAACACCAGTTAATCCATTTCACCAAGGTATCTAAATCTATATAAATACTCGCATATATATACGAGGTATTATAAAATAACCACATATAAAGCCTTAATATGTACGCATTTTTTTTTTTTTTTGCAAAATATCTTAGCATATATGCATGCCGCATACTTTACATTAGATACCGCGAGTACTACCTTCTCGGCAGACACATTTATTTACACCATATATTCGTTTTTGTAATGTAAAATACAATTCCAAATGGAATTACAACATTTTCTCGTATCATTTAACTTAGACGGTGAAAAGCCTTTTGAATTTATTCGCAAAGCTCTGTTAATCAGATTTTAAGTCAAGTGAAAGACTTATACGAATGATAAGCAGGCGGTTTAAATTATTTTCTCATTGTTACAGGATAAAATACCCTAGTGTGTTGCAAATATACTTGAAATATTTGCAAATTAAGGACACATTTTTTATAAGATAAAATTTCAATTAAACCAAAATGCTGACGGGAATTTCTTTTGTTATGATTTTTTCGAATTTTTTAATTATTTTAATTAAAAAAATAATAAGATTTTCAAGTTTTCTATTTTTGTTTAGCCAAGATTGATTTTGTGACGACTAAAATGACGTAAAGATTTAGTGAAAATTTCGGGCTGGCGAAAATTTGTTGTAGACATAAAACGAAACTTTAACACTCTAACTGCCACGTCAGTCAAAAAGACCTGACACCTAACTGTACACAACGGCCACACTGAAAATTATTAAAGTGTTCGCTGTAACCGCAACGATTTTTTGTAGTTGCACACATTTTATGGTAATAAAATAACATTTAGGTATAATTTTTTTTCAATTTATTTTTTCTCTTAGTGCCTTTTTGACTGACAACTAAGTGCCGTTTGCACCAACAAAACTTAGCAACTTATGTACAACTTAAAAAATGTAAGTCGAAGAATTTCTACGGTTTAAGTAGGCTAACCACAACTTAATTTTTTAAGAATAATACGCGCAAACGGACCTAAATATTCGAAAAAGGCTTAAAACAGTCGTGGCAGTTAGAGTGTTAAATCAAAATGTTGAGGGTCTTTTTAAGAAGTTCAATTTTGCCATAAAACCTATCGAATTATACTTATGACGCAGATTTCAGAAAAAAAATAATATTTTTAACATACCTCTGGGCAGTGTTGGGCGTAATCAACTAGTTTTTTTAGTTGATTGATCAATAGTTGATTGATCAATCATCAGATGTAAGCATCTCATGACTTCATCATGAATACAATACTTACCCCTACTGAAATTAAAATCAATCATAAGAGTTAGTTTTTCAATCATGATTATGATTAAAACTAATCAATCACAATCAAAGTTACGAATGATTAATGACTAACAAATTCAATCACAAATCAAAAACGATATGATTGATTTTTTCAATCATTAGTTTTCAATCATTAGTCAGATTGAATTTTGCCCAACACTGCCGCTGGGTCATATGATTTATGATTTATATGTTAGCGACAATATCATGACTTCCATCCGCACTAAACTACTTAAGAAGGACATCGTGGCTTGATAAGTGAGACACTAACTTGGTTGCCAAAGGGCGCATTTAGACCGGTGCTAACTTGGCAGTTTTTACAATTGAAAAAGGATTCGAGAGGCAGGGGTTCGAAAATTATCATGAAATATTTTATGGATACTCTGAGAAGACCCAATTTTGAGCCTACAACTGCAGTAATATTCCTAAAATCATAATTAAAATTTCCCGTGCAGTAATAGGAGCCACTCAAAGTCGTGACGCCATTGGACGTTAAATGTACACATCCACAAACTCGAAATTTCTGAGATTTCCCCATATTGCATTATTATTGAATAAAAATTCAACAAAAATTATATGTGCATTTGAATATTTTTAACCAAATACTAATAGTATAATCACAATAAAATTCATGATTTCTAGATGGAACTTGAATCGCATCTCTTCTGAGCGATTCTAAAATGAGGACGGATTCGCGTTCAAATTTAATTTTTTTTTATTTAAAAATCATTTCGAATGTGTTCCAAACTATTATGAATAAATATATGTGAACAATAAAAAGATTTTGAAATTTCGTAAACATATATTATTATAGTGATTTGTTGTTGTTTAAATCAATTTCGCACTTATCTTTATCTGAGGAACAGATAAATTATCTTGAATATCTAAGTTGAGAACTTTATCGTTTTAGGAAATTTGTCGAACATGAATATGCCTTCTATGCTTTTATGCTTTTAGTACGTCATAACAATACTTATTCATGTCAGCACTGTAGTATTCAGTGTGCAATGTTATCTGTTATATAATTCACATATGTATGTAGGTACAGTAAATATATATTAACCGCATTCCTTATATTGATTTACAGCTTCATATAATGGAACTCAAACAAGAGAAAGAAACGATGATTTGTGCGATATTCCTGGCATAACTTTCAACACCATTTCCAAACATTTGCAAATAGATTTCGTTTCTGGAATGGATGTGGAACGAAAAGAAGTGAAATGGAATCGTATAGAATGCGGAATGAAACAGGATATGAGTACGAGCCGATCATATCCACACTTTATGGTTGATATATTGAATGTCATTTTGGCTTGGTTTGGGGTTTTCGAAGACTGTCAAAATGCACACCGGGGTGAATTGAATCGGAGTACTTTTACGAATCCGAGTGTATTCAATATCAACTTTCATATATCTATAATGTAAGTTGGATATATATCTCAAGTACATGAAAGAGCTTTCAGGAATATTTTCACAAGTTCTACATCCAAACAATATATTGTTGGAAGGGAGGCGGTATCGGTAGAGCAGGCTAAGAAAAACATAACAAAAGTATGAAAAATTCAGTTCTATGAGTTCTTTGGTTAAAGTATTTCGTTCCACTCGCATTCTTTTTATTTCAGCTTTAAGGATATCAATATTATGGCATTCAGCTTCACAACGTTTATCTATCTATTTATCTATATCTATCTGTTTAGACGAACTGTTTCACAATCCTTACTTTTTACTGATATACAGAGAATTCGTATATAGTGAAGATGATTCCTACGTTTTTGTCTCTGTAAGCTGACTTCAGACTGGTTGAAATGTAAGAAGCCTTTGAGAAGATATACTTCTTTTTTTGAATAAAGAATTTCGGCTATTAAATTCTATTTGTGAATTCCTCCCTTTGTACATTTCAAGGGTTTCGTTTCATTTGCCTTACATTATTTTTTTCGCTTTCAGTTTTCATTTTTCACTCGGAACATCAAAGACGTCTCATGCTAAAAATTTCATTAACTAAGACCGAGCAATTTGTTGTGCACGATTGAGTTTTGTATTCAATTATTCATGGCATTTAATGAAATTATCAAAATTTAAAAAGCAAGCAAAAATATGAGAAAAAAAATTATACATAGCTTTGTTTATATTTCGCCTGTTGTCTGCTTAAAACCATTTCATGTTAAAAAAAATTCAAGATTTTAAATTTTTGCTGAATGTTTAAATGCTAAAAGAAAATTGAAAACTCCAAATAAGGAAATCTTTAAAAAGATAAAATAATAATAACCATTGGTGTTAATTTAAATTTGGTGTGCGTCGAGGCAGCCTTGCTACATAAATCCAACGACAAATGAGGCGTTAAAAGCTAGAGTGGACCAACCCACATGTCGAAATCGTGAATTTTTTTGTGTTTGTATCACTATTGCGAGTGAGTTTTTAGATAAAAATGTTTGGATGCAGAAAAGAACATTTCAATATTGAGTAATAAAGTCCACAGAAATTTTTTTTGCAAAAATTTACAGTCAACAAAAGTGGAAAAGCTTCAAAAACTCGATTATGTGACTTGGTCCACTCTAGCTTTTAACGCCTCAAATAGGCTTTTCCGAGGCACACCAATTTAAAAATTACTCCAATGATTATATTTGTTTATCCTTTTAAAGGATTTTTTTCATTTGGAAGTTTTTAATTTTTTTTTTAAAACTCATTAGACAGGAGTTGTGTCAAGGAGGCACAACGGCAAGAATGGTTAGAAAATTCGCCTGATTCAATCAAGCCGAACGTATCCAAACCTAGGCAAATCACAGTCGAACAAATCGAACGCACCACTGACACTCTTGCGTTTGGCGTAATTCTCGCATACTCGGCGAGAGTCTAGTTCCGATCAGTGCTGCATCTTCTACAACTATTGTAGTAGATCTACTACTATTTGCCTTCTAACATGAATTCTCAGCATTCTATGTTAAGTACCTTAGCCCAATTATTTGTTTCTGCACTCAGAAAAATGTCCAGGTCAACTTTTTGTCAGGTTAACTCTGACCTTATAGAGGTGCATGTAAGCCAGCTAGTGGTCAGAGTTAACCTATCTAAGGTCAACTCGTGCAGCTCCCAATATCCTACTTCACCTGCTGGTGGCTTAATTTCAGAATTTCTCCGACCACACACAGAAAAAAATAATGTTGTATTATTTACAAAATGGGGTTTGTTAAGCCTAACAAAAAAAAATTCGTAAATATTACTGAAGTTTTGTATATACTACGAAAAAATTAACGAATATTTTTTCGTATAGTTACTAAAATTTGTTAATATTACGAAGTACATTTTGTCAAATCTGATTTGCATCATGGCGTCATTACGATACACAAGCTTTTCTATTAGTGGTCTCATTAGCCGCTGTAAGCATCCAATTCCCTGCTGTTAATGTTTGGATGCCTGCAGCAGGTAATTAGACTACTAGTAGAACTGCGCCACACTTGTGCATGACGAAAAAATGGCGACGATTTTGTTAGTCGATTCGCCAGTTCTAAAAACTCGATTTTAAAGCAATTCCAATAATTTTTCATAAAACTGATGCAAAAAATCAGTTTTTGGAAAGCATTTCTTAGTTTAGACATTAGTTGGAATGCTTTTTTGAAATATTTTTTATGCCCATTTTTTTCAGATTTCGATAATTTTTTCCCATTTTCGAAAAATACTAAACGCGAATAGTATTTTTTCGAGGTAACACAAAAACATTCGTCGAGAGAATTCATTCGTTTGAAATTTTTGTAAGAAAAATCATTCAAAATAAATTATTTTCATTTCGCATCATATTGGCCGTCATAAAACATTTCCTCCATACGAATATTCAATATAGAAACTATCAGAAACAAATAAGCATCTCTTAATTTTTGAAGTCATCACACTAAAACAATTTCCGCTCATTAGTTGCATTTATTAAATTCTATGAACACACACTAAGCAAGAAACAGAAAGAGATTCCATATCAACAAGAGAGATTTGTTTTTGTAATATTTACAAAATATTTGTAATATTTACAAAATATTTGTAATATTAACAAAATTTTTGGGAAAACGAAATACAAAAATACAAAAACTTAACAAAATTGACATCGTACCATTAACAAAATATGTTGTCGGCCCATGGGGGACAAATGGTTTCGTTATATTAACAAACGTTTTCGTAATATTTACATACATTTTGTTTTCTGTGCAGGTCAACTCAGTTTTACTTGCCCACATGCAGGCGAACGCACGCCTGCCCGAGGCCAATTACGCCGTATGTAGGTCGTCGAGTTAGCCTCCATTTTTCTGAGTGTGTGCGACTCGGTTCTGTGCATTCCAATAGTAGAGCCAATACAATTAGCCTAAAAAAAATACAATAAAATTTATGGTTACACCATACAGGACATAAAATTTGATATATACTATTATTTTTTTGAATCTACTACTATTTTGGGTCACCAACTACTACTATTTTGGGTCACCAACTACTACTATTCCGAGAACATCACGGTGCAGCACTGGTTCCGACATTAGGATTTCAACGTTAGATGGAAAAGTTTTTTGTTACTTTTTTTCTGCTATCATACTAAATTTTTTAACCGTTTCATTCAATATTTCAAGTGCTAGTTTTTATTAATAAAAATCAAACTTTTCCAATAACTATTTACAATTTCGAATTTTACTAAATCAAGTACCGTAATAAAACATTATTGATTAAAAGAAGAAAATTATAGAGATGTGATAAGTCAGAGTTCCAATCATTGATGAAATTACATTTCAGCAATAATTGATTTATATTGGAAAACACGCCTCGCAATCAAAACATATCGACATTCATCTATATGTACCTATATTGAACATTCTCTTTCATTCATTCAGCATCGCCAGCCACATTACGGATGAACGGATTTTCCGGCACAAAAGTTTACCTCATTTCCAAGCGTTTTTATTTATCTATCGACATGGATGAACTCTCACCTGATCCCGCTTCCTGTTCACATACCCAAAATATCCGAATCGAAATTATTTCGTAGTTTTACTACAGTTTTTTTTTTTCCTTTTTTGCCTGTCTAAATATTTGTTATTTACCTCATCTAGTATGGGGTTCATATGGATCGGTATGTAAAATAGCTGCATGCGTATTTATCTAAATATAGACAGATATAGAATAAATAGATACGAAAACAAATGTAGATATATACAAAAATCTGTTAAAAAGGGTAGCTCGGCCTGATCAAATACGGTCAAGTGGCGATGCCTGTTGTGATGAAATACGCAGACGGACTACAAAACAGGCCTTTACAGACAAAATGAAAAGTGCCTTAACGTATAGAATTGGGTGTTGAAGTGGACATAAAGTCAGTCCCAGCACTGCGAAAAAATGTAAATTACCCAAAAAAATCAAATAAAAATAAATTTCTGCAACTCAATTTCACTTTATAATGCTTTATGGTTCACTTTGTATATGTATAAATATTGCATATGAAAAGGACCTGGCAGTTGTGTTGATTTTACAAAGTTTATTTTAAATGTAATTAAATTTCCATATGTAAACATTTAGTTTAAATTATATTTTAATAAAAGGAAAAAAAAAATTTACATTCACGGGAAATGTTGTGTAAATGCAAAAAAAACTCGCTTTCATTTTATTACAAAAGTTTATTTTTTTACTTTTTCGCTACGAGTTTGTGTATTTTACTATTAGTTCATGATACATAAATACTTTTTCGTACCAACAAGTAAAACGAGTCGAAAAATTTTCTCGATGAAACCAAATTTTTTCACGCCATTCGTACCTTTTTCCAACATATAGGATCTTACAGCTGTAGAGATGAAGGGCTCAAAGCAAAATGAATTTCCGCGAGCTTGTGATTACAGTTTTTTGTATAAAATAAAAAGGGGCGCTTTTCAATTAATGTTGGAAAAATTTAACCTTGTTTGAAAACGTGAGAAAAGCTACAATCGTAAGGGGCCAATCGTGAAATACTCTATATGAGGACAGACAAAATTTTTATTTAAAAAAATCCATTTGTGTGGGAGAGGGCGGAAAAAATGGTCCAATTGAATTTTGATGTATGGTATGGTTATGTAAAATCATATTCTAAACATATTTCGCCGTTCTAAATTTTTTCGATACTGTGCACCGTTTTCAAGAACATAAAATAAAAGTATTCAATTTGTTTTGGGGGAGGGTGGAAGGAGTGGTTCAATTGGATTTTGATGTATGGATGAGTTATGGAAAATCCGATTACATTTTACCTCTATAAATTTTTAATACGACTCACCGTTTTCGAGAAAATTGCAAAAAACTGTTTTGTTTCTATGGGGAAGGGAGAGTCTTACTATATTTACGAGAAACACAACTGTAAAAAAATACTTCAGCCACAGTATACAGTAAACAAACTTCATACATTAAATGTGAAAATAACCTGTGTAACCGAAAACGAATAACCCAGAAATACCCAAATCTAGGCATTCTAATTGGTTAGAAAAATCTTAAATTTTTGGGGTACAAAGAATGAACAAGCAATATGACCACAAAGGAATCTAATAAAAGTGAAACAGAGAAAGAAATATACTGTTAAAGATGAGAGCCGCAACGACGTTACCAGATTAGTCAGTTGCGAAATGTATTTCTTGCCTTAGAAATTAAATACAATTCTAAAATAAGTTGCAAATTATGTTCGTTTGAATATAGAAAATTAGAAATTCAGTCCAAACTGGTACTGCATTTTTTCTCAAACGTCATTATTGCTTTGAAATTAGCATCACGTCGTTTGTAAAATGATTTTGATGGACCGAAGATTTGATATTAATTGCTTTTCTACTATATCCTGACAATTTAAATTTTCTATCCAAATTTTCAACCTAAAATGAAGAATATTTGTACTTTTATAAGAAATGGTGGTCAAAACAGATTTCAATTTTTAAATTTCCCTCCTCTGAAATATAAAATCAACAGCAGAAAAATCAGATACGGCAATGCCCGTTTGCAATTGTTTCTTTCAGTTGCTCTGATTTGATGGGAAACGAGTCGGGTGGATTTCGGTTTCATTATTTTTCTCAATTTCCTGTGAAATGAAGTGAGTGATTTAAACAGAAAGTTTATAATTTAGCATGTTTCCATACTATTTCGTGTATTCCGCTGATATTTTATTTAGCTTTTAATCTTTATGCCGACTAAATTTCACGCAAAACACATTGCGAAATGCAAAAGATACCGATCAGCTGTGTCGCTTTTGTTTACAAATTTTCGGTTACACGCATATATGACTGTGCTGTTTGCTCTCGTGTTTTCTGCCTATGAATATGGTATGTTCTTTTTACTCTTACATAGTAAATTGGGTTATTTTCGAGTTTGCTTACTGTATACTGTGCTTCAGCTCTCTAGCTCAATCCTTTCGAAAGTTAAATTCATAATTTTTATGTCTCATGATTAGTTTGATGCGTTACAAACTGTATACCAAACTAATCCAAAATACTAAGGGATTACAAAAAATGATTACTCACACGTGGAATAATTTATAAAATAAATTTCAAGTTAATCCAAATTTCGGACTGAAAATTCTTTTTATTAAAATGTGCGTTTTGGCTTTATGTATGTACGACGTACATCACATACGTAGATTATTGCTACATATCCTCAATTACAAGAAGTGCGGTTCGTTAAATCGATGTTGCGAATGTCTTCATCCATTATTGAAACAGGAGAAAGACATTTAACTTCCTTCCAATTACCACCGATCCGTGCCAAAGGTACTTAAGTTCGGTGTGTATCCACACCATACATCTGTATACATATTCAACTGGAGTCCTGGCCGAACAAAGGGAACAAACAAAAGTGATTAATCGTCGAACAATGAATCACCGACAGCTTTCCAGAACCTCTTTTTCTGTATTCTCATATTTTCCGATGTTGTTGTTACGTCTGGATCTCCATCTATTTTTTGGGTCCTGTATGAGGGTCTTCATCCGAAATAACGACATAATATGACTGCAAATAGAGATCTTAAGGTGTAAATTATGAGGGGCTGCCTACATGATGATTGCCATTATCCTTGACACCCAAATCGGATCACACCAACAACACCAGCAATAGAAATCTACAAATGTAGGAAACGGATGTGCGTCTTGTATGTGTAGCAGCATGGCAGTAGATCAACTTTCATACAAAAGCGATTCTCAAAAAATATACGAATGTTGAAAATCTTCCACACCTAGAAGTTTTTCTGTTTTTTTTTGTCTCTTTTGCCCTGTTATAGGGACAGACAGTGGGGGCGAGAAATAAAATACGCTGTACACGCAAAACTCCTGTTTGTACAGTACAACAAAACAACAAACATTGAATGTGCTACACAAAGCTAGGGCAATATTTGTCACTTATGAAATTTTCAATGTACTTTCAGGTAAGATTTATGACTTGGAATTATTTGAGATGATGGGTGAATTCAGTGGGAAATGTCGCTTTGTCGCCGTTCTGGATAGAAAGATGAAAAATTTTACATGTCACGCAGAATTTCTAAAATCATTTTTGATACTGTCGGCTGGCATAAATTTCCCCTTTCATATGGAAACCATGAGCTTTCGCGATAATATATTCCTGTTTATATTCGCGAAGAATTTATTATTCAAATCATTCTATTAATTCATTTTGAATTTCATTCGCGGTGAAAATTTCCCAAAATATTCTTTTATCAATAGTTTTTATTCTGTTTCATAACAGACTTAATCGAATTTTGAAAATTTGAACATTTTTAGACGATCAGTGATTGAATATTTCTTAAGTTGCCAAATTTCTAAGTTTGGGGGCGCAACCACATATGTTTATCAACATCGTTTTTTTGAATTTAGTCAAAGTAAAATTACAAAAAAATTCTTTTATTTCTAGTATTAACAATTCTAGTTATATCAAGCTTGAAAGCATTTTTTTTGTCAAATACTCCCGTTTCTCTCAAAAATACGAGCCAGGGTCAAGTCATTTTTAGTAAGAGCTTTAAAGTAAGAAAGGTTAAACCTAATTTTTCGATGAAATTTTTTCTTTTGGTATCAAAAAAAAAACAATGATAGTAAAAATCGCAGAAAATTCCATAATTTTTATTTATTTTCGAAAAATTGAGAAACAGAAAAACAAAGTCGAGAAGTTTAGCTAAAAATCTAGCTTATCCTTATTCGCATTGAAAACCTCTTACTTGAAAACCACTCGACCAATTGAGCTGAGATTTTGGGCTGACCCATAATTCGTTGAAAGTTTATTCTCCTTTATCGAATGGGCTGTCCAAAAAAAACGTCACAATTTTAGCAGGGTGTGTGTGTGTCTTCGGTAGTATTAAATCCCACACAAGAAAACGCGAAAATGCAATATCAAGGGAGGAAGCAAAGATCTGCGTGACGTATTTTGGGGTCAGAGCCCAAAACTTTTGGTAAAAGCTAGTGACGAAAAAGAAAATTAGAAAAAACTTTCGTTCTTTTGAACTTTTCACACTACTATACAAATATAGGGTAAGGATCTCTCCACTCTCCATCGTCACCTCGCTGAATATGACAGCTAGAAAATATGCTACATTAAATCAAAGATGCAATACTTAGTATTCCCTTTATGGAATTATTTACAACTTTTCTGAAAACTTTAAGAGCCTTAAAATGTTGCTAAATGTTCTTTTCTCTCCGTGAGCATCTAGAAGATTGTTCAAAGTTAAGACTTTTGAAAGGTACTTAAATTAAACTATTTTGAAAACTTGAAGCCTCTTCCATCGATGACTCGTTCAACGTTGTTAATTTCGAAATGTTCCGAATTATTTTTCAAGCCTTTTAAAGCCAATCAAAACACAAACATAATGTTCAATTGTGTGGAATGTAGAAAAATGGTCTACACTGAATCGGAGGGATGGTTAGTTGGTTATTAGAGCAAGAGTACGAGGATAGAAAGTATTTTTAAATAAAATACAGCCTCAGGTGCTCAATATGCTTTGTGCTATTCATCTTAAAGCGGAACAAAGCCTTATATAATTAGAGATAACATTCCATAGAAATGAATATATACGACCTATACTTTAGGAGATGGTGGCCAACATTCGTTTATTTCTCCCCTTATATCTACTTCAAATGGATAAATAAAGAGAGATAGTAGAACAAGGGCATTTTAATACTATGGGATAAAAACGAAACACATTCTTCTATACTCATAGCATTAGATATTGAGAGTTTCAAGAGCGTTTTTGCAGTATGTTTCTTGTATATCTGCAGAATCATTCCTCTGAGACGTCCTGCTAATTCCCACATGGACGTCGACTATCGTATTCAGAGTCGCCCAGATAAAGCACTTTATTCCCATCTGTTGGTAAAACTAACTGAACAACATTTATCTAATGAATATAAATTGTCCACCTTGTCTAGAATCCGGATATCACAATATCCATACCGTATGGCTTACTTTCTTATACCGACCAAATGAAGGTGAACGTGAAACGCAAATATACAGGTAGAATTTTAGATCTGTAGCGAAGACACCCAAAAACCACAATCTACAGCAAACGATTAAGTTGGACGGTTTACATGGAGTCCAATATATGTACATATATCCAAGAAGTATGTACTTAAGTCATATCGATAGAAACTACCATGCAGTTGGCCGGACTGGTCTCGAAGGAAAATAATAAAACATACTTCGAGGGAACACTTTGACTTTTCTACTATGCGGAAAAAATATTTTGAAAATTCATTTAGTAATGCCGATGAGTGTTCATTTCCCGTATACGAATGTGATGCGTGTACTTTAATTGTTGTATTGGTAATCCACACACCGGAATGTGTACCGGAAATTGCAAAAATATATTGTAAATAAAAATAAAAATTGATTATTCAAAAATATATACCAGTTAAAGCAACATTGTTCAGTTGAATATTCTCCCATTACCAATCGGTAAAATGGATATAAATCCACGTACGCTTACGCTATATAAATAAAGTAGACACAAAATTTTGTATAATTGGAAAGGACATTTATAACGTTATTAATACTGGCATAGGACGGACAATTGACATTACGAATATGCTGTAGTTATAATGGGTGCAATTTTATGTAACATTTAAGCCATATGGGGACCCATTTGTATTTGCAGTCAAATTTAATTGATAGTGATAAATATTAACTGTAGTATATAGCTAGCCAACAGATAGAGCCTGTATTACTGAACCAATTAAATGAAACGACCATTCAAGCAAATGGTTAAAAAACGTATTGAATGTGTTTGATCGCATTTTCTCTCGGAAAAACAAACTATTCCGCATTCTATAAAAACCAAAGGAAAACTAATTTTTTTTTAATTCTGCTTATGGGAAATTATTGGTGTCGATTTTCTTAATTCCTTTACAACGAATCCAAACCCATATTTTTGTTTAAAAAAAAAACCATATGTCATAAAAGAGGGCAGTCCGATAAGTACTTAGCCTCACCGCCCGATGACGCCACTATCGCAGGAGAAATTTACTATCGTGTAGTACATTCTCATAGACGGCTACAGTCAAAATTTCAGCCGAATCGAACTCGTAGTTTTGTTTTGACCGCGTATGGAAGCGGGCGTGTCTGCGGATTTCAGAAAAATGGAAAAAGAGCAATATCGGTCGGTGATTCGATTCTTGTTTCTGGAAGGAAAATCGCGCAGCGAAATCAAAGAGCGTTTGAATGCTGTGTACGGTGACTCTTCTCCTTCGATGGCGACCGTCAAAAATTGGTGTAACGAGTTTCAACGTGGTCGCACGTCGGTTTTTGATGAGCCACGCCCAGGTGCTACGAAAACGGCTACCACGGAGGATAACATAACAAAAATCCACGATCTCGTATTGGCAGACCGCCGATTGAAGGTGCGCGAGATAGCTGAGACAGTAGGCATCTCAAAAGACCGCGTGGGTCATATCCTGCATGAAATTTTGGGCATGAGAAAGCTGTCGGCGCGATGGGTGCCGCGTTTGCTCACTCCGGACAACAAGCGCAACCGTGAAACCACTTCACAGCAGTGTTTGACGCTGTTTAAGCGCAATCCGAAGGAGTTTCTGCGTCGTTTCTTGACCGTCGACGAAACATGGATCCACTGGTACACACCAGAGACTAAGGAACAGTCGAAACAGTGGACTTTACCCGGCGAACGTGCTCCGAAGAAGGCGAAGACTGTCCTATCTGCCGGAAAGGTGATGGCCACCGTTTTCTGGGATTCACAAGGTGTGATCTACATCGACTACCTGGAGAACGGCAAAACGATCACAGGGCTCTACTATACCGAATTATTGGGCTGATTCGACGCCGAATTGCAGAAAAAACGGCCCCATTTGGCGAAGAAAAAAGTGCTCTTCCACCATGACAACGCACCGGCTCACACGTCCGCCGTCGCCACGGCCAAATTGATCGAATTGGGCTACGAACTGCTGCCCCATCCACCGTATTCTCCAGATTTGGCCCCGTGCGACTTCTTTTTGTTTCCAAACTTGAAAAAGTCACTCGCTGGCAGAAATTTGAGTCGAATGAGGAGGTCATCGCCGCTACGGAGGCCTACTTTGCAGACCTCGAGAAAACGTATTTTTCAGACGAGTTAACCCTCATACTGTCCTTAAGAAAAATAACGTATGATGTCTTCGTGGGTCAAGAATGACCCATTATGACCCATTTATGGCCCATGAAGACTACAGTGCTCTTCAATGGATTAAAATATGAACAAATAGATTATTGTTTTCGGTATTCAAAAGAAATTTGTTCACAGAGCCTACACCATACAAACATTGTTCATGTAGTTGAGAAGATACTTTTAATTAAAATCGAATTTGGGTCAGAAATGACCCGAGGACAGTATGAGGGTTAAAGAAGTTGGAGCATCGCTGGGTCAAGTGTATCGAGCTAAAAGGAGACTATGTTGAGAAATAAATGGTCACTTTTCCAAAATTTTCGTTTTTTTTTTGTAGGCTAAGTACTTATCGGACTGCCCTCGTAAATACATAAGAAAAGCTCCATTTGCCAGGGACCAATCGTCAAATATGATAATAGACAAAATTTTAATTAAAAGAAATCCTCCATTTGTATAGGAGAGGGGGAAAGGGTGGTCCGATTGGATTTTAATGTATGGAACGGTTATGTAATATCATATTCTAAACAGATTTCACCTTTATAAATTTTTCAATACGATTCACCGTTTTCGAGAAAACAGAAAAAAAGTATATAGTTTGTATGGAAGGAAGGAAGAAGTGATCCGATTAAATTTTGATGCATGAAGGAGTTATGTAAAATCATGTTCTAAAGGCATTTTGCCTTAATGAATTTTTCGATGTGACTAACCGTTTTCGAGAAAAGTGCAAAAAACTGTTTCGTTTGTACGGGGGAGGGGGAAAGGAATGGTTCGATTATGAAATCGTAGCTATACAAAATATTAATTATCTAGTTCAATCGTTTCGAAAGTTATGGTGCTCACGGATAGACAAGGAGGGACGGACATGCGGAAATCAAAATCTTTTGTCTTCCCTACTGAATACACCCTGATATAGTTCATTTTTGTGTCCGGCGATTGGTTCAATGCGTTACAAACGGTATACTAAAGCTAATATACTAGTATCACATAGAGTATAATTAAAATTAACTTACATAAATAACTAAAAAAACGGAAAGCTTTTTCAATTTTTTTATGCAAAGACTTTTCATAAATTCCCTTGAAAGTCATTAATAAAAATTGAAATTCTGGTCGCGATGATGAGTACAAAAGCTTTATGCAAATACGAAAAAATCTCACTGTTTCTATTGTATTTTCCGAAGGTTTATGTTTGTTAAGATATCTTCCAAGGAAACAATTCGCCCAGATAAAATTTTATTTCGATTTAAATTTTGATTATAATAAAAAATTACCAACGGTATTATAGGAACGACGTCGTTTCGATATTACCACTTGAAAAATGACAAAGTTTCTAACAAAAAATTGAATTAAAATTAAGATTGACAGCCCACAGACACAATAAATAAATTTTCCCTTTGGTTTATAGTACCTATGTTTGCTTTCTGTCCTCATCAGCGTCGACTCTTAGCCTTAATATATAGAAAACGAAAATCTACAGAATCGTTTTTATCAATTCCCCACACTTTACGGTAGGTATTTCAGAATAAGAAAAGCCAAAAACGAACGAACCGAAAAATAATCGAAACGTAAAGAAATATTTGTCCCAAGGACGGACGGTTGATTAGCTCCTTGTATTGGAAATCGTTCAGTCAAGTCAATACCGAATTCTAACTCAATTATACTAATTGGAGGCTCCCTTTATCCTGTTTTTATCAACACACAAAGAAACTTTTGTACGTTTCCCACTATTTTCAGTTGTGTGGAATTCTTTACTTACATTCAATCGAAAACCACTCCAACTCGATCGAAAAACCAAAGAATCGAAAAACAGGGTGGTAGGCTTTCTTTTTTTTATTAGTATATCTACCTATCAGATTATTTGATATAGAATTCAATTATTATCGGTATCCTCTAGTAGAATTCATCCCATACTATTCCAACCAGTTGAAATCGCTACGTTGTTACAATGTCTAAATATGGCTTTGATTCTAATCTTCTAGCCAAACAACATTTTTCTGACATCAAAGTGAAAAGTCCTCGAGAAGACTAGAATAGAAACCCAACACAAACTTAATGAAGTGGATACAATACGATAGATATTTTAAGGTTCACACTTTCTTCTTGAAAGAATTCCATTGGTTTCTTTGTCGAGTAGGTGAATGCGTAGTACCCAAGAAGCAAGTTTAAGCGAATTTTTGGTATTTTGATGAACGTAATTAAACTTTATTCAGAAGTTATTGAAAATTTTCTTTTGATTATTCAAAAATGTGAAAGAAGTTCATTTTTGAATTTTTCTTAGAAAACAAATTTTTATGGAAGTTTTATGTTTGGAAAAATTAATATAAAATCTCTATGCAAACATATTTTTTGAAAAGATTGACACACAAAATGTTGGGTATCTCTTGCCGATAATATAGGTATGTCACATTTTACTGACACGTTTGATTGCAAAATAGGCTGTATCGTTGCTTGAATATCCACCAAAATCGATTTTTTGAGATGCTCGGATTGTTTATTTTTTCCCATAAAATCTTTTAAAGGGTCTTTGAACAAGGACATAACAATTTTGTATTTTAATAAAAACGCACCCTAAAACTTTTTTTATGAATGCTAAAACGTCAGTCAAGGTTTACATTTTTATCATGGTGAAGTTCACGAACGAGCAACGTTCGGAAATTATTAAAACTTACTACCGAAATTCTGAGTCGGTGATCGCAATCGTGTAATCTCGGGAAATGGTCCGGTCGAATGGCCACCTCGCTCATGCGATTTAACGCTGTTGGATTTCTTTTTATGGGGTTATGTTAAGTCGTTGGTTTATGCCAACAAGCCAACAACGTTAGAGGCGCTCAGGAACAATATCGAAGGCGAAATTGCCAACGTTCCGGCCGATATGTGTGGAAGAGTGGTGGAAAATTGGCTCCAAAGAATCAATCAGCAAACGTGCTCGCGGTGGCCATATGAGCGACATCGAATTTCATACTTAAATGTAACATGTCCACCACGGCATACAGAAAGACAAGGTATGCTGTAAACTCAAATCTGAAATTTCGTTGCTACGTCACTTGTGCCGATTAGTTCGTCAAGTGCAGAAGGAATTTTGTTTTGTGGATGGTAATTTAAATTTTTGTGCGATCTAAATAAGATATTTGTAAATTAGTGGACTGATTGCATTAAATAGTGATCAATAAACATAAAAATTAATTAAAAAAAGTCGGCACAAATGACGTCACACCTGACTATCAAAAGTTTACAGCATACCTTGTCTTTCTGTATGCCGTGATGTCCACTACATCTGGAAAAAATTTCAGCCCGATATCTCAATTATTCTGTGTTTTATTTAAATACAAAACTGTTATGTCCTTGTTGAAAGACCTGATATTTGATTCTCTTCGCCAAAAATGTTTAATTTCTCTATTTTTTTACAATATTTACTACTAGCTTGCATACCCGTCGTTGCCGGGTTAAGTTTTTTCTTTTTTTTATGGTCTATGTTGGAGCTAAACTTTAGGCCAATCGGCTCGGTAATTTCCCCGCGAAAGGGCAACATAGAGGAAGAGCTAAGTTTCGAGATCACTTTACCCCCTGCCCTTACTCCCCCACCTCTCGGGCTACTTTTTAATGGGTCTATGTTGGGGCTGGACCCCCGACGAACAACTGTGCCAAATTTCAAGTCAATCGGTTCAGCCGTTTTTGCGTGAAAGAAGAACAGACAGACAGACAGACAGACACCAACTCAATTTTATATATTAGTATGAAAGTATGATATGTTGTCTACAGATTTTCTAATATTTTTTAAAATTTATTGTGATATTAGAAAAAATGCCGATATAAAATTAACAATACATTTGATCTGCGCCCACTTTAGCTATATAAAAAAAATTTTCCAAAAAACTTTTCTTGAGGAGTCAAAAATCAAAAACATAACAAAAGCTATAATTGCCAATCTGGCAATCATTGGAAACCCGTATGGTGATATTCGTATCAAAATTCGAACAGTTGTGCCAAAATTCCACTTTGAAGTCAAACTTTCCAATAAGATTTTTTAAAATTTATTCCAATTGGATTTTGATGTATGGGAGTTTTATGTAGAATCATATCCTAAATAACTTTTGTTTTTGGACTTTTTTGATAAGATGCACCGTTTTTGAGATATTCGCAAAAAACGTTTTCGTTCGTATGGGGGTACCCCCCCTAATGGTCCATTTTTGCCCATTAACGAACTTAGCCTCGCATTTTACGAAAAACGGATCTGCGCAAAATTTCAAGTCTCTAGCTCAATCCGTGCGCCCGAAATCCGCGCCACAGACAGACAGACGGACAGACGGACAGACGGACAGACAGACGGACAGACGGACAGACGGACAGACGGACGGACAGACAGAAATTAATTATTTTTATCATTCTAAACACACTGGTGTAATTAATTTTTGTGTGTGATGACGGGATCTTGGCGTTACAAACGGTAAGGCAAAGTTAATATACCCTTTGGTTTCACCATACGGGTATAAAAAGGTTCATATGGCCAAACAATATTCAGGCATTGTAACAATTTTGGCGTTTACACAACTTATCATTTTTTAAAACCTAAAAAAATCTTTGAAAAAATTGCGGTCGTGGCTTTTTCTGTCTTACTAAAAGCTTGTTAATAAAACTAATTCACGAGAAATTCATTCGAAAATGGTGCGTGTTGTGGAAAAATTTATATAAAAAATGTGTTTAGAATACGATTTTGCACTCATGACTGGTCATTCGTTGGGTCAATCCTGTTCACTTTTTGTGAAATTCCCTTAAAAAGAATTTGCCAAAATGGCGGTTTGTTAACCTTCATTAAAACCACCACAGTAAAAAGGGGTTAAAGACAAAAATAAAATCTAAATTACCAAAATATTTTTTGCCACTCAGCTAAATTTATTGCTGCTTGGGATCGAAAATACATGGATGACAAAATTTTGTCCTGTTCCTATCGATGTAACGCTTTTCTATGATTTTCTTATAAATACACATTTATATATTTATATATTTTTTCGTATTCAAACACCTACGATATTATCTGTAATCTTGTTTTTGTTTTCAAAGTTAGGAAGCTTGATCATCAGTCCTTTGCAAAATTCGCAGGATACCTTTTGATTTTCTTGTGTTTTTGATTCTCGACTTTGCAGCTTCAATAGCGAAGTTTATCATTTTAGGTTTTAGAAAGCACAACCTAAGGACATGTGTTGGCGTTAAGCATTTTAGAATAACAGAAGATTGCTGAATATGGTGAGTATAAGAATTCCAAAATGAAGATATTATATCGTATATGTTATGGTAACAAGTATAGAAAGATCTGTAGTCTATGATGTGTTTATATGAATATGGGTATGTGCTTTGTTTGTTTCCAGCCCATTTGGTATTCTAATTTTATCCGACGTAGCAAAGTTAACATATTGCCTGGATAAACTTTAGTCCCATCATTGTACACACCATTCAGAAATCGATTGCACATGGGAGAACTTCATTTTCTGCATATCTTCACACATGCTTGGCAAAAATACTATACTATGTAGATATTATATATGCAAAGTATCTATACATTCTATAGAAACAGCATATTAGTTATATTGTTCATGATGTACATGAAATTTACAGTACAATGTTTATGTTCGACGTAGCAAAAAGAAAACCCCCGCCTCTTTACGTTTCTCCATTGAATAAGATCTCTCTGCAAATTCTACGTTGAAAGCAGGAGAAATTCTTTTTTATTCCATGTTTTTTTTCACCCCCAAAGTACCCCTTTGAAAGGAGCTCAAGTATCTGCTGTTTATCTTGTTAGCAGTCGATACATATCGGATATGCATTTAAACGTCCAAACATTAGTCAATGTTCCAAAGTCAAAGCTTCCGTTAGCACATAAATAGAGAGAATTTAATGCAACAGCATGCATTATTTGTATACATGGGAAAAAATGTGTGGAGCTTGTATTTTCCAATATTTTACTCGTTGTTTCTAATTTTTTGAATTGGATTAAGCTGATTAATCATGATGCCAAGTTATCTGAGGCTTAAGTTTTTTGCTACTCAAGCATTATTCAAGTTTACGTACCTAAAGTTCAAAGGAAAAATTAAATTAATTAAATTTGGATTTCGTGCCGTCTATCATTTTATGCCAAGTGATCTTTAAAAAATTTACAAATACACTTTGTATACAATCTTTGTAAAAGAACATTCGAAAATTCTGAAAAAAAAACTTTTTCTTGTGCAATTCCAGCAAAGATTAAAACTTTCCGAAAAATACAAGGAAAATCAATTTCTTTGGAACTAAATACAGGATTTTTTCTGTCAAATTTCCATTTTAATTTTCCCTGCAGTCGTTCTATTGCCTTTAACACGCATATTTGTAAAAACGAAAGCAATAAATTCTGTTCGTTTTTTTTTTTTGTGTGAGCGTTTGAAACACCTTTGTGCTAAAAAACGGTCGTTTAACACTTTTCTCTGTTTGGCTTCTTGTCGTCGTGTTTCCTATCACCAACATCGTAATCGTTGTCATTGTGACTTTATGAAGGTGTCCGTGTGAAATTCATATCCAGATCCTTTGCACCCCAGGATACCAAAAAGTCCCCATGCATCCCCCATGCCAGTGCGTTATGGGAAAGACAAAAAACCGAACGTGACCGAAGAACATCTGTCATAAGGACATAAATATTATACGATGACATCTCAATAACGACGTTAGCCGTATACGTTTTGTTCATAAACAAAGCCATTCACCACCGAAAAAACGTTGCCATTATGGCGAAAAGTTGAAAAGTTTTTTTTTCCAATAAATGTTCCACAAAAGGAGAAAACTTCCATGAGGACAATACCAGGAAAGTTTTCTATTATATAATTTCATTTCGACCGATCCGAACATCATTTCGACCGATCCGCCCCTTTCACCACCTGGAATTTTTCTTACTCTCAATGAAATTGACCGGCTGGCAATCGAACAGTAACTGATGGCTCCCCTTCGGGAAACCGAAATAATGATTGTCTGGCAATGCTATTAGTTTAACTCAAGGGCTATATATCGATGAAAAAAATTCCCAATATTCGTTTTCATTTTTGATTTTTCTGCTGAAATTGAATCATCATCATTGACCGAATTCAATGATAGTCATTTTAATTCTATTGAAAATTAGGTCATTGTACAAATCGGAAAATTTCTATATCCCATCTTTTGTAACATTATAGAATGGAATTTCATAACGAAAAGTAGAATCTGATGATATTTAAAGCTTTTCCAATGTCAACAAAAAAAAACTCAATAGCCAATAGAATAAGAAAAACGTATTTTCCGATTATAAATATTAGATACTTACAGTCTTCCCCGGATAACTGCACATGGGAAAAATCCTGAATTTTTTGGTGCTGTTACTAGGATTTGCGCTTATCCGATACTCCTTTAACAGCAAAAATTGTGCACTTTTTGGGAGATCCTTTTACTGCACGAAAATGTGCACTTATCAGGGTGCATACTTTCAGAAAATTGTGCATTTACTTTTTAGCATTGTGATCAGAACATAATTGCACTGGTTTCTATATTTATTTATTTTATTTAATATTTATTTTATTTTTTATGGTTTTATCTCGCTTTTCTTTCACCTACACAGCGACAAAAAACTTATTATACCCGTATGGTGAAACCAAAGGGTATATTAACTTTGCCTTACCGTTTGTAACGCCAAGATCCCGTAATCACACACAAAAATGAATTACACCAGTGTGTTTAGAATGATAAAAAAAATTGATTTTCGCATGTCCATCCGTCTGTCCGTCTGTCCGTCCGTCCGTCTGTCCGTCCGTCTGTCTGTCCGTCGGTCCGTCTGTCCGTCTGTCTGTGGCGCAGATTCGTTTTTCATAAAATGCAAGGCTAAGTTCGTTAATGGGCAAAAATGGACCATTAGGGCGGTACCCCCCATACGAACGAAAACGGTTTTTGTGAATATCTCGAAAACGGTGCATCTTATCAAAAAAGTCCAAGAACAAAAGTTATTTAGGATATGATTCTACATAAAACTCCCATACATCAAAATCCGGTTGGAATAAATTTTAAAAAATCTTATTGGAAAGTTTGACTTCAAAGTGGAATTTTGGTACAACTGTTCGAATTTTGATACGAATATCACCATACGGGTTTCCAATAATTGCCAGATTGGCAATTATAGCTTTTGTTATGTTTTTTTTTTATTGTTAGTGTATTTTTTTTTAAATAAAAGCTTTTTTTAAATTTTTTTTATTTGATCCTTTTTAGTTATTTTGCATTTGACTAAAATGACTAAAAATCCAAAATGAAAAGGATAATAACATTATCCTAACAGAACCTACCGTTATCCTTACAGACTTTTTAACGTCGGAATCCAAGTCAGCGATCTCAAAAATCCCCCATATGAGATTTTTCCCGGAAAATTTGAGGAAAATATGATCACGTTATCCTTACAGGGCATTCCATTATCCTTACAGACTTTTTAACGTCGGAATCAAAGTCAGCGACCTCAAAAACCCCCAGATGAGATTTTTCCCGGAAAATTTGAGGAAAATATGATCACGTTATCCTTACAGGGCCTTCCATTATCCTTACAGACTTTTCAACGTCGGAATCAAAGTCAGCGACCTCAGAAACCCCCAGATGAGATTTTTTCCGGAAAATTTGAGGAAAATATGATTACGTTATCCTTACAGAACCTACCGTTATCCTTACAGACTTTTTAACGTCGGAATCCAAGTCAGCGATCTCAAAAATCCCGCAGATGAGATTTTTCCCGGAAAATTTGAGGAAAATATGATCACGTTATCCTTATATGGCATTCCATTATCCTTACAGACTTTTTAACGTCGGAATCAAAGTCAGCGACCTCAAAAACCCCCAGATGAGATTTTTCTCGGAAAATTTGAGTGAAAAGATAATCACGTTATCCTTACAGGATTTTCCATTATCCTTATAGTCCTCTTAATGCCAGAATTGGATTCATCGACCCCAAAAACACACGATGAGATTTTTCTTCCGGAAAATTTGAGAATATATTATTTTTTACATATGTTTCCCGAAACTAAATATTGCAGGGGAAAGTTTTGTGTTTATCACAACTGATATTTTTTGATTTCAATACTTTTATCCGACACAACAGGATTTGAACAATTTCTTATTAAAATTTCCAGGCGTAATTTATTTTTATCATTTTATTTTCTGGAAAAGAAAAGGAGTATCAGATCCAGGTTTTGTCCCAGGCCCGCTTTTCCTTTGCATTGCTCGAGACCCACGTCCGCAAAGGCTAATAAATTTTACTTATATTAACTGATAAATCTCGATAACTTTGATCAAATATACCGTAGTAATATGGCATACAGGAATTATCATAAATTACGAGATTATTGTAATTAGCAGGTGTTTCCCAATAATTTATCAATCATTAAATTCATTCATTAAATATTCGGAAATAATGTCAATGATGTCCCAATATCGATTTGAATTATTCAATTGGCTTTCACTAAATCAATACTAATTTAAACACATATACATATATTTAAAATTTATGTTTCGCCTTTGGAATCAATTTGACAAATTACATTTAAATCTAGTTGTTAAATTACATTTTCCCAGTGCCCATCAATCGTTAGATTATTGCCATCTACAGAATATTTCTGTTCGTGTAAGATCCTTAAATGCAAATTAAATTACGTTTAAATCCATAAATCATTCTCCATATGGTGTCTTTACGTAGCCATTACATGTTGGTTGTCGAAAGGGATGTTGTCGGACACCGAAATTCTCCATATTTTTTGAAGAGTAATAATTAATGATCTCATCCAACTTTAACCAGGGCCATTACGATAAGACACCCAAAAATCATACCGAATACGTATTCAAACGGACAAAAAAAAAACGACCGAACAGGATATGAAAGTGCCGCTCACGGTCCTTCTCTTCGTCCACATTGCCATTATGCTCCCACATGTAAATAATACTCGGTTTAATATCCCAGGTCGTTCATTTGAAAACATTATGAGCCTCCGGCATAAAAGTTTTCTCTTGACGAGCTTTTGCTTACTAATGCTGTTGCTGTTGTTGTTGCTACTGCTCACCATTTTTTTTTTATAATTTCGGTTAAGTTACAGACCAAAAATATTTTAACATTAAAACTCATTATGGCAGTTGTCCGAGCAGAATGAAAAGGGCCCAGATATCCCTTAAGGATATGATAAACTATAAAAGTACTCGAGCTCGTTCTTCATTCATAAATTTTCGGTTATGACCCTTTAAAGTAGTCGACACACGTCCAAACCGACATAAATAGGACGACTGGGATCGACAGATGAGAGAATTATAAGGTCAACAAAAATTTTAAAATGAAAACGACCGACTTTCAAACAATGTCTCCGTCAGAAGGGATGAATGTGGGGCTAAGCGATGACTCTTGGTTAATTGGATGGGGGTTGTTTTGGGTCAAGTGACTACTTTAGCATAGAATTGCCATATATGTAGCTATGGCTGGCATAAACGTGTTTCCATTCTATGCTTTATACAAATGAAAGAAAAATATTTTGATTAAAAATGATAAATTCAACCATAATTTTATTTAGCGGGTAACCAATGTCTATGGTTTTCGGATAAGGAATAGCATTTTATATTTATGAGATGAATTTTGACTTAAAAGCAAGGCAGACTTATCTAATTTAAAATTTTTAATTAAAATATTATTTTTGTTATAATATTGCGTGTTTTGCCAACTCAATTTAAAAGTTTTAAATTTATGTTCGAAATTTCTGAAGGAGAAATAAAAACAGTTTTCCATTTTCGACTATTTTCTATGTGTGGACTATGAGTTTTTCGGTAAAGTGGGTAAATGATAGACGGACGGACATTTGGGGAGACGAACGAATGAAGAAGTGTCCCATTTATTAAGTTGAATGATAATTTTTTAATATCCTTTCATAATTAATGACCCGAAAGGAAAGGACAGTCATCCGTTTATGATGGATTTGTGTGGTGCCAGGCATTTTTATTAGTAAATCGGATCTTTTAAAGGAGTTCGGGGAGTATCAATTAACCAACCCGAAGACATGATAAACGATAAATGAATCCCTGAATATTTAGGAACCCAGACTGTAGGGATTTTTCTTTGGAATGACATTTTGATATTAGTTTTGAATTTTCTGTCATACACACACACAAAAGTATACGTATAATTATTATCCCTAAAAGGGGTGCTTGTTTAATTCGTTGGGTTTCATTAATAGGATTTATTTAATGGCTGTGGAAAATTTTAAGCTAATTGTAATTTAATTAATCGTTGCGAAATGAGACTTCTATAATTTTTGAAAGATGTCAGACTAATAAGTTTTATTTTACAAAATTCACAACAAAAAAAAACTGAAATCGGGGAAATTATTCACGATTTTTTTCCGTATTTCGAATTTTCGGAAAAATTTGCCATAAGGCGAATTTCCTTGTTACCAGAAACATTATGTCAAATTTTTCAATAACAAAAATGTGTCTTTGAAACGGCTTGTCGTAGATATATGATCCTTATGTCAAAATGGATTAAAATTGCCTGAGATTTTCTAAAAAAAAAATTGCGAAACTGAATTTCTTACAACATTTTTGATGACGCAAAGAAATCCGGAAAATTACACGAAAACCACCGATTATCAAGACACAAAAGTGACAACTCTAACGGTTTCTAAGTTATAAGGAAATACAGTATTTTTATTTTATTAGTTGTTTTAAGAATTCGTACCTGTCGTATGGCTAATTGTAGATATCGTCACCTGAGAATTTAAGTGTCATATGCACTCAGAAAAATGTCCAGGTCAACTTTTTGTCAGGTTAACTCTGATCTTACAGCGGTTTCTGTAAGCCGGCTAGCGGTCAGAGTTAACCTATTTAAGGTCAACTCGTGCAGCTCCCAATGCCCTACTTCACCTGCTGGTGGCTCAATTTTAGAATTTCTCCGACCACAGGTCAACTCAGTTTTACTTGCCCACATGCAGGCGAACGCGCGCCTGCCCGAGGCCAATTACGCCGTATGTAGGTCGTCGAGTTAGCCTCCATTTTTCTGAGTGTGTAGTTTTTTTTCGAGTTTTGAATTGGGATCAGTTTCTGAGTTTTTCAAAGCTGCTTTTAAATTTGGTGCAATTCATTTTTAATTTTCTTAAAGACAAATACTAATTCTGTATTCGATTTAAATTTGAAAAAAATCGGTCCGCTGGAAAAAGAGTTATGATAGTTTAAACTCAATTCACTCAAAACCAACGAAAACATTTAAATTCTCAGTCGACGATATGTTATATGTATCGGGTGAGTCATCTTGTTCAACTAATTCTTATTTCAGCAGTGTAAGACGCTCGAAATATCGATAGATTTTTAGTGTCGAATCTCCGCGGGTCGAAATGAATCGATTTCCGCTTGAACAACGTTGAGAAATACTGAGAATTGATTTCCGAAGCGAGTGCTGTGTCCAAAAGGCACAAAAGGTCGTAAAATGGTCGGCATGACTTTAATCTCGTAACTTCATGGTCAGGACAACCACTTTATGATATTTTGTGCGACTTGAGTTTTATCCAAATAATGCGATTTGACGGCGCTAGATTTTTTTTTTTGCAGGGTACCGTTAAAGTTCGATAATATGCTGATAATCCAAAACCGATTCAGCCACGAGGTATTCTTGAAATAAGACTCCAGACCATCGGAAATGTACTGCAAAGTTGGGTTGACTTACTGCATAGCCAGCCGAGACAGCCATTTGAATGAAATCATATTCCATAACTAATCGGAAAATTTATTCTTTTCAATAAAGCAACATACTTTGAAAAATATTAAACGGTGTTTATTTTATAGAAATTTTAAAAAGAAACCAGTTAATGGCTCGTCTTTAGCAATATGTTGGAAAAAATTTCATGATAATTTATTTTCATATATTTACTTTTATGTTTTCAACATTAGAATTTTTTGACCTACATTTTTCTCACAATTTTTCCTCGTGATATCTTTATAGATACATTATTGTTACATGTAGAGAAAACTTCCGTATAATATCCGTGTTTACTGCACAAAATTTGAATAATGTTTTTATTGGAAAGTAAAAGCTCTAGAAGATCCATTTGCATTTTTTATTAAGTAAAGCATGGTATTAAAAATAGATTCGCTATACATCTATAGATAATCCAGTTTTCTTTTTCATAGTAAAAGATACTGTAGGTTGGCAGAAACGCTTTCACAGCATATTCATATAGTGAATAATGAGCTATCTGGGTTCTGAAGCTATATATCCTCAAATAACTTCGTCTTTTTTCCGTGCTACCATTTTAAATAATGAGAAGTATGTTCTTCGTGGAATTTTTCCATTCTGCTCTGTTGTTTTGAATTTAAATTTTCACTTGTCCTTGTACCATCAAACAGTATGGCTGGTATACGATAAGTAAAACTAAACCTTAAACATGTGTCTCTATTTAACTTTAAACAAAAAACTCCTCATCTATTTACCAGCATCAAGTTCAAAAGATTTACATTTCAAATACATCTATGTGGTTCATAGACATAAAACCTTGTACTCGTAACGGCGGATGTTTTTAATGTAAAGTAGAACTCATAGGATTTTACTATTATAAGATGTAGTAAACAACTGACTGTTACAACCCTTCGAGATAGGGCCATATCGCGTTCGCCTACAGGATCAACAACATCGTCATCAACATCGCTGAAGACATATGTACACACTTATTTAAAGTTCTTGACATACCCTCAAAATATATGTATATTCTCATATAAGTAAAATAAAGGTTTGTTGGCGTGATGACCTTGTTTTCCACATCTCTTTTGTTATCACTTTTGGTCGAGTTTTCCCTACTTCACTCGGGTCTATGAAGAAACGCCACAAGACTTTTCAGCAAAGCACTTAACCCCATAATTGTGGACATTTTTCATGAATATCTACACCGCAGCCATCCAAAATAGCACACCCACTTTACTATGTTCACAATTTAGTTGGAACAGGGTTTAGAATCACTTGAAATTGCAATTCGCGCATGAATGAATCTATCTATACAGCCAATGGTTCGAAAATTGTAACAAGTAAGAGTTTTTTCACATTCAACACTGATTGACAGAAATTATTAACGTATTAGCCGGAAAATCTTTCCTGAAAATTTTTCTTTGGCAACCCTACAAGTTTAAGATACACATTTCTAAGATTTAAAATCAAAATTCCCTAAAATTTGATCAAAAAACCTCATGCGGTACTAATTTTATAACCATTCCCTATAGTTTATCTAACTTAAACATTATAACTCTACATTATATTTACTCACAAATGTGGAAAAGCGTATAAAAAATGGAAATCCTGTTCTTTCGTTTGTTCGTTCGTTATGCTGAGGTTGGAGAAAGGAAAAACTTTTGCTTGTTCCTTATGAAGAAAAATTAAAGAGATGAGAATATATAAAAATTGTTGCTTTCATTATGTGACACTCATAAATCAAGTCAGGTTCATTTATTTATGAAAATGAGATCATATTTAAGGGACAGGGAAATTTTAGGGAAATTCGGTTGAGCTTTGGACAGTCGCTATTATTCCGACAAACGAGCCCTAATGAACCTTTTTTCTAAGCCACTTCGCAGGATATTCACATAACACCCACCGACTAGCTACTGTTGACTGTTGCTCTTTCATTTTTTGTATAACAGCAAAAAGGAATATCATTAAATTCTTCCACATAATTTGGTGTGTTGTTTCTAATGACTCCGACGTCATCATCAGGCCAAAGCCTACCATCAACTGTTCTCCTTATTAAAATTTATTTTTTCATTCTTTTCTATCTCCAAAAAAAAAATTTGCTCTGTAATTTAAAGCTCATCATCACCAACGTAGGATACATTTAGCAAAACTTTAATTAATTGTTCTTTTTGTCAACAATAGCGAGATTCAATCTCCTCCAGACACTTTTTGTGTGCGTTATTTTTTTTTTTCTTGTTAGAAATCTTTTTTTCTGTCAACTTGTAAGAGGGTCATTAAGTTCTTATATCGCACAGACGGTTTTTATATTTCATAGAGCTTGTGGCGAAATGAAATTAAAAGACTCATTTAGGGATTCTACCCTTTTTTCTAAAAAAAAAAGAAAACCTTTTTCTAGTGAAATAATCTACAGAAAAGTCGAAAAGTGAAAACAAAAACCCTGTCAAAAATCAACATTAAAAGTGTTTAGCTCTCATTGGGTTTCACTCACGTCATTATTAACTGCCGTGAACTCAAACATATATCAAAGAAACGCTTATAAATCATGACTTGAAGCAAAGGACCTGAAAAGGTCATTATCATAATTACTTTAAAATCTCATTTATAATTACTTTCTCTTCTAGTTATAGAGGGCAAGTATTGTATTCATGACGGAGACCGACTCAAGAACACGGGCAGATAGAAACTTGCTGATCAGTAAGATATTTGTTTCAGGCAAAATTATGGGATGTCCGTGTCGGTCTGTCCATTGTACGTATCTTAAATAACTCGAGAATTCGTTGACTTAGCGACTTGAAATCTTTTGTAAATACGTTTTACAAAAATCGTAGTTTCTATCAACCTAAACGAGTACCTCCGATACAATTTTTATACCCGTATGGTGAAACCAAAGGGTATATTAACTTTGCCTTACCGTTTGTAACTCCAAGATCCCGTCATCACACATAAAAATGAATTACACCAGTGTGTTTAGAATGATAAAAATAATTAATTTCTGCATGTCCGTCCGTCTGTCCGTCTGTCCGTCTGTCTGTCTGTGGCGCGGATTGCGGGCGCACGGATTGAGCTAGAGACTTGAAATTTTGCGCAGATTGGTTTTTCGTAAAATTCAAGGTTAAGTTCGTTAATGGGCAAAAATGAACCATTAGGGGGGGTACCCCCCATACGAACGAAAACGGTTTTTGTGAATATCTCGAAAACGGTGCATCTTATCAAAAAAGTGCAAGAACAAAAGTTATTTAGGATATGATTCTACATAAAACTCTCATACATCAAAATCCGATTGGAACAAATTTCAAACAATCTTATTGGAAAGTTTGACTTCAAAGTGGAATTTTGGTACAACTGTTCGAATTTTGATACGAATATCACCATACGGGTCTCCAATGATTGCCAGATTGACAATTATAGCTTTTGTTATGTTTTTTAATAAGTTTTTTTGAATCCATGCGTTTTTGGAAAAAAATGAACATAACAAAATTTAAAGGAAAATGGTTTTTACGTGGTTTTTACATATCTTAAAACAAATATTGTTTTTTACAAATCTTTTCCGAAACCAAATATTGCAGAGGAAAGTTTTGTGTTGATCACAACTGACATCTTTGTTCATATTCGTGATTTTTAACTCCCGCCCAGCAATCATGCAGAGTATTAATGATCCTTTTTCATCGCCGTCAGGTTTGACTAAATTATCCAATCGTTAATATTAAATCTGTATTTGAACCTGAATTTAAAAAAAAAACATCATTTCATAAAAGTGGCTTGTCAGAACTGCAAAAAAGACCTATAATTTAACTTTAATTGACTAAAATCCAACAAAAAATTGTTGAACTTTGATACAATTGGATAGTACCAAATGAATCAATTGGTACAGATTTATTGGATTCGTTCAAAGTCAATTTCGAATGCGGATTTAGCGTTTTTTTTTTGTAGTCCTTAACAACCTTAGCCTCAAACTTGGCAATATTCCGACCGCGTTGTTGTTCCCGTATATCAGACTTTTTCATCACTTAAAGTTATCACAATTTGTCACTGGTATTGGGTTTCCTCCCTCGTCCAACAAAAAAACACTTTGTTTCCTTCCTTATTTTCTTCTATTCAAAAATACTCGTTCAGGAACCACGTCGTATTGCCAGATTTCAATCAAGCCACCATAAGGGTTAGAATTTATTTCAATGCCGGATTTGTGCCCCGATATTTTGTACAGCCATCGCTGCTGTACATTTTCCCGATAAAAGAAAGAAAAAAAAACACATCAAGTGAAATAAATTCAAGCATTTGCCACACTGTGATTTGTTGGTTTTTCCTTGGTACAACAATACAAATTCAAAAAGCACTCAGCATTCGGGGGAACGCCATTCAGCACATTTAAAATTCGAAATGGTTGCACATTTACGTGAGCTTTCATCGGACATAGATTGATTTAAACTGCATTTGCATCAAAGCGAGAATTGAATGAGATTGCGACCGACTCCTACACATGATGGCGATGATTCCACTTCCGTTTTGAGCAAGCAGGATGCGATGAACAAAACGATAAACTCCACAGCTAAGGAAGAGGTGTTTCTCGGTTCTGCTGCTATTACATTTGCTATACGTTTCTGTGTAATATATGGTATGTCTAATGTATATATGGGATCGTATACGAATCTAACATGGTGGCATAAATAACCAAGTATGCATAGAACATGAATTGCTTCGACATAGACTATTAAGTAGAGCTGGAGTGCACCCATCATGTCTGAAGTGAATGCTTATATGAATGATGTATGGTAAACAGGAAAATGGGTTAAATCCCTAACAAGTACCTCATTATCGTTGAATCTAATACAGTAGCAATTCCATGTAAATTCACATATTGAAAAGTCTGAAAATACTTGAAGTACTACTAATACTGGTTCGAAAAGATTTTATGCAATTCTTTAGAAACAGAAATTGTAAAAAAATGTTATTTTTTTAAAAAGTGACTACAATTCTGTATATAATTGGTTGCAACCCGGATTGGCCTTCGTCTCGGAGATTACCTGTTCGACCTTCTCCAACCGTTCTTTGTGTTCCGGTATCCGTCCCAGTCTAGCCACAGTCCTTTAAGCTGCCCTTCTACGGCGAAAAGCTTGTTTTGAGGAAACCTGATGTTGCGAGCTTGAGGTTGCGCAACCCGCACACCGGCATCTTCCCAACATCCGCCAGAATCATGACCGGAACTGACGTGAAAGGCTAGAAGCTGGTATACGCCAGAGTAACAAAAATACATAAGGCTGCCAAAAAACATGTAGTTAGCAAGAAAATCTAAAAAAAAAAAAAAAAAAAAAAAAAAAAAAAACAATTAAGAGATTAAATTTTTTTATGATCACAATATTTCATTATACTGCGTACTACATTGTAAGAAATTAAAAAATCTGGCCTGCAGGTTTTCCGGAAAAGTTGTTAACTTATTCATTTTCCAATTATCGAAACCATTCGGCTTAGATTTTTAAGGATTAAATTGTTGCTGAAATGTTTGTGTATTGTAACGTAGTTTGCGCTTAAAGCGAATACAATTATTTTTGTAATCTGACAACTTTCGAGAAATATAAAAAAAAGCATCGTTTTCTCGTTTTATTACTCCCACTAAGGATTTAAAAAACGTGATTTTTTGAATTTAATCATACAATATAAAAAGAAAAACCGAATTACCAAAATTCTTCTTAACATTCCTTTAAGGAAGGTACAACCATCTCCAGTAGTATTTTTAACTAAATTTATGTTATCACCTCGAACACAGCAATACGTTATCATTCGCAAGACTTATTTGATTTCAAATAAATCTCGTAAGCAAAGGTAATGGTGAACGAAAGGTAAGAGAGAATTTTCTATATCAGGCATACGATAAACTTTAATAACAGGAGATTTTCTTGGTTTTCTTGACAGGGAAATCGTTAAAAGAATTCGTTTTCTCTGCTGTTTCATACTATATAGAGTCAACATTATTTCATTCCTTACACTTGACTTGTGCGTTCTCACAAATTAATTAAGTTTAATCAGAAAATTTGTATTCAGATGAAAATGCACATAAAGCGAAAATACGAAAGTAGGACCACCACGTTACCAATACCAGTATTGCCAGCCTGAAGCAAATGACTAATCCCCATCCCTTTTAATTCTCATCATACTAGCACTAGTCGAGTATTTGCAATGTCGAAAGTCAAAATGGTCGGTCGGTCGGTCGTTGGGTCGTCAGATGCTAGCCTGGAATACGATAAAATTGTGGCCAAACTACAGTCCATCCACCTTTTCTATCTCGATGATGGCATATAGAATGTATATTTCAAGTGATATAAGCGAATTTATGGTCAAAACGTGTCCACTGAGCATTCAATGATTGAACAATTTCAACCTATGCTCGACTACTAGACGGATAGTATCTCTACCAGGTTTTGTTAGTAAGTTGGTTGAAATGTACTCTGAATATTGTGACGTAAGTATATCTAGATGCGTACAGTAACAACGATTGTATATGCGGTCATATTAAAAATGTTAAAGGATCTTTGCCGTAACGTCCTCAATCTACCTGGTTTTGATCTATACGTACGGCAATCATACAAGAGTACCATCCACTCGTATTCTATTTGCTCTTTTATTGAAACTTAGATTAAAGTCCAATTGTGGCTGGAATTCAAATGATTGCATTCCAGATCAGAGATTTCGTTTAATATCCAGAAGCAAATGTAAAGTAATTATTATGAAAGGGGTAACAATATCTAGAAAAGGGTTTTTTTTCAATATCAAAAAATGGCGAAGTGATACTATTTTCAAATTCGTTACGTCAATTTTTTTTTTTGTAATAAAATATGTCTTACTTTTAGCCCCGTGGAGCGATCTGGAGTAGTGTTATTGCGGTCCTATGTGCCAACAAAGAGCGGGATAGAAAGATTTCGAAAGGCCTAAAATTAGTGTTTTGTGGTCGACATCAAGTAACGTTTTTCGCAATAAAATAAAGAATATTTACTTTCATTACCAAGTTGAGAACAAATCAAGATAGTAAGTTGCTATAAAAACAAATTGTTGGCAAATTTATATTCTACCATATATTCTACGATCCGTATATTCTACAAAAATCAAGTACCTAATTACATGAATTCTATTTATATAATTAATCAATTTTAGAAAGAAAACACAAAAAAAAATCATAACTGAAATTCTAGAGTAAAAACCATAACAAACGCTATAATTGCCAATCTGGCAATTATTGAAAACCCGTATGGTGATATTCGTATCAAAATTCGAACAGTTGTACCAAAATTCCACTTTGAAGTCAAACTTTCCAATAAGATTTTTTAAAATTTATTCCAATCGGATTTTGATGTATGGGAGTTTTATGTAGAATCATATCCTAAATAACTTTTGTTCTTGAACTTTTTTGATAAAATGCACCGTTTTTGAGATATTCGCAAAAAACCTTTTCGTTTGTATGGGAGGTACCCCCCTAATGGTCCGTTTTTGCCCATTAACGAACTTAGCCTCGCATTTTACGAAAAACGGATCTGCGCAAAATTTCAAGTCTCTAGCTCAATCCGTGCGCCCGCAATCCGCGCCACAGACAGACAGATAGACGGACAGACAGACGGACAGACAGACGGACAGACAGACGGACAGACAGACGGACAGACAGACGGACAAACAGACGGACAGACAGACGGACAGACAGACGGACAGACAGACGGACAGACAGACGGACAGACAGACGGACAGACAGACGGACAGACAGACGGACAGACAGACGGACAGACAGACGGACAGACAGACGGACAGACAGATGGACAGACAGATGGACAGACAGACGGACAGACAGACGGACAGACAGACGGACAGACAGACGGACAGACAGACGGACAGACAGACGGACAGACAGACGGACAGACAGACGGACAGACAGACGGACAGACAGACGGACAGACAGACGGACAGACAGACGGACAGACAGACGGACAGACAGACGGACAGACAGACGGACAGACAGACGGACGGACGGACATACAAAATTTAATTATTTTTATCATTCTAAACACACTGGTGTAATTCATTTTTTTGTGCGATGACGGGATCTTGGCGTTACAAACGGTAAGGCAAAGTTAATATACCCTTTGGTTTCACCATACGGGTATAAAAAAGTCTAGCGTTAATTATCGCAACAACTAGTTTTCTTTCATTGTTTACAGAAAACTAGAGGAGTTAAGAAAGACATTTAATCTTCTATGCGTTTGTTTGTCCAAAAATTAAAATCAAAGTTTGGTTTTAAAACTTAAATTTTTCGCCACTTGGTCTTAAATTTCGGAACTTGCTTCCATTTAAAGTTCAATTTTGTTCTGAAATTTATAGTATCGTTGTCTTCTCTCACATACTATATATTTAGCTGTCTCTTATCAATGAGAAATTCCTATTTATCATTTAAGGCTCAATTTTCAGACCATTTGAACTGTGTGGGATAATCCCTTTAGGCCCGGTTTTTGTAAGCGTACGGAAGAACATGGTTCTGGAAGTGATTTGCGGTGACAGCTGTAGGTTTCGGTGATTATTCAATTGAAATTAATCAAATGAGTTTTATTTTATTAAGTGTTGCATAATACTGTCCTGGACGGAGCGGAATTAAAGAAATCGAATACAAGCAAAATAGCGTCCATTTTTATCCGACTTCCAAAAAGGAAAAGGTTGAGAACCACCTGAATCTATGTTTTTTTTAATATATGTTCACGACTAACTTTTTACTGGGTTGACCGATTTTTAAAGTATCTATTTTATGTAAAAATTTGCATATTTTTTAACTGAATTTTTTTTTTTTTTAAAGCCCTCTTCCAGAAATAGATTAACTAATGCGTAATAATTCTGTAAAATTTCAAAGAAATCGTTAGGGAGTAATCGCTGTCACTGATTTTGGAAACGTTCGCACATAGCTCTTTGCAGTCACATAACTTTTTTGAAAAATAAAGTCGAAATGATGCACATCATGAATATGGAGAAAAAAACGATTTTGCCAAAGTTTGCAGGCAGGCATAAACCCTTAAAGCCGTATTTTGGTTAAATGCTAAAGTATTGGATTTTTTTATCTTCATTTACATAAAACATTAAAAAACAGACTTTTTTGACATCACACCCAGACACTTTTAAAGGCAGTTCACTTTTTATTAAACAACCCCTTTCAGAAATTACTAGAATTACCTTTACCCACTTTGCAAAATAACAACGCTAATTTGAAATAAATTCTTTAAAGAGAATGTTGAAAAAAGTCCAACACCCCATTTCGATCAAAAAACACATACAATCACAACATATTGGCATTGACAATTCAATTCGAAATAAATTCAATGAGAAATGGACAGTTCGGGCAACAGGCCAAATCCACTTATCATTTTATCACTATAAGAGGGCAACAAATATGCCGCCACAATGTCGACCTCTGGTTTACCCACCCATCCTTCAGCAGTTCATTAATTATCCACAAATCGTTTTTCTACTTACCTTCAGCTATTCGTTGTGCGTAAACTGCTTGGTCATATGTCAAGTCTTATGATATAAAAGTGGATCGAGGTGGAGAGGTTATGGCTGGCGCCTTTTATGTTGAAAAGCCCCATCAAATAAATAGAAAAGCTACCATCTAACACTCAACAACAACACCACCACCCCATCTCCGTATATTAGCCGCCACATAACCATCATTACCCCACTATTACCACCGAAATTACCCCCGGTTTCGTCTTAGATTACCCTCACAGATGACTATTTCCAACGTTTGCTTGGCCTGCAGTAAGTCACCGAGTGTGTCACCGCCATACCACAGCAATTTCGGGCGCTTACGAGTACGTATCAAGCGAATAATGCTTGGAACCGTTATATATATATATATATTCGTTATGCCAGCTTACTTATATGCCATAAATATAGACCCGTTATACTGGTATAATTGCGGATGTGTGTACACGATTTGAACCAGCCGTGACAGCAATGACCATAAATCAACGTCAGTCAATATGTCTGCCCGAGAATTTCATGAATGGTCGACATTATGGTTTATGTATCCTTTTCCGATCCCTTTGATGTTATCCATTTATGGATCTTATTCTTTTGCTCGTTTTCACACACGCGCCGCACTGCTCCAGCCACCCCTAGTTTGTACGATCATCCCTTCATCGATGGCAATGTATTTATTATTCGAATTTTGGGGGTTAGCATACCAAACTCACTTCAAATCTACACTCCGAAGCACTTCCAATCGAATTGAATCGCAACCAATGACATCACCAATATCACTAACACCGACGCAAAAAAAACGTATCAGACAAGGTTGCGAAAGGGCTCCATTTATAATTCGGTGACATGACACATGGTCAGATGCCGGAACATAAAGGCCGTCAATTGTGAAACGGACAAAAGCGTTATATCAATTTTTGGTCATTGTCATCAATTTGTGATTCGGAAGCCTATAAGGGATTTAAGGACAACATCAACATCCAGATAGGATACCATCATACAAAATGCTCTCGTTTTCCTAACACCGTAGGCTATTTTTCTATTTTTCATGTTTCGTGGCTTTGTCCCTCCGTTGCCGTTACCGTAACCGTTTCCCTTTGATGATTATTGGACATTTGGGACTAGTGTCAAAAGAGCCTTTTTGTCCCACTTCACAGACATTTTCCCCTTAAGGATTGTGAAATTATGAAAGGACAGCTCGTCGATATTGATTAACATTCTACCCTCTGCAAATACTTAAGACCGGACCAACACCGCTGGCTGTGTTGTAACTCCAATACACCACTCAACTTAAATATGTTAATCTGGTTTTTGGTTTTTTTTTTTTTTTTTGTGAGTGGCCGTCGCTGTTAGGCATTATGCGGGCTCTTTTTCGTCCCTCTTCTGGGTTACATTTCGGTAATCAGGATCTATCTTAGGTCGACATGGTTTTTTCCCTTTTCTTGGCATCACAAGAAAACATTTTTGAATTTAAATAGTAATCTATCTTGAAAAGTTTATCTATGTCAGGGATCCAATTCCATCATTATCTAAAATTATCTTTTATTCATTGTACTTTTTGATTAATACTTTGGTTTCCTTTTTGTGTCATTTCTTTTTTTTTTTGGGAAGTTGTGTACATAATGACAGCTATTTCTTTATAATATGGTTTTTATCGATGAAAATTCAAATAAAATATCACTTCTTTTTTAGTGAACCAAAAAAAACTGTGGTTGAAAGATTTTTCACAGTTTTCAGGAAGAAAATATAGTCAAGGAAAAGATTTTTCAAACAATCACAGTGTGACCTCGGTAATCTATAGTAGACTTTCTATAAGCGAGTCAGTTGCGATAACTGACAAGTAATCCTCGCAAGGTGTGATGTTTAGGGTCCTTTTTGGCAAATTTTCCTTTATTTGTATCTTTTCGATCGAAGGAGTTGTCGGATATCAGTGAAATAAAATCTAAAATTCTTAAACTCGACGAAAGAAGACTTGCAAAAAAAAAACGCGAAAAAAACGAAAATTTGCATACTTTCAGGGTGACTAAAATGGACCATAAAAATGGATGGTTAAAGAAATACGCGTCTCTTATTTTTTGGTTGTAATTTCACAAAAAAAAAATTCAACAATAATATAACGTGAAAAACTTTTTTCCATTATCAAAATATATCAGAAATATATCATAGGGGCCTATTGCGGTTATCGATATCTATTCGATCGACCATCGTTGGCCGGAACGATCGAAAAACAATTTGGTATTGCGTAAGGTTCATCGTTCAAGCAATCGCTATTGTGAATTTTTTAGTGTTTGACGTTTGGGAATTCACATTGTTAAAGATATTTTAATGTTTAAAAATGACTTCAACGCAGAAAATACAATACTGAGCTCCCTTAAAAAATAGAGGTGGATGATAATGGCGATATGAGCGAAATTACACCAGAAGACGGTTTTACAAACCAACGTCAAGGCGAAAATATTAAACACCGAATGTTGAGTTCTTTGAATTGACCAATATTTCAAATCTATGTGAATAAAACAGTTTTTAAGTCAATTTTTTATTTAAATTATTTTTATACCACTTTGGTATTATTTATCTTCATTTTTTCAACCAATTTTTATATTGGATTTTTGATCGAAGTTTTGATCAAGATATTCCTCATTAATAATTTCCTAATGTGTACAAATACTTCCATTTTATTATTAGCCTCTAATTTTGATAAAAAAAGTAATTGCAATACTTCACCGATCGCTAACTTGACATAAACTTCACCGAACGATCAAACAAATGTCATCGTTCCCAACTGAACGCAGTACCGATTTTTCGATTTGACATTTCAACGATCGATTGACGAAGCTCACAATAGGGGCCATACTAATAAAAATGAGTTGCTGTCTGTCTATCTGTCTGTTCCTCTTTCACGCAAAAACGGCTGAACCGATTGACTTGAAATTTGGTCTGTGATTGTTCTGGTTCCAACAAAGGCATACGTAAAAGTAGCGGGAGGGGTGGGGGGAGTAAGGGGAGGGGGTAAAGTGATTTCGAAACTTAGTTTTTGCGCCATGTTACTCTTTCGCGGGGAAACTACCGAGCCGATTGGCCTGAAGTTTAACTTCAACATAACCATCAAAAAAAATTGTAGAATCTCATAAACAGATTCTATAATTATTAAATTCTCTAAAGTTTTAAAAATACGGTAATCCCTTAGTACTCGTATTAATTAAACACATTTCATAGAAGAAAAAAAAACGAAAGACTTTCGATATCTTACCAAAATAGTACCAATTTATTAAACAAAGAAGAAACTTTGCAAAAAAAAAAACTTTTTCCATCATGAAAATGCCAAGATGAAGGTCATTTGCATGAAAATAGATTCTTTTTAATCCAAAATATTTTTCAACAAAAAATTAATTAATATTCTGCAACTCTGCTTAAGCGAAGTATTTAAATTTAAATGGATAAAGTCCATCTTATCCTCGGCTAAAGACACAGAAATTTCCTTAGCAAAAATTAAAGTGCTTAAAATGATTTTAACTCGCGACTTAATTAAAAACTTTCTGACCGAAAATATCTGAAAATCGTCGACCCTTGTTTATAGCTATATATGTTCAACTTGAGTGTAACCCTAAAAAATCTATTTATATTAAAGATACGATGAACCCAAATAGATTTTATATGCGACAAGGATATCTTTATCTGTACTGTGTAGATATAGATCGGTATCAGGGTGAGATTCCATCCGAAGGTGAAGCGGAAAAGGTTCTCGACTAAAACGTCAACAGCAAAAGTTTTGAAATACAAAAGATGGGAGGAACTTGAATGATGATGAAGAAGAAAGGCACCAAGGAAACTTTTCATTCTAAACTTGCGAAGTTTGTGAAACAAAAAGGATCCAGAGTGATTATATTTAGCTATGTGTATATACTTAGGATATTGAAGCGATTGGCCACGGTGGTTTCCTAGATAGGGTTAGTTAAGAGCTTTTGTTACTTGTTTCCGGAATTTTTTCGTGTGATTTAATTAAAACTAGTATTTTTTTTTTTTCATAAAATGGAAAATATGTTTTATAACTCCTATATACTCGTCTCGTTCGGCGACATTCCTTATGCATTCTTCTCTCGCTAATTTTTAATATTTCCTGCAAAAGAAAGTCAATAAAAATGCTACTACCTTACCAGAGAATTTCCTTAATATATAAAATATTCACATGCTTCCCGTATGAAATTTTCGTGAAAGTTTAAACTGTTTCCAAGTCCTCAGAGCTAAAATAGGCAAAGAAAAGATAATTCTGTTGAATCAATAAAATTGTTTTTGTTTTCAGTCGTTGTCATCGTCAGTGAAAAATTCTGGAAATAGAATAACCATATTGGGAAGCAGCTGCGAGGTAGAAATTCTGATAAATAAATTCGTAGTAAAATCATTAAATATTATAACACGATTTCGAATTAAAAAAATAAGACCCCTTTTCATGTCGATCAATTAGGATATTAATTTGACTATTTTGACACAAGACTATTACGAGTTGATATATCTTCAGTACACGCAACCCTTCTCAAATCATTCGCAAATTATAGACTTTTAATTGTCCACTTTCTACATTCAGAGATATATTTGGCATCACTTATTTGGCATCACTACAGTGAAGCGTGTATAAAACGGAAACACCGGACCCTGTATAAACCGGAAACCTGCCCAAGTCAAACATTTTTCCAAGTCCCGTGATTTTAAAGCTGTTTTTCAAACAAAATGAACCCGGATATGAGATTCATATTCTGTGTTTAGGACGATAAAAGAAGTTGATTTACGTTGATTGTCTGTCCGAGAAAACTATAACTATTGAACAAATTCAGCTAGAAACTAGAACAGATCTGTTTCTCGTACAAAGTAAAGCTAAGTTCAACAAATACAGTGAAACCTTTATGAATCAGACCCGGGATAAGCCACACACATTTAAGTGAGAAAACGTGGACAACTTCCATGTTTCCGTGCAAGTCCGGCTTATACAGGTTTCACTGTAGAATGGTTTTTGAAAAAAAAAGCCCTGATAAAACTACTGTAATTAAAACTTATTGGAAATATTACTACTTTTTATCATCACATGTCAAGAATGATTTTTTTTTCTCATAAACCGAACCATGGTACACGAACTGAAGAATTGAGGCGTTAAAAGCTAGAGTGGACCAACCCACATGTCGAAATCGTGAATTTTTTTGTGTTTGAATCACTATTGCGAGTGAGTTTTTAGATAAAAATGTTTGGATGCACAAAAGAACATTTCAACATTGAGTAATAAAGTCCACAGAAATTTTTTTTCCAAAAATTTACAGTCAATAATAATACAAAAGTGGAAAAGCTTCAAAAACTCGATTATGTGGCTTGATCCACTCTAGCTTTTAACGCCTCAATTTTTTTGGGCTTTAAAGATATTTACAAATTCAAACGTCGACAACTCGAGGTTTCACCATAAATTTTTATATATAGTTACACTCTTTTAAAACAAAATAAAATACAAATGTTTTTTTACAATATGCTGTCTACGCCGTACAAATTTTGATGGTCTATGTTGGAGCTAAACTTCAGGCCAATCGGCTCGGTAGTTTCCCCGCGAAAGGGTAACATAGAGGAAGAGCTAAGTTTCGAGATCACTTTACCCCCTCCCCTTACTCACCCACCTCTCAGGCTACTTTTTAATGGGTCTATGTTGGAACTGGACCCCCGACGAACATCTATACCAAATTTCAGGCCAATCGGTTCTGTAGTTTCCCCGCGAAAGAGTAACATAGCGCAAAAACTAAGTTTCGAAATCATTTTACCCCCTCCCCTTACTCCCCCCACCCCTCGCTCTACTTTTACGTATGCCTATGTTGGAACCAGAGCTACCACAGACACTCATGCCAAATTTCAAGTCAATCGGTTCAGCCGTTTTTGCGTGACAGAGGAACAGACAGACATACACCAACTCATTTTTATATATTAGTATGATTTCTTAAAATGAAACTAATTAAATTAAATTGTTATTTCTTGTTATGAAGCTAATTAAATTAAATCCTTGTCAATGAACGAATTAAGAGCAAAAACATGTCATGGCCAGAACAAAATTACAATTTCTACCTCGGTTTGGGAAATATTGGGCGCACAGTGGATTGGAGTGATTAAAATTTCAGTGCTGTCTTATCAATATTTTATACGTGAGAAAAAAAAACTAATGGATCAAAAACAAGCAAAACTCTTTTTTTAATGTTTTCAAAAGTTCTAACTCGATAATTACTATTTAGTTCGATTGAACTGAAATTTGTCACATATTTTCTCAAGGGGCAGGCTCAGCAAATTTGCTACAAATCAGATATTGTTTTGGGCAAGCTAAGAGTTTTTCACTCGCCCCCCAAATTGATTAAAAAACAAAAAAAAAATTCCGCAATTGTTACCGAAACTAATGGATATTTGAAGTTTCCCGTACTACACTACCAAGGCGTCTTTAAAATATGTGCGAATATCCTCTCTAATAAAACACTATGTTACACATCTAACAACATAATAATCGTCACCTTTAAACAAAATCTGGGATGGTGTATTTAGACATCTCGACTAAATAATAGTGAAATTATATTCCCCTATTCCACCCCAATGACTTGAGTAAGATATATTTCTATGACAGAACAATGAATAAATCCAGGACGATGGAATATGAGAAGTGGCATAAAGCCTTATCGTAAAGTATAGACTCCAAAGACTCCTTAGCAGAACAATAACCTATTAAAGTATCTTTGTCTAAGTATTCGCATTGTTAATGTTCATATGCTTTGAATTGCTTCTGGAAGAGCAATATATCCCTAAGTGTATGCCATTGACAGAATTTTAGTGCTCTAATTATTAATATTCTTTTATTTCTATGTCTCAAAATAAAAGCTTCGAAAGCGACAAATATTTTACAAATTAATCAAAAAATCTTCTCTTTAATATTTGGGCTTAATTTATTTAAAACTTTTACCAGAAAGAATGAACAAAAAAAAACACAAACCAAAAACAGTTCTGTGAACGAGATTATTTTCAAATTTGTTAACGATTTTCCGACATTTTTTTTTATTTAAACATTGTACAAATTCCAAACTTTGATACCGAAAGGCTTAAATGAAGCTTTCGCAGAATTAACATTTTGCCACACTCTGGCATATGTGACTTGTTGAAAGCTAATGAAGCTTTCCATAGTAACTGGAAATTATAAACGTTGGTTAATCCCCAAAACAAGAGGATTAAGGGACTTTTGTGCACTTACATTCAGTCTTCTATATGTTGAATATCATGTTGTACACCCTATCTGGGATAAATCACATATGCACAGTATTAATATCCACGAACAAGCTTTGATGATATTTCGTATTATATGTACCTGTCAAAACAAAAAAAAATTGTTTTTTAATGAAATTTTAAAACATTTTAATTTTTAATTTAACATGCTTCAACATCAAATGATTTTATTTATGCATAGAATAAGTAGGGTCAGGTAGGGTGAAGTGGTCCGTAGGGAGAAGTGGTCCACCACAATTTTTTTTAGTAATAGTCACATTAGAACAGAATATGCAACTCTCATCGGTTGCTCTTGATGACAGCTTATTTTTTATTAGTCATTGAAGTTGTTTTTTATTAGTCATTGAACGTATATTTTCTCACTCTCACAGACCAGTGCCAAAAAAACATCGTTGAAAGTTTTCGCGAGTATTCACATTCAACAACATTTTGACGGATTCTTCATCAATTTCAATAAGCTAATTAATCTAAAATGTTGTTTACATTATGAACTTTGTAAATCCACCGAATTTCTGCACTTTTTTCCACAATTGTTGAAGCAGCGTCATTCCGCGCAAAATAGCGTCGGTAGAGAGAAGTGGTCCACGTTTGGTAGGGTGAAGTGGTCCACCCTGTCAATATCATATTTCGTGTTTTCAAGTGTTTTTATGAGTTATTTTGAGTGTTTCAAATCGTGGCCGAAAATCGATGCGACGCTCGATTATAACTTCTCCCAAAAATCGAGCTGAATTAGAGTAGCAGAACAAGCCGCCGGAAAACGACGCTTAACAACTACACCAAAGAAACCAACACCAAAACAGACCAAACGCTCATTTGTTACTTTCGAATAAACCATATTTTTGATCAAACTTCATGATTATACTTTTATTTGTCATTTAATTTTATGTTTATGCGATTTCTGGAAAGTTTTTGAGGGTGGACCACTTCACCCTACCTGACCCTACGTTAAAAGGTCTCCGTTTGATAGGTTTTTAATAATAATGAACTATGAAAAATGGAGTTCATTAATCCACATTCGTTTGAATGCATGGATTTTTTTGGTTTATTCGGGTAAAGGAAATAATTATTTCGATGGAGTTTACTTTACCAACAGTTCAGTCAGTATAAAATAATATGACGTCAGGTTTTTGTTGATGGGCGGCATGCGAGACCTCACACATGTTGAAATATGCTGGGGTGATTTTTATATGACTGAAGCAAGCCGAAGGGATTAAAACTTGTGTTACGTTTTGCATAGCAGTATAATTACTAATGTAAAAAAAATAAAACTAAAAAAATTTAGTCCACAATTTCCAGCAAAAACCACTCAAAGAAATTACCAAATTAAAAACAACTTTTTCAAAAATTCATCGCTCACGAATTATTTTTCGTCGGGTTTAATATAATTTATTTTAGACTAGAATGTAAACCCGTCATTTTTTGAGAAAGTTTTTAAGAATTTTTGAATAAATAGCGTTATTACTACTCAAACTTCGGGCAGAAATTTCAATATTTTGACATTAGAATTTGAAACAGTGACCTCCAAGACTTATTCAATTGAATAATCATCGGCTTTTTCTTATAATAATTAATTGGGTAGAATTGAAAAATATAAACTGACAAAAAAGCAAGCTCAATAAAAGCTTTTAAAAATCAATAGTATTTTCAGCAATATTGGCCCGACTTTGTTAATATCCAGATAGGATAAATTAAAAATAGAATCTGTTGAAAAGTGTTTGCAATTTTAGATTTTGCACCGATTTTGAGACATATTATATAATTTAATTCATACAGCACTTTTTTTATTTTAGCCTCCCGAAGAATATTTAAATACGCAGCTATTAGATAAATTGTCTACAGGAAATTTCGAGAAATTTACAATTTCAATGGACCAAGAAAGGGTTATTTTTTAATAACATATGCTTGTATGCGAAATCCTTTATCCAACACAGAAAGCCCCACTCCAATCCGTCGAATGATTCTAAAGTTAATAGGAGAGGGGTTCGAAGAAAGTGGGGGTGCAAAATAAAGCTGGCTATCCTTAATTCTGTAAGTAATTTCATCGATATCGGTTAAGTCGTTTTCGCGTCATGCCGGAACAAATATACATACAGACCGACAAACACACAAAAACAAATTTTAAATATCGCTTCTGGCTTCAGTGCGTTGAAATATATCGATGAATTTCCGAGCAAATCCAAAATTAATCAAATTATCGACCTCTTACAATTTTATTATGTATAGATGAGTATGGCGAACTAACATTGGGCTTAGAAATTGATTAATTGATATCATTGTGTAGATCACATCATCTATTAAAGTATGCCACAGTTCATGTTCATATTGAATATGTATTGTTTGTTTGTTATTAATTCATTCCCAGTATTGAATAGCGCAGAAGTGTCCATCGAAGAGTGAGTAAATTTCACTGAATTTTATCCATCATTTATCCTTAATACAAAATACCGTCAAATCACACAACAGGCATCAGTCGTTTTCAAAGGTCTTCATTCCTCTGCCCCCCGGATTGTATATCGACTCCACCACCTACTATTTACATATATATCAATACAGACGAGATTGTATAAAACTCATCCATGGTGCTTCTGGCTATCGCCGTACAATATTCGTCTGCATCAGACACTGCAATTTATCAAGTTTATCCTGGCAAACGTGTAACGTGTAATTCTGTTAAGTGCAGCATGTGTCGGGCCATTTAATATTTTGCAAAGAAGGAAGGATAAAGAGATATGTTGTCCCTTGTCCGGAAAAGCTCCTCTCCTATATTTTCCCATTAAGTGTGAAATATGTTCAACGTCAAAGTGGTGTAAGAGCAACGATCTCGAACTGATTTGCCCTCACAAATGACCTGTGTCATACGAATAGGGTAAATCGGGTCGAAATTTAAATGTCAAAATATATAAGTCACTTTAGCGCACATATTAATCGTGTATCTTTAATATAAAATAAATGAAAATACATATTGTGGTTTTTTTTTTGGCGGTTTTCTATAGGTTGTCAATTATTTACGTAAAACCGGCCATACACGCTGTTGTGTATACCTGAATAATTTCGTCATTTGCTAACCCTTTTCAGATAAACCGGTGAGGTTCGTGTTTGTAACAAAGTACTTCAAGTCTGACGACAGTTTTATTATAAACCAAATAATTTCTTAGAAAATTTAAAGGGTTTCACAGCGGGGAAAAGGGGGGGGTAGATATTGATAAGAAATTTCCTTGAGGGCTGGCTCCTGTCATATTGAAAACCGGATGCAAATCTGTTCAGCGATTCCAGAGATATCACGAAATGGGGAAGGAAAACTTGAAAAAAATCACTATATTAGAATAAATTTCGCCTATTTTTATACCCGTATGGTGAAACCAAAGGGTATATTAACTTTGCCTTACCGTTTGTAACGCCAAGTTCCCGTTATCACACACAAAAATGAATTACACCAGTGAGTTTAGAATGACTAAAAAAATTGATTTTTGCATGTCCGTCTGTCTGTCCGTCCGTCTGTGGCGCGGATTGCGGGCGCACGGATTGAGCTAGAGACTTGAAATTTTGCGCAGAGGCGTTTTTCGTAAAATTCGAGGCTAAGTTCGTTAATGGGCAAAAACGGACCATTAGGGGGGTACCCCCCATACAAACGAAAATGTTTTTTGCGAATATCTCAAAAACGGTGCATCTTATCAAAAAAGTGCAAGAACAAAAGTTATTTAGGATATAATTCTACATAAAACTCCCATACATCAAAATCCGATTGGAATAAATTTTAAAAAATCTTATTGGAAAGTTTGACTTCAAAGTGGAATTTTGGTTCGAATTTTGACACGAATATCACCATATTGGCAATTATAGCTTTTGTTATGTTTATGTCATGACAAAAAAATGTCCCTTGAAAACAGTAACTTTTCAGGACATTTTTTATGTCTTGGACAAAAACGTTCAAAAATAAATCTGAGTCATTTTAATGGCAGACCATGAAAAATGGCCGAAATTTTTTGTCTAATCGAGACCTAAAATAACGGTATAGTTTTATTGAAATCAATTCAGTACACGGTAAAAATAATTTATGGATTTTTGTGAAAAAACTTTTGTTTATCAAGATCTTTTACACCTGATTTGTATCAGGCAGGTGTTTATCAACATTCTGTGAAAAAAGTCAAAACATCATAGAAATTTTTTATCAAAATTTATAAATGGTTTACATTTGACACATATTGACGAAGATATATACGAGTTGACAAATTTGGTGCAAAAGATTTTGATAAACATAAATTTACTCATATAAATCCTTAATTTGTTTATCGTGTAGTTTTTAGAGAAATTTTGTCACAAAAAACTGACTTTCTTGTATAGGTATGATATTTCAAAATAAGTTAAAACAGATTAGGAAATTCCTTTTTCGATAAAAATTCAGAAAAAAAGTCATAATCGCTAGCCAAACGTAGTATAAACTAAAATCACATAACCTTAGTTCCAGATATTTAAGTTTTATGGCATATTAAAATACTTGCCTTGCTCTATTTCTAACTAAGAAATAGAGCAGAGCAAGCATTTAAGAGTCCTAAAATATGCAGACCATGATTGCTGCTCCATCCTTTAATACTGTAATTATGAGAAAAGAGATTAGTCTCATGGCAACTTCCATTAATTTTAATCTCTTTTTTTTTGAAAAATCAGAATCTTAAAACCCCTAAATACGACCAAGATTTTTAAATATAATCGTCGAGCATTTCTTCTCACAAGATTCCAAATGGATAAATTACGGTTAAATTATCGTAATAACCAATAAACCGTTTTTAAGAGGAATTATGCATAGCATATCACATTTGGTGAAAATCATTTTCAACATCGTGAAATTCAACACATGAAAGGTGTTCCCGGAAACGCAAAAAAATAAACAACAAATAGGGGAAAAAATTAAATGAAACTGAACGAAGCCAGGGGAAAGTTAAAACAAAAAAAAACTTCTCTCATAAAGAATTGAAAAGGAAAAAGGTCCTTACGGCAAGGAAACAAAGAAAAAACGGAAAAATACTTTGCTACGGAAGATAAGACAAATTTCTAAGATTTAAGCTTTTTATTTTCCCTTGGACGACTAAATCTATACAGAGTGTCTCATGGTGTGACTGTGCTATACGATTTCTTCGTATAGCATATAGAAAATTCGTTCAAAATACATACCTAGGTATCCTTGAGGTATTCTCGCCATTTATCCTTTGTGAGCAAATTGGCTGTGAAATTAAGCTGTGGGACGCCAATTTCATTAATTTTTATATTCTCAAAATGTTCCACTGCTCGTTGGAGTCACTCTTGCCCAGGTAGACGAAAGAAACATCACCATCGTATACAGGACAATCTACCAGATTGTTCCAACTACGAAACGATTCCAGCAATTTTAGCATTTTAGGCGGCAAGATGCGGCTCCAGCCAGCTACCTGCTGTTAGGAAATCATCCCATGAGAATAAAGGAAAGGGGATTGATAATGGAAAGTTGAAACAGTTTTAATGTTGGAAGAACCACCGATTGTCGGCGGGTGGTGTAACGCCCTATAAAGTGCCACAACGTCATGAATATGGAGGTATATCCAGTAAGATCGGTGGTAGTGAATGACAGTGGTTGGTGGTGATGCGATGGCAACAACCATCATTTGGTGTTCTGTGGCGCGGATGAAACTACGGTTACAGCGAAACCAATTTGTCTGACTGAGGCATTTTATTGCGAAGGAAATTAAAACGGAAATTTGAAAAGCGAAAAATGAATCCAAAAGTTATTTTCAGTTTTATTAAGAATATTAGCTTCAATTTCGTACAGACACAGCGAGGAGTGAAGATCTTTTGTCAGGTTTGAAATCGTATCACAGTCCCTCAATGTTTTGCAGATACGAATTTCGACACATTTTCCGTACAGGACACTAACAAAAAATAATAACTTACCGGCGGCATAAGAAACTTAAATGAGGAATTTTCTCGTGAAATTGTAAATGTGTCTTAATTTGTTTGCAAATTATTTCAACTCGCTGACGACTTTATTTACATTCATTGAACTTATTTAAATGAAATCACAAATAATTTCAAGTACCTAACGCAGTTTTTTCTCGTACTTTTGGAACTTAAACCGAATTTAGAGAAAAGTCAAAATTGTTTTAGGTATATAATTTATTCCATTGACAAAACTTAGACAATTTATAGTTTTTTTAGTCAGTTTTCTTTTAGTCACAAATGACACCCATTCGAAATTTTGAATCCTGATTTTGAGACCATCAAGACATTTGAACGTTACATTAAATCTTTATAGACTCGATTATTCAAAAAATAACTCAGAAAAGAATTTAAAAACTTTTTCATTCAAAAGTATTTTCAATTTTCTTCATATTTTAAAATAGTTGTTTGACAAACGCAAACGACAAGAAACTCTTAATAAAGAACGGAAATTGCGATTTTTACGGTTTCTTGATTTTTAATTTTCCCTAAAGCTGTTAAACATTTTTTTCCTTGTAATTTGATATTAAAAATGTTAAATTAAATTGATCAAAGTAATTCTAGAAACTAAAATGTAATTTAAGAGGGAAAAACCCGTGAAAACGACTGACTTGAAATCAGCATGGATGCTCGCGAAGGCCTGGTTCCAACATAAGCCTATTGGAAAGTATCCCGAGGGATAGGAGGAGTAAGGGGAGGGTACAAAGTTAGTCAAAAGCTTAGTTTCCCTATGTTGCTCTTTCGCGGGAAAACTATCGACCCGATTGACTTGGAATTCGGCAAATCATCAGGAGTCCAGCTCTAACAAAGATACACAAAAAAGTAGACCGGTTGGTGGGCAGAGTAAGGGGAGGTGTAAAGTAAACCCGAAGCATAGTTTTTCCTTTATCCTATCCTATAATATAATACGAGGAATGTCTATCTGTCTGTCTGTCTGCACAAACGATCTCGAAAACCCGCCTAATGATTTTCACGAAACTTGGGGGTTAGGGATTTTCGGGAACAAGAAATCGATCTAGATAGGTCTCACCTCTGAGAAAATTCCCCCTCGATACCCCTCGCCTGGTATCTTCGAATTGGGTGGTCCGATCTTAATGAACCTTTACAGTATTACTAAGGTGGCTAAGGGCTTTCGATTTTTTTAATACAAACCTGACTTTTCCCTCCCCTCGATACCCCTCGCCTGGTATCTTCGAATTGGGTGGTCCGATCTTAATGAAACTTGACAGTATTACTAAGGTGGCTAAGGGCTTTCGATTTTTCCACTAAAAACCTGACTTTTCCCTCCCCTCGATAACCCTCACCTGGTCTCAAAACAACGTTTCAAAAATCGGTGACAGCGATTACTCAATAACCACTCAACCGATTTCTATGAAATTTTGTTATCGCGTGTTAGTTTTAGTTCTAGCTTTCTAGGTCAGAAATTTAAAAGGAGGTGAGACGACTTTGAGGTGGCCGAGCATGGCTCGGTTTTCCTGGTACTATTAATTTTTCGCGGAAAAACTACCGAATCGATTGGCATAAAATTCGGCACAGATGTTACTCGGGGTGCATCTCTAATATATTCCCATTTAAATAGACGAAGTTGTGAGGGAGGGGGAGGGGTTCGGGGAGCCGGTAAAGTGAATCCGAATCCGAATGCTGGAATTTATTGTCTTTTTGTTAATTTTTGAAAACCATTTTTCGAAAAAAAAATAAAGAAAAGCCCGGAACGCCAACTCTAGGCTATCTAATTTGTAACCAACTGAATTTTGTCATCTTAGGTTGTGTTCTACTCACGCTTTTAGTCGGGTCCAAATTCTAGTACTCTATATGAGAACCGACAACATCTTTATTTTAAAATACCTCGTTTTTCGTATGGTGGGAGGGGAGAAGGAATGATTGTATGATGGAAAGAGGAAAGAAGGGTCCGATTTTGCCCGTTCAAGAACTTAGCCTTGCTATTTTCAAGAAACGCTACTGTAAAAAATTTCAAATCTCTAGTTTAATCCTTTCAAAATTATGGTGTTCACGAAAGAACAGACCGACAGACAGATGGACGGACATGCGGAAATCAAAATCTTTTGTCATACCAAATCCTTTGCGTAATTCATTTTTGGTTTCCGACAATCGGTTAAAAAGAACATAATAGATTGCATTTAATCATCTCTACTTGGCAAACTGCATAAAAGAGAAAAATATATTTCTGATTTAAAACTTTTTTAATATCTTGAATATCTGTTTCTTTTTTCGAAAGATTTTCGTGTTCTTAGAATGCTTAAGCGATCAAAGCGGGTCGAGTTTTCTGCCAATGTTAAAAAAATCCTTAAACTAAATCACCTGCGACAAGAAAGTTTATTATTTTACCTGTTCGACAAACACTTTTAAAATCAAATCATGTACCAAGCAACTAACTGAAAGCAAAAACTGTAAAATCAGCATAAATAAGAGAAAAAAAGGAACAAATTTCTTGGACCGGTTGCGAGGATGGCCACATCTAAATATACATAGATCGATCTTCTGCCGCACATCTTGTACTTGAAAGTTTCCGGTTGTAAGATAAGAAAGACAACAAAATACTCGTAGACTTGGAATTGGAATTTTCTTATTTTTCTGCACAAGGGCTACATTGCTATCATGTCCCCTCACCCCCCCCCCCCCCCCCCCCCTAGTCGACTCCGCAGCCCATCTCCTATCGAGTGTTACCACATTCAAAGTACTGAACTAAGCAAATCAACTTGAGTGGAAAAGTTCATTTTGGGAGTGGTTAAAGTGCAATTCAAGGATATTCAATTTACACTTGAAGTATTATTGGAAATTTGATAAGAAGACTTGAACGATTTCACCTCCATATCGACATAGGTTGATTTTGTACTTGAAATGAGGTCATCAGCATCCTGTCACCACTTTCTAAGGTGGGATAGCAGACTATGGCGGTTAACGAATTGGTAGTAGGTAAATGTAAGGATCTAGGTCAACAAGAATGTCGTCAATTCGGCTTTTCCAACATTTTATTTCGCTAAAAGGAAACGATTCGACGGTAAACGACAGAAAATACCGCCTTATAAGGGAGAAAGAAATGAGAAAAGAAGAAGATATGTATAAAATCGACATCCTTTTTCTGTATTTTGGAGCTTATTATCGTTGAACGGTCGCTGCAAATTTTTTTTTTATATAATTTCACTCCAGTGCGACGGTAATTTCCCTTTTGAGAGCCTGCCAAAAATGATTTGAAAGTCTTCAACACCCCAGCAATCAGGTGCCTAAAAATTTGGCACAATTCCAGTTTTAACACAAGTACCAAATAAAAATGTACGCTTAAGTTGGATGTTATGTTAGCTTCCTTAAAATGGTTATCTTCAGGTACAATATATCTACTTATGTTCCCCATTTCTGTATCTAAATATCTATATAGATTTTATCATTGTATATATGAGACGTTGAGAGCAAAAGTGGTCCAACCCACATAATCGACTTTTTGAAGATTTTCCACTTTTGTACTATTAGTGACTGTAAATTCCTGGGAAAAAAAATTTTGGATGGACTTTATTACTCGATGTTAAAATGTTCTATTGTGCATCTAAACATTTTTATCTAAAAACTCACTCGCAATAGTGGTTCAAACACAAAAAATTTCACGATTTCGAAATATCGGTTGGACCACTTTTGCTCTCAACGCCTTAAATCTATACTCGTACATGTATGTAGAGAATCTTTCTGTGGTAACTCTATAATGTGGATTCACTGCAAACACGATGTGTAACAAGTGCACGACGACGCCATTGGAAGATCTTGTTGGAGAAGTCGCGCAAACAACAAATTATACTACCATGTGCCCATTGCCAGGATATCCCATTGAATCGCATTGTAAAGGATTCTACATCAACGACGTGTTGGACTGGGTTTGAAACGGAAGGCATACGAGTATTAGAGCATCTATAAAATAAGAAAATTTTCGCCTCGTTCTCAATCGACTGTCTTTAAGTAGGCCATTAAGTTGTTACAAAGTATAAACAGGAACAATGAAACAAGACTATTTACACCCTGTAGACATATGGTAAATATTCCTGTTTGCCAGAACATCGGAAACGATTTCTGCTGGTTTAAACATTTATTTGCTGAAAAACAAATGCCTTAAAAATCTGTTCCATTTCAAGAATTGTTTGCCGTCATTTATTTTAATTGACGTAATTTACATTAATTTTTTAAAATTTTAGTATGAATAAAAAAATACGAGTAGTTGGCAATGTTATTATTTAAGTTAAATGACATGATTTTAATGATATTACTCGAAATGAATTCGAAAAACAATTTTTTTAGAATAATTGGCTAAACATCAAATACAGAAATAAAATTTTTAAGGGTTAAAGCAGCGATTCTCAACCTGTGGGGCGCGCCCCCATAGGGGGGCGCAAGTACAGTTAAGGGGGGGGGGGGGGGGGGGGGGGGGGGGGGGGGGCGAGCAAATCCAAGACAAAATATTTAAAAAAGTTTATTAATTGACTGAAAGGAAAGTACTACCCACATACAAAACAAAATACATTTTGACATAATATTTAATAATTAACTTATTAACTTACGCTTGGAGCACAATGAACGCGAAACCAGCGCAACTACAACGCTCTGAACTGTCACGCAGTGCAAAATTCTAGCGGCAGAGCACAATGGCAGCTCGTGAAGTAGTACAAGTGACATAATATAAAGTGGTATAAACTTGGAAAAATTACAAAAATGGATAATTTTGAAGCGATAATTTGCTTTGTTGGTCTTTATCTTTGTTATTTGCACTAAGGCTATCAATTTTTCCTCGAACGACATTTTTCCAACCTCACTTTATGAACTGTCAACGCAGAATTCTGCGGCAAAGTTAGACGTTTGCAAACTTATTATTGTATGATAGAATTATTGTATGATAGAAAGAGGAAAGAAGGATCCGATTTGCCCGTTCTTTTGCGTTGCGGTGACGTTGTAGCTGCGTTCTATACGTTCACTGTGCTCACTTCAAACAATTTGTGGGAACCAAACTTTTAAGTGACAGTTTCTGCGCCAGTTTCGCGTCGGTTTCGCGTTCATTGTGATTTCAGGGTTAAAACAACTTCTCGCGAAACCGCAAAAATGACGCAAGAGCAATAAAAAGGCACCGGATTCTTGTTTTGTCAACGCTGAGGAGTGGTGTTGCCAAATGTCAATAAATTACTGTTTTCTTGGTAATTTGTGTTTAAAATTAGGGTAGCAGTGTAGGTTTAGCGCCAAAATACTCAAATTACGTTATTATTGTATACATTTTATTGTATGCAGGGGGCGCGATGACAATTTTGATTGAAAATTGGGCCGCGAATACTGAAAGGTTGAGAAACGCTCGGTTAAACCAATAGTAGTGGTTTCTACATGCAACAAAAAATCATACTAATATATGAGGCGTTAAAAGCTAGAGTGGACCAACCCACATAATCGAGTTTTTGAAACTTTTTCACTTTTGTACTATTATTTACTGTAAATTTTTGGAAAAAAAAATTCTGTGGACTTTATTACTCAATGTTGAAATGTTCTTTTGTGCATCCAAACATTTTTATCTAAAAACTCACTCGCAATAGTAATTCAAACACAAAAAAATTCACGATTTCAACATGTGGGTTGGTCCACTCTAGCTTTTAACGCCTCATATAAGAATGAGTGGATGTGTGTCTGTCTGTTCCTCTTTCATGTGAAAACGGCTGAACCGATCGGCCTGAAATTAGGCACAGATGTTCGCTGGAGGTTTTTCTCTAACATATAACATATCCCTATTTAAAAGTAACCCGAGTGGGGGGGAGTAAGGGAAATATTTTATGGATAGCCCCTAAATTGTCTCTTAATTTAATAGCGATTTACTTAAGGAAATTCACAAAAAAGTCTTCCAATCAAGAAAAATATTTTCTGACCGCCAATATAAAGAATTTACAAAGAAATGCTCTTGATGCAAAACGTTTCAGCATTCTCTCCAAGAAATTAGTGTTTGGTTGTATTTTGATAAAAGAAAAGACAATATATTTTATGGAATATATTAAATTCCCTTTACGCAATTCCATTCTTAAAAATGTCCCTTAATTAAAATTTGATAATGAAGGAATCCTTTTATATTCACAAATTAAAACATAATGCAATACGAATGGTGTATTATTATATTTTCGATCAATTTCAATCTTTATTATAGGCACGATTATGTAGTCGATGTCGATGTCGATGATGATGATGTCCTTCTTGCACGGAAATCAGTAACCCAAACCATGTTGTCAGCCACTAACACGAGAGGGAAATCCCTTAAACATGCCAAGAAAAAAAAATGGAAACTGGATGTTGGATATTAGATATAAGCCGCCCACTGCCTACACTTCTACATTTTCGATATTTTCATCCTGCACACCATAAACCAATTGTTCACATAATATCTTCATTATATCTGAAATTCTTTCATTTTATCTTACTTTTATTTATTCTTTTTTTTACATTTTCCTACGCTGGGCACAATATTCTGATCATCTTATCTATCTATCTGTGGTAACAACAATATCCATCATCCACAAATTCCTGGTCTTGTATATTAAATTATTCGTAGCCCTATCGTCGTATTATTCCTTTGGCTTTCTCTTGGCCCCGTTGCTGGCCTGTCAAAACTATTCAACTTCTTTGTAGGTCCTTTTAGCATCGTATATATGTATAAACCAACCGTATTCAAGTAGACAAGATCAGATCCAGCCAGACCATATAACCATTCCATAAACCAAGCCAGACCACATCAGATCAGACCTAGGAACAGGCAAACGTCGGCTTGATGCTATTCCAGATGAAATTTCCAGGATGCTTGAACTAAGCTAATCCTAACACAATAAACGACTAAGTTTGTATTTACATTCTTACAAAATACAAGCGTTTCGTATATCTACAACGATTAGAGCTACTCTCTCAATCTGCAAAGGAATAAACCGAACAGTCAGCATCATTTCTATTCTCTAGATACTGGGCGTATATCTATATAGATATACGGATGAAATAAATATACGAATAGGCATGTATATATCAGATATTTCTATCCATTCATAGGTTGAATTTTCCGTATCCACACCAATTCTTTGTATAGTTTTCTACTTTCTATCACCATCCCCTATGGTGCTCTATTTCCCATAGATCAGAGTATCCTTTTCTGGTGGATGTTGTCCCGTTAGTATTGGGTCAGTTGCGTGACCCCATAATTTAGTTTTCGGATGAAGCACGAGGTAAGCCAGGGAGGAGTTTCGAAGCTTTTGGTTCGATGTATATAACTGAGAGAAATTAATTAATTTATCTTGAGGGTAACGTCAAAGTGTACACTTCCATTAGTCCAAGAACGAATGAATTTACGTTTTCACTACTTAAACATTTTTTTTTATATTTTTGTTTTCTGAAACGTTTTTCCTTCGGTCTTCTTGCGGTCTGTGGAAAATTGATGTTAGAATTATTGTGTACGATTTCATATCGATAAGGAGTAACTTTTCAAGAATAACCTAATCAAAATGAAATAAGTGAACGACCGACCGGCGATTACATAATTCGAGGGCAAAAAAACATAATGAATTCGGTCATGCTATGATTGATTTGATTTTCGAAATGATAAATTCCTCAACAGTAAAGTAAATGTGTACAATTATGAAGGTATTTGTTTCAGCCAATATTGTGTTATATCCATTACCAAGTTTGGTAAACTTTCTGTTTGAAGCGTAGAAAAAAATCGTGGGAATTATTTTTTTTGAGATATATTTCCTGGGGGTTGTGTTGAAAGCACGCGATGTCGTACAACTGATATGCAATATGTTTGCGTCAATATTAATGGTAAAGTTTTAATTTATTTTTATTAAAAGCCCTGATATATGTATATGTTTCGAGATTAAAAATGTATACTATTTCTGTCGCATACAATCAACCGTCGTAAAATGGTAGGAAACATTTTGCTAAAAAGAACAAAATCTTGAAACTTCCTCTAACCACCCCCATTTTATGATTCCATGATTTTCAATACTCAACGTCTGTTTCTGGGAAACATATTTTGTTTGGGATAAACCAAAATTTTTTGTATCCCTAGCAAAACTTGAAAAGTCATATTAGATCGCATAGGTACTAAAATTTGTGATTTCTAACAACGTTCGATCTGCAAGTCTCATATCGAGAATTTAACAAGGAAAGGGTGTTTTTTTAGACGTGTGGTTTTCAATCTGGCACTACTTTTTTCGGAGTTGGTCTTTCTGACAGTTGTCACTTGATTTATGCTCAGTTTGGTTTGCCATTTCGTCAAACGACCATCAAGCGCGTCGCACGTTCGGTGAATGGGTACAAAACGAGATGGCCACCGATCCCGATTTTGTTGAATGGGTACGTCAATAAGCAAAATTGTCGCATTTGGAGGGATGGTAATCCACAAGCCATTCTTCAGACGCCGTTACATCCTCAAAAAGTCACTGTTTGGTGTGCTCTATGGGCAGAGGGAATCATTGGTCCATATTTCTTCAAAAATGAAGCCGGCCATAATGTTACAGTCAATGGGGAACGCTATAGAGCCATGATTAATGACTTTTTCGATGTGGACGACCTTTGGTTCCAACAAGATGGCGCTACATGCCATACAGCCAACGAAACAATCAATTTATTGAAGGAAACTTTTGGTGAGCGCATTATCTCGCGTCGTGGGCCTGTGGCGTGGCCTCCAAGATCGTGCGATTTAACACCGCTGGACTATTTTTTGTGGGGTTATGTGAAGTCGCTTGTCTACGCAGATAAGCCCGAGACGATTGACGCCTTGGAAGAGAATATTCGGCGCGTTATTGCTGACATACGGCCCCAATTGCTGCAAAAAGTGGTCGAAAATTGGGCCTCTCGGCTGGAATTTATTCGAGCCAGCCGCGGCGGCCACTTGCCCGAAATCATTTTTAAAACATAATGGCAAACCCTTATCTTTATAATAAAGCTAAACTCTTGGCCATAACATTAAATTATATGCGTTTTATTTCTTCTTGCAAACCACACGTCTAAAAAAACACCCTTTATTTGACGATAGCATCCTGGCAGTTGTTGCTCTTGTTGTGGTTTTCAAAAGCTTTTATTTACTTTCATCTGTTAATTAATTAGGATCAAATTTTGTAATCTAATTTTGATCCACTGTCGGATAACGCGAATTTGTCAAAATTGAAGACACAGAGAACCCATTGCGTGGAACCCTCAACAAAATGACTGTAAACATGCCTAGAAAAAAAAAGTGAAACACAAACATCATTTTTTAATCTTACTAAAAAGAATTTAAAAATAAAAATAAACAAATAACTTTTATCAAAACGACTCACGCTTTTTACTTGATTTTTTTAATACTCAACTCCCAAAAATTTATTATAAACTAGGGGCTGCGCCCCGAACCGCTTCGCGGTCCCCATCCCCACATGATACGTTTCCCCGCGAAAGCGTAAGATAGAGGGAAAAGTAAGTTTCGAGATGACTTTACCCCTTCCCCTTACTCTCCCCACCCCTCACGATTCTTTTCCGTATGCCTATGTTGGAATCAGAACTACCACAGACACTCATGCCAAATTTCAAGTCAATCGGTTGAGCCGTTTTTGCGTGAACAGACACCAACTCATTTTTATATATTAGTATGATGAGTATGATTTATTTAGTAGGTACACATATTTTTATAAAAATTTCTTTAAAAAAAATCGAAATTTCGTATTTTGGATTTATGTTAAATTTCTTTTAAACGCTAAAACGTTTTACTTTTAAACGTTATAAATTTAAGGATTTATATCACACCAAGTTTGTATCAACTCGTATCTTTTTATCGACATTTGGTGTAAAATGTTAAAACAACACCAACAGCTTTTACCAAATTTACACCAAACATTTACCAAATTCTTATATTTAATACCAAATGTCGATGCGAATTGATACAAAATTAGAGTAAAAGATCTTGATAAACAAAAATCTATTCATAAAAATCCTAAAATTTTTAACTGTGTACATTTTCAGAATAACGAAATGCATTTGTAGCGATAAGTATTTATTCAATAACACATAGGTAAGCATAGACTTATTCACCTGATATGTAAATATTTAATTTGTGAAGTATAATTACATATTTTGATGTTTTTAATTTTATTAAACAAACTCTGAAATAATAATAAAAAATATCAATTATAAATACATTATAGCAAAATTAAAATCGATTGGCAGATAAAAAGTTTAATTAGTGCATTTGATTAATATTGAAAACTGATTAAACGATCGACATAAATGTGTAGAACACTAGCAACACATATGTATGTGTTTGTAAAAATATTTCCTCGCCAAATACAAATAAATTTTGATTTTTAATTATTTCCGCAAAAGCATTACGAAAACATGACATAAATGAACTGCCCTGCCCTACATCTATACTAAATAACATCAATAACAGTGACGATGATGAGGCAGCAGTAAAAATGGTAAATGGTGTTTGCCGAGGCATTATTTCTTATAATGCGGATTGTGTAAAATCTTTTGGGTGATGTTATTTGGCACTGGTTTACTACACACTATCGCCTTTGTAATGGCAAAGCCAGAGGTTGACGTATAAATCTACATTTGCGACAAATGGTCTGCAAACAAAGAAAAATTCCTGTTTGTACCACCAGAATTATATACAGGATGAAACGGAACAGGATCTAATATAGTTAGATATACACCTGAAGCCAACCATCTATGTCTACAAAGAAATATATTAAAGGGATATTTCTCTTAACGTTCTAGCGAACATTGCTACAGGTGCTGCAGTACACAAAATAAACGATAAACAAGAACTTTGGACTCCGACTAAACATAAGACCTGCGACTTTGCCATGAAACATTTACAAATTCCGGCAACTAATGAGTTCTCCCCAACTAGACGTCAGCAACAAAGCTAAAAACGAAGCCAGAAAAGGACGATGGTGGCGGCAGCGGGTGGTGGTGGTGACGACGACAACGACATGTTAACACATTCAAGGGCAGATGTGCTTTTTGCAATTAATTTCCTTTGTCGGGGGAACAATTTTTCCTTGTATTTATTTTACCTGATTCAGAGCAAACTGCCACATGAGTCGCCCCCTTGTTGTCGGCATTTCATACTCTCGAGGAGCTCGGAAAACACCATCAAAACAGCCTCAATGGGCTGGGCTGGCTCTGATGAAGCGTTTGGGGCATGGAACCTATTTTTAATTGGATTGCATTTGTTTGGCGAAAAAGGGCTGAAAAAGGGTCTTTGTTTGATGGGATATTAAATATTTTCTTTTAATTGTCCCTAAAATCTTTTATACCTATATAAAACGTTCGTTACGCTTTCTCAGGTTGCGGACCTAACAAGGTACCATGATTTTCACTTTCACGAAAATTTAAATACATAATGCTTTATGATAAAGTGTGACATTTGATGTAAGAAATGGTGTTTAATAATTTTTTATGTGAATATTTTTTTGAGCTTTAAGTTTTTAGAATTTTTATATAAACTTTTAGTTAAACTAGAGTTTTGTTTTGTAACCTTTTTGAAATTCTAGGACAAAAAGTCAACAAGCGAATTAGGAAAATGTTCGATTTCATCTAACCAATTCGAATGGCATGTAAACCGAATAACTATATCTTGAAAAAAAAAATAGTTTATCCAATGTCATAAAATTTGATAAAAAAAACCTTTTTTAAGCAAGTGACATAACATTTTTAATGGCATTCAATTCGGGCATATCACAGGAATATCAATAAAGAAAATTCTCTACTACTAGTAAGTATAATAGACTATTAAATTAGTTTATTTACTGAAATATCCTTAAAATCTTAATAATAAAAAAATCATATTTCATTCCAATATTTAATATCATATTCCGTGAATACCACCGCCCCTTTGAATATCCTCTCCATCCCACAACTAACTAATATAAAGTGCCACTCTTGGGAAATCTTTCGAATAACGATCGAAAGATATTTACCCGTAAACTCAATCAAAACACATTTTAACTTTCTTATACCAAGTATAATAAAGTATTGTATTTAGGAAAAATTTTCACCTCTTAATTTTGGACCTCTCGAAAAAAACATTTCCCGAGCACTCCTGAGTCGATTGATTGTGTTTACATTAGGACTCACTTTGAGGCGGCACGTCTTTCCTCATTTTTCTGCCGTGTGCACACGGTTCGCTTCATCTGGATTCATAAACCGATTTCATCAACAAAACTAAACGACAGGTTTCAACGACCAGACTCAAAAACCGGTTTGCGACCGATAATTTTAAGTGAATCTAAACTTCGTTCGCTCTTTTTGGTTTCCCTCCCCACTGCGTCCTTCACCGTCACGAATGACGTGCCGCCTCAAAGTGAATCCTAATGTAAACACAGTCATTGAAGCATTAACTATTACACAAATGTCTTTTTGTCTCTTATTTTTAGTCTGTCTATCAGCCTGTCCGTCGGCCTGTGTACAATATTTCTCAAAAACTACTTGAGCTAGAGTCATGAAATTATATTTGTGATGTTTGGTCCTTGAATTTGACGAAAATCCGTTTGAAGTAATCAAAATGGCGGCTTTATAAAAATCGCAATTTCGTTTTTTACTGTTTACTCTGAAACTACGCGTTTTTCGATAGTTTTAAGTATAACGAAAGTTAAGGATGGTGAAATTTTCTACACCTTTGCCTTTTACAAGAACTCTGTATCTTAAACCGATATCGAGATATCCGTTATTTCAGAAAAATCAGTTTTTTGCGATTATCTCAAAACCTGACGGTTTTTCAGTAATTCACTGTATGAGTCTAGTTAAAGAGAATAACGTTTCCCATAATTTTGTTATTTGCGGTTATTCGCTATATTTTACCGTTATGGAGATATCATACTAATATATAAAAATGAGTTGGTGTCTGTCTGTCTGTCTGTCTGTTCTTCTTTCACGCAAAAACGGCTGAACCGATTGACTTGAAATTTGGCATGAGTGTCTGTGGTAGTTCTGGTTCCAACATAGGTATACGGAAAAGTAGCGGGAGGGGTGGGGAGAGTAAGGGGAGGGGGTAAAGTGATTTCGAAACTTAGTTTTTACGCTTTGTTACTCTTTCGCGGGGAAACTACTGAACCGATTGGCCTGAAATTTGGCATAGATGTTCGTCGGGGGTCCAGCCCCAACATAGACCCATTAAAAAGTAGTCCGAGAGGTGGGGGAGTAAGGGGAGGGGGTAAAGTGATATCGAAACTTAGCTCTTCCTCTATGTTACCCTTTCGCGGGGAAACTACCCTTGCGGGGATTAGCCTGAAGTTTAGCTCCAACATAGACCATCAAAAAAAAAAAATTTAGAAAAAACTTAACCCGGCAACGACGGGTATGCAAGCTAGTTTTCAATAAAATGTTAAAAATTAGATTTTTGCGAATAGTATACAAAAAAACGGTTTTTCGAAAAAAAAAAAACAGTTTAATGGAGAATTAAAGATGTGAAAATTATCTACATTTTTGCCGTTTGTGTCGAATTATAGTTTAAATAAGGCAGAAACGCAGATTTTGTATAACGAAGTCATGTGCTGTTCACATCAGATCTTTTTCTGTTAAGTATTATGGCATCGTCATCGAGTGAAAAACTAAAAAAAAATATATTAATGGCAATATCCCTTTTTAAAAATCTGATGTGAACGATGGAAAAAGAGTTTATTCTTCATAGTTAGTCCCACCGGACAATAATATTGCCGTCCTGTTTAAAGTTGTCCCATAAACAGACTTTAAGGACTTCAAAAAAAAAATCCACCTTGCCTCAATCAAGCCCTTGCAGTATTAGGGGGAAATAAATGCGGTTCGATGGTTATGACGTCCGGTGCCAATGGAATTCCAGCTGCCAAGATGAAAAATATTAGAAGAGAAGAGTTAAAAGGACTGGTAAATCAAGAAACCAAAGACAAATCGACATACCTTACCGTTACTTGTATTTGTTCTCATTGAACATTCCTGGATCGCAAAAAGCTCATTTTTAACACAACCGACAACGCAACCAAAATAAAAGTTGAAAGGAGCTCACGTACCTCCAGTGATTGATTGACTGCTAATGGACTTTTGATTTGAAGGTCCTCCTCGGTAAAAACCATTTTCCGTTCCACTCTATATAGGGAAGATCCTGACAACCGTAACGATACTGACGATAAGATGAATGTAAACGGCAACCAGCACCATTTGAATCGACAGCCGGCGATATGAGGGATTTCAAATTGACGAGTGAAGAAATATATAAATCGAAACAATTTTTTTCACTAGTTATTAGGGAGATTCTCCATTTTCAAATCGCTTTCCACCCGCACACATTACGATTTTCGATTGCGCTTCTTTTTGTGTCTTTCGTCACACATTTGGCAGGAATGTGTAGGAAGGTAGAAAATTTTTCGGTCGAACAAACCAAATACATGATTTATGATCATTTTTTTTCCTTATACTCCTAATTTCAGAAAAACGTTAGTATAATTTGAGCAAAATCGGGCAGGTGGTTTTCGAGTTAGAGAAATATGTGACGCTAATTTTAAGCTCTTGGAACTCACCTACCGTCTCTACTCATCACACTTTTTTCACGATTTTTGGTATGGAGTTTAATGCCACTGTCACACTACCGCAAACCCTCCGTCTCCTACCCCTAAAACCGTCATGAATTTTGTGGTCAAAGTTTGGTTAAGATTTTCCACTTTGTTTTTGTAATTCTTTCATTGCAACAAATATTAATCAATAACTTTTACTTTCTTATATGTTAATATAAGATCTGAAAACTAAAATCTAAGGAACCAAATTAAATGAAATTGATTTCGACACAGCTTATTCTAGTACTTTTTTTAAATTTCCCAGCCGTTTTCGAGAAAATTAAGAAGAGCCACTTGACGAAAATCTTCGTGTTAGTTAAAAATGGTTGGTATTTTAGCATTCACGTGTTTTCAAAAGCTCTAGCTCGGAAACTACTCGTCCGATTGAATGCAAACTCTGGTTCAAATTTTCTAAGAGGAAAAAACAATAAAAGAAGAAAAATGTTAAACCAAAAACTTTTCTACTTTACTACATATGTATATGGATATCCGTAATAAAAACAGCATGCAGGCGGAACGTCCGCCCGTTGACGTTATGCTGAAGTCCTGGTCCTCCCACAAAAAAAAAATACTGGTATACATCATACATGCGGAAAGCTTTCGACTTCACTTGACGTTTTCTAAAAACTTTTCCTTTTCATTCATTTTGCCATTCGTTTCTTTTTCCTTTGGTTTTTCGTTGGGAAAACAAGAATCCTGAGATATGAGAAAAACATGACCAGATGACGTGAGATGGAAGTAAATACAACGATAGAGATGATGAGTATGAAGAGAATACCAAATGACACTGAATCGAATTTCTTTGCAGCAAAGTTTTTCACGGAGCTGGGGTTGTTTTCTTCATCGTTGATATTTTTATTTTTGAGAGTATACAAGTGACTATATCCTATAAGTTTACTCTATACATTCTATATAAAAATGTATGCTGTTTTTGAAGCAGTTACTGTCACAAAAAGTATAAAATCAGAATGATGGCAGACAAGTAGGAATAAAAAAATGAAACTATTTACAAGAATACTGAATTTTATCAAACGTTAATATGGGAAACACCCCATTTTAACATTGTTGTGTCAAAAATTTACTACAAGACAGTTTCATCTAAAATGAAAAAAAAATTACATCACCTACAATTTTGTTAGAAAATTTTCACCTATTTCAAACTTTATTTTCCTCATGAGGACAACATAAAAAAGTAAATTTTCTCAGAAAATTGTTTTCTTAAAGGTGCAAAGTTTATTAATAAAACTTTAAGTAACAAAACTAAAGTAAAAAATATATGAAAAAGTTCTATTATGCCAGCTTGTTATACAAAAATGCAAAATAAATTCAAATTGAAAAGTTGGAGTAGAAATTTATATACTAAACTTTGAAACTTTCGGGCAATCGCTCACAATTGCTCTATTATAATTTTGTTACACAAAAAAAAAATTTACCACAATTATATTGAGGAAAAACTGTAGTAAAACAAAACTTGTAAAAAAATTTGATTCATGTAACAACAGCCAAAAATGTGGACTATTTAAAAATATTAAATTTCCCTGGTTTTTGATTTTTTTTTACCATTATAGCTTGAAATATGCTTAGTTTTTCTCTTTTTTGACTCATTAATGGATGTTTTCATATCCCGAAATTCCCTTCTATTTGGGCCATGAGGATCAAAGCAAATCTTTGAAATACGTCATACGTTAGGGGTACAAGGGAGATGTCTTCGCTAGTACAACCGTAGTTAGTTTTTTTTTTTATTTTAACCAACTCTACTAAATTATTCTGCCTGCTGATTATGAAAATGCGGTTATATTCTCATAATTGAAAAATTCCAGAATACCTGGAGCCTACATCTGTAGTTCACCTTCGTCAGAGCAAGCTCCTTTACTGCCTAGCAGATTTTTTGTGGATGTGGACTTTTAACATAACTTTGCTAATTCTCCGTTTCCAATTTTCATAAAAAGTCATGCGAATTTGAGCATTTTCGTCCCAATTTTTGATGTTTTTTATATGAAATTTAGTATTGCTATTTATTGATAGCCGTAATAGTAATAGTAGAGAAAACCACGAGTTTGAAATAATTTCATCGATTTCCTAATTAAAGAGATTTGGAGTCAAGAATTTTTTTTACTTAAAACTCTATATAAAAATCATACTAATATATAAAAATGAGTTGGTGTCTGTCTGTCTGTCTGTCTGTTCCTCTTTCACGCAAAAACGGCTGAACCGATTGACTTGAAATTTGGTATAAGTGTCTGTGGTAGTTCTGGTTTCAACATAGGCATACGGAAAAGTAGCGCGAGAGGTGGGGGAGTAAGGGGAGGGGGTAAAGTGGTCTCGAAACCTAGCTCTTCCCAGTCATCATGTAGGCGCTCACTAATTGGGTTTGGGTGTTTTTAAACCGTGATTTTCGCCATGAATTCTGCCTAATAGGAGGCTGAAAAGTTTCACTCGGGAGTTTTCGGGGTCGCTGATCACGAATCTGGTGTTAGATTTTCAAAATTAGAAACGGAAGGTCCTGTAAGGATAACGCAAATATCCTTTTTCCCATTTTTTTCGGTGATAAATGGCATTAGGGGGTTTCCGGGGTCAGTAATCACGAATCCGGTGTTAGAAATTCAAGACTTGAATAAGAAGGTCCTGTAAGGATAATGCGAATATCCTTTCCCGTTTTTGCTGGGAAAAATTGGCATTAGGGGGTTTTCTAATTCGCAACGGAGAGTCCTGCAAGGATAAGATTTTTCTCAAAAGTTTTTAAGTTCTTTCCGGTTTTTTTCGTATTCTAAAACTTATACAAAAATATTAACACGGCAACGACGGGTATGCAAGCTAGTAATTAGATAAGTAAGATAAAAATTTAAAAAGAAAAATATTTAAAAAATACTTTGAATGTCTAAATGTTGGTTTTTGATTAAATATTCTGTTAGCAGTTCATTTTTCATGTTCACTTTTAGAATTGAAAATCACTTTTTCGCATAACTTAGATAATAATGCATAGACTGTCAATAATGAGACAAAATATTTTTAATGAAAATCTCCAAACATCCGTCGAAAGAAAGAACCATATATGTTTTTAATTTTTTAAATGCAGTGCATCAGTATTTAAAAAAATATATTTTGTTACAAAAAATTTAAAGAAAAACTCAAATGGATGTCACAAATTGATTTTTATTTATTCTTAATATTTTATCTCAATACAGCATATTGGATTTTTTATTAATCCAAAAGCAAATTAAATTTCCAATAAAATTTTTTTAGTTCAAGCCTTCGAGGAATCTGTATAAATAACATTATATATTGATTATAGAAATATTTACCAAAACGCCAGAGGTCAGAAAAAATGTTATTTCAGTTAAAACCTTTTAAAGCAGTCATTTTTATTCGAGGATCCTATAAATTAAAATGAAATAATGAAAATTTTATCGTAGCAAATCAGTCAAAGTCAACGTTACAATTTTTTTTTAAATTGATGTACATCATCCATCATTTTGTTGAAATTTTTCACTCCCTCGCGTAATTTATACGACACGTACGAAAAGTATGTGGAATTTCAGATGGAAAAAAACATTCATTTCGTAATTTTTTTCATCTTTGCGCCATAATATTTCCCATATTCCCTGGCATCCAGAAATGACATGACCGAAACTCAAACCACAAAATGGGAAAAAACTTTGCACGCAAATTGCTAGGAGTTTTTGAAATATTGCACCAAAATTAAACTTCGCATTTGTTCCTCCGAACCCTTAACCCAACAACAGGAACTTTCGCCTCGACCCCAAAACTAGTTCAGGAAAAGTTGTGCTTTTGCCTGGTATGTATACACAGCCCCGAAGGATAATGGCTGGTATACTTGTATGCCCAGTGGATTCTACAGTCTATGGTCAATTTAAAAATTATCCTTTATAGTGCCATAGAAGATACAGAGAATCCTTTCGTATACGGATATCCTTTGCATGGCCAAGGAATCGAGCAATGCAGGATTTTATATAACTTCGCATTGGGTGATAACATGCTTATATCCACAATAGCTAAAATGTAAGAATTTATCCTACAGTACATTCCACAGTATGAGGTGGCGAGGTGAATTTTGCCTTGTAATAAACAGTCAGAGATGAATTGTAATTTATTTAAGTGCGCGCATGTTGCACAGTTTTCAAAACAAACTAAACAAATTGTTATTAATCCTGAATTTAATCACATGGACTAACAAACTTTCCTACACTGGAAACTATTTGCGACACCCAAGATCCAACCACCCTGAAGATCCAAAGGAACTGACTCACTTTACTATGCAAATACTATAAAGTGTGAAAACGCTAAAAGGGAGCCAGATTCTGTTCCAGTTGGTTAAATTGCAATTCAACAACACCAGACGGTGAATTTATGACGAACGAAAAGTTTTACACAAAAGCAATTTTATTTAAATTAAAATTATATTACGAATTATACAATTTCACTAAAAGTTAAAATATTTTTGTATTAAAATTCTCATTTAAATGCATACCAGTTATAAATTTTTATTTAGACATCGTAGATAAGTTATGTTATTTCGCAGTTTTATATTCGAAATTTTAAAAAATTAGTAAAAATCTAGTATTATTTATGAAATCATATGAAACGACAAGAATTCTTTCCTCTTATCACTCTGATATATCGCTTGAACCAATCTAATGCTAAAAAATATATTAACCAATCTAATGGTGAAAAATGTATTTTTTACACAAGCCTTTATTTGATAAAATGTCCTTCGAACTTTATCGCTAATTTTCCAAGCCCTTTCGTTCGAAGTCCCCACGATAAATATTTGGGTAACAAAGGACAACATGGCACTTGACAGACGCCGTATATACATATGTATATGTAAAAATCTAAATCCCTGAATAAAGGTGAATAACCAAATATATTCGAGATTTAAAGATCTTGAGATATGAACTTTTTCATACAAAGGTATATATAAACAAAATAGTAAATCTAACTGTTTTATACCGGAGAATCGGGCCTATAACGAAAATAGTTAATTTCAATTACAAAATATTCCAATTACAAATAATTAACTGCAATTAAAAAAAATAGTCAATTTTACCACAATATAGTAGATTTTAGTACCAAGTAGTTAAATTTATTATAAAACTAGTCGATTTTGACTATGTTTGTAATTAAAATGAACTTTTTTTGTGAAATTAACGATTCCCCACTTAGAAAAAATCAGATTTACTATTTGGTGTCACAACTGCACTTCCGTATCCAGCATCTAATCATGAATGAGTGCTGTGCAAATTGTTTAGAAAACGGTTTTCGCTTAAACGTTTACCTAAGAAAATTAATTATGTACAGGCAAATCATAGTAAACAATGTAAAGTATGTAAACAATGTAAGCAATTGGTTTTTTTCTTTTTTCTATTGGCTGCAATATTTATTTTTTCTATTAACTTTGATATTTATAATTCTGGAACATCTAAATGAAATCATAAAACAGAAAATAAAGTTTTTCAAACATTTTATAATGATAAATACGAAAAAACTTAGGGGAGAGCGGGGCAGATAGTTCCGATTTTGAAAAACTTGTAAAATACACCGATATAACATAATGCAATCAAATTGACTTGAGGAAATAATAAGACTATAAGGTCTATAGTTTATGGATTTAAAGTCATTTTGGCCTTATTTTTTATTACACAACAATTTTTGTGAAGCAAGTCGGAAAGGCACAATTTGCCCCAATCTGGTGTCAATTGTTCTACTGCTGGGGCAAATTGCTCATACTAATCATGTAGCTATATTAAACGGAAATGTGCAATTTTTTTTAATTGAAAAAACTCCATTTATTTTATTGAAAGACCAAAACATGCGAAGACGAAAATATTTACTTCCATGACGTATAAGCACCTCACTCACCACAGCCACCCCCTCAACGTTGTGGTGGGTACTAAACTAGCTGCCAAAGATGCACAGTTACTTGACATCACATGACGTTTTTAAAACGTATACCTATCTCTTTTCATATTGGCGCAATTTCGATCGGAACAACTTGCCACGGGAACTTTCGGCCCCGCTCTCCCCTACTAATTTTTTACAATACTGCCACGAATCTCGAAAGACAAAATCAAATGAAATTTACTTGAAATCATTTGATCTGTTTATGTCTGTATTCAAAAATATGGTGAATTTTTCCAAAAAGATAAGTATTTCTTATGATTTTCATATCCACATGTTCCAATTATCAGAGGTGTAACGATTAAAGAGATTCTAACTATAAATAAAGGGGGGCAATTTACTGTCCCAATTTTGAGGTGTCCCAATTTTGAGGTTTCCTGATCACAGATGCTGTTGTCTAAGAACAATACGAGAGAGGGATTATAGGGTGTCCCAATTTCAAAAGTGTTCTGATTACAGAGTGTCCCAATTCTGAGGTTACACATTATATACAAATTGTATTATTATTCGATTAACGTAAGTATACCAAGTTTCAAGTCGATAAAAAAATCAAAATTAAGCTCCAAGATTTAAATCGAACTAAAGAAAGGAAATTAAAAATACAGCAAATAATATAAAACTGATACATCAAAAATGTTGGGAAATCTTTTAGACAGAAATTGGTTACAAGCATTTAAGTTGAGTCTTGATTAATTTGAAAAGGTATTTAGCTTCAAGTGCTGGAAGAGAAATTCTAATACCCAAATAGATTATGAGCTCTATTTACCTATAAATTGGTTATAAATATTAATTTATTAACCAACTCATTGATTGAATGTTGAATTTAATGTCTTGATTTAGCCACTTCACAATTAATTTTGATGGAAGTTGATTTGATCGTAATTAACCCGAATTACATCAGAAACCCACTGTCTGCATTTGCTCAGCAACTAAATTATATACTAGTAGGTATTTGATCAATATTGTAGCAGATTTTACGTATTTGATTGTGTACGAGTGTTAAATATAATGTTTGGCACCACTCATTTTCAGTGATAACAGGTCAACAATTTTAATGTTGGTTCATGTTTCTTGGAATTTCGATATTTCAGAATACCAATCGAAATCGAAGTGGAACTCCAAACACAAATCTATTGGAAATGATTGGCACCTATGTATATTATTATATGTAATTCGACCATCCTTCAAGCTCTAGGATATATACGACAAAGTACACACACCGATATATTCAACTGGATGTGTTCCATAATGTCATTGTCACTATGCAGACTGTTGTATTTCGTATAATAATCCAATCGAAATAAAATTATAATAATCCTTTATCTATTTATACAGACGGGCTTCTGCAATGAGTTTGCCGTGGGCGTATGTGTTAGAGAATTTGATGTCTATATATACACTAGGATATACCACAAAATCCCAAATAATCCGCTAATCACTACAGAACACAACAAGGAAATTGATTTAGGACAAAACATACGCCCGAAATGGTAACGAAAGTCCTTGAAGGCTTAATTTAGATTACATTTCGGTTCTCCATCTAAAGATTGGTTCACAAGTTCAGAAGTATTGATGTAATACTTGTTCTTACATATATGTACATATATATTGCTTATATATGTAAATAAAAGAACAAATTTAGATTCTAAGGTATTTATATGGGCATTTTGTTCCTTGTCTATCTTAGAATACAACATCATGACGCTGAAATGATCTCTAAAGTAAGCACATTAAATTTTATGCAAATGAGCGAACAACAACCTCAACAAGCTCCTCGAAATTGAACAGAAATGTTTTGAAACAATTTCAGACGTTCATGTGTATTTTTGCTAGACCTAAGTAGATAAATATATTTTAAGACTGTATATATAAGTTATATAGGGTGGAATCGCCTAACACCCATCAGGTTTGTCATCTAAATCCATATAAAAGTTTTCCAGTTAAAAGAGATTTTTTAAGAATATTCTAAATATATCTTCCTTTTTTCCGTGTAATGGGATTTATTTTCATAATTTTGAAAAAGAATTTATTTTTAGAAATACTCCAAAAACATATCGGACAAAGTATTGTATAGCGCAATGGCGACAAACATGAGTTTTTTCCAGTGAAACTCATTTTTGGCTTCAAGAAAAAAGTGGTTTTTCTGAGAAAAGTTTCGGATGTTGTTCTCTATGTTATTGGTTTACCAGAGTTTATTACTTATTTTCAATAGCGTCAAAAAACAGACGAAGCCTTACAATTGCCAGGATCGAAATACCCTATATAAACATTCACAACTAAAATGTGGACCCGCCGGGTTAAAGCGTTTGCTTTGTAGACAATTTTTAAAAACAGAAAAAAAATTTAAAAACTAAAAATACCCACATTTCATCAAAATCGTTGGAGCCGTTTTGAAGAAAAATTCTACAAAAACACAGTTTTTATTCGTATTTGTATTCGTATTATAAATATTATAAGATAGAATGCTCCAGAAGAAAGTGAGGGAGGGATTCAAAAGTTTTAAAAGCAAATTGAATTTTCAATTAAATTATTATTTTTAATAAAAATGCTGTATGCACACCACTAATTAGTTGAGAGCCTGGAAACCGTAGAGTGGTCAATCGAACCACATATTTTCAATTTTTTAAAGCACTATAAGGGTATTCACAGTCCTCTTTTAAATTGCGAGTAATTTTACCGCTCGGTAATTCAGTCAAATTTAACAGATTCTTACCGAGACAGTAATTTGGTCCATGTAAAAATGAATTACCGGATTCGGCAATTGTAGACATGCCTTGAGTCGTTTTTTCCGGCCCGGTTATTCGGTATCAAGAATCAACCGCGAGTGGCGCTAATAATGTTTTTAGTTGTCAAATTTTCTCGCTGGTTATCTCATCGGACCGCCAATTTTTTCAATTTTGATAGCAGTTCCCACAATAGAAATTCAAAAGAATACATCAAACATGGATTTAAAGGTATGTGACATATTTTACAATTAAATTCGCAGTTCATGATTTGGTCACGTATCCAATAAAAGCGCTGTTCTCAAATCTGTGCTGTGGGATGTTCACGGCAGAATATTTTCAGTATTTTAATATTACCGAAAACACCGAATATCCAAAATTAAAAGAGGAATGTGAATACCCTTTATGCAAATTTTGACCATTTTTAAATACCTTACCACTGAACATTATAATTGTATTGACATTTTCTAGTCTTTTTGGATTTTTTTTTTGTGAGACTTTAGGAAATTTTTGAGTTAGTTTTTACTTGTCTTAAGCGCCGTTTACACTTGACATAGTATTTCGTGAATTTTATGCTTTGACACTAAATCACACTACGACACAAAATTCAGAAACTTTTTCCTGAAAGACGCTCGAAGTCGAATTTTTTTCATATAGAACCGTCCCAATATATTCAAATTTTGGCAGCTTTTGCTAAGTAAATTTATTCTGCAATAGATGAATAAAATCCACTGGATAAAATGCGCGTAGAAATTTAAGAATAAATCGCAAGTGTAAAAGGGACCTTAGCTATTTGGTATACCTACTCATTTACTCTTTATGATTTTTTCGATACGGCTTACCATTTTCGAGAAATTAATAAAGAATTTTTCCGTCTGTTTGTAATAGAAATAGGGTTGCGGATGAAAATGACCCGATTTTTTTCTTTTTCTGAAAAACTTTGTCTATTCAATTGTAACATAAGTTCAATTTAGTAAATTTCACCCTATCCTTAGAACAAATATAGCATCCTTAGAACAAACATAGCATAGAAACACTATCCTCGAAATTAAATCGATTTTACCAAAGTCATCAGCATCTATTAAAGATTTACAGCTTTTCGGTTCATTTTTCCCATTTTTTTTCTATTACATTGAAATGAAATACGATAAGAGTATTCTGGCGGAAGGTTGGAGAGTGATATGAAAATTATAATATGTAGAAAAGGTAGAAAGTGTTTGAATGAAGCAAACATAAATGAACCTGAACGGGGTTTATGTTGGAGACATTGGTTTTGGTATTAGCTGAATATAGTCAATTATTCATTATTTCCATTAAATATGAATTACAGCGCTAATATTAAAGGGCATCATTTATAACAGGATTCGCACAACACAAACATTAATGGTGTTCGAGATTCGACCGGAAAGTAATGATACAATTTAGGGTCTATACATAATTTTCCCAATTTTTTTTTATGTTTTATTTCCGTTTTGTTATCCTTACGCAGATAAATCCGCTTTACCAAAATGTTCATTAAATTGTACGACAGCATATTTAGACAACATGACTGTGAATCGACCGGAATTCCGCTTACACTCAAGGAACAAACAAAAAAGATTAATTGATGGCGAAGTATATGAAGACTCGATACAACAACGCGACAAGTACTTTAAAATTAGGCAATAAATTTTGAGGATTTCGGTTTAATGGATTTACTATACTTCTGGTTTATTGCTTAAAGATTTTGTAGCAAAATGATTAATGAACAGCGCCAACCACGAAGTATTCAATAAAAATAAATAGTAGCAGTAAAAACAACATTGGGCAGTAATAAGAGGTTTTTAAGGACTCTTAAGGAAATGCTTTACTAGCAGAAAGTGCGTATTTTTTGGTAATTTTCGTCCATTACAATGGATTGCGTTCTGAAAATGTAACTCGTTCTGTATAATTTTCGGTGGATGGTTATAGGCATAATTTTATAAAAATACTTTTATACGAATATGTAATGATGTAAATATATTAAAATTGGTTCGTTTTCTGTATTTTAAATATATATTATTAAAATACTAGAATGTAGACCCGTCATTGTTATTTTGTATACATTCTAAAAATCCAGAAAAAAGTCCACAAATTACATTCTTTACAACCTTTGAGAAAATAGCGTTATCCTTGAAATACAAATTTCAAATTCATGATCAGTGACCTCAGAAACCCCCTGATGCTAATTTTCCAGAGAATTCTCTCGGCAAAAAAAAAATTAATTACAAACTGTATTTATTTTCGTGAAAAAATACAATAATTTAACTCATCTTATCAAATTAAATTTTTAATGGAAACCATGAAAACCGTAATGAAAACACTTAAAGAGCATTAAACGAAAGACGATTGAAATGTATTTTAATTAATTCGCCATCGTGTAGGATATTAGAATTACGTCTGAAAAAATGAGTGCGATATATTTTTGCTTTGTCGTAGAAAAAGAACCACGAAAAAAAATGTGCAAATCATAATCATAATGGAAAGGAGCATAAATAAAACCGGGAGCAAAATATCATCAGCATGAATCAACTTCGTATTCAGAGTACGGTGTAAATTTTCATCAAACCACCGCCTTCATCTTATCCACTATTTTTTCCACCCCTATTAGAATACGTTATACTGTCAATGGAACCGTCAACATATACTCCAGTTCCGCTATTACGGATACCATCAACTCGCTAGGAATTCATCAAAGAATGGAAAAATCGTGTCAAGCTCTCTGTTTATGATACCGTGGCTTAACATTATTCTTCTATTTTTGTGTTTTTTTTTTGTTGCCCTAAAGTGCTTCACCATCTTGACAATTTTTCGAGCATCTATAGCATAGAACTTGGCTTTTTACTCGTGAAAAAATATAAAAAGGAAATTTCGCCAAGTAGTACGAGCTGAGTAGTGGTAGAGCTGAATACAAAATATCTACATGATAAAACTATAGTAGACATTTTTAAGCATAATCATAGAACATTACGACCATAGAACCATTACAAAAAAAATAAACATTTTTACATACAGACAACTAGTATACCAAAACCACTCATTTTATGTAGACAAGTCCCTTCAGCTCCAACATCTAAAGCTAAAATAAGGTAAGTGTGCAGTTTGTGGTTGGATAAAAGGAAAACCATTTCCATGGAGAACTTTATCTACGATGGCATCTGTATAAGCGACAATGATAATAAACGAAAATGAAAACTGCGAAGAAGAAATAAGAAAATAAGACGAAAAAAATACAAATTCGCTTAACTTACCATCAACTTAATTCCATTATCTTTTTAAGTAAACATAGTTACCGGTCGACCAAGTCAATTTTTTCCTTGAGTTTAACATAAATTTAAAAAACAAAAAACACATAATAGATACAAATATAAATATAGATACTGGTACTGGTACTGAATGACATTATGCCAGCTAAACTAATGGATCGAAAATTATGTTCAATTTAATTAACAAGATATCTTAAACACCATCGGACCATCTAAGTTAGCCAACATCCTGGTAAATATAGCGGAGACAAGGACACTTTTAAGATGGCCTGAAAGCGTTTCTATGTTTCAGTCGAAAGAGTTTTTACTTTCTTATAAGAAAGTATAATCATGTATTATATTTAGGGATGCCAACGATACCTCGATGTTTGCAAAACATCGAGTTATCGTTGAAAAATATCGAGTTTTAACCTCGATGTTGAACAGGTCGATATATCGAGGTATCGATGTTGTTATCCACGATGTTAGAACATTACTCTTCATAAAATGAAAACTAATTTTAGGAATAGAGGGACTAGTTTTTAGATAGATTTAATATAGCCACACTGTAGAAAATGAATTTGAATTTAAACCGAAAAATGGGGTAAAAACGAGGTAAATTTGCAAAAACGTCGTAAAATTTCGAAAAAAAATCAGAATTTAGCTCGCACACCATTTAAGTTGTAAACTCACCCAAAAAAACATTAATCTTACACTAGAAATAGGGTAATTTTAAACCTTGCGTAAAATTTCGACCAATATTCGTTTTTTTACTCTCATTTTGGTGTAAAAACACGCTCGCAGGGTATTTTTGCATTATTGTACGGACAATTTAACCTTAACCTTATAATTCGCATAAGGTTTGTGGCATCGGAGTATAAATACTCGAATCGAGTATCCTGTGTGGCGCCTGCCACATGGCAGACATGCCCGGGAAATTTGGATGTGAAAACATCCGCAAAAATAATATAGGGGAGACTGGGGTATTCTGGACCACGGGGAATTGCGGACCAGCGTCATTTTTTTCCCCCTAGTAGTGGTTGGTAGCTGCAAATAACTGTAATCAGTTTGCCTCATGTTAAGCTAATTTTCCTAACAGTACTCGACTTGTGTATACGCACTATCACCTCGCTTCGATAGCAAATAGAAAAGTGATACTTCGAAATTTTTTTTTTCACTTTGTGTTTCGCTTAAATTTAACCACATTTTTCGAGAATCAACTCAAGTAAATATATTGATAATATTCGCGGAGCCTTAAGCATTCGACACTGACAAGAAATTTTGCATGAAGTTTGCATTGTGTTACTAATAGCTGCCATATTGTAAAAAAGAGCATTCGGGGAATTGTGGACCACTTTTGTCGGGGAATTATGGACCACTCAATTCTTGACATTTGACAAGCAAACTTCGTGTATTTGATCCATATAAGTGTTTTTTCATGCAAAAACACAGCATTAGATTTTCGGCAATCATACTAATATATAAAAATGAATTGGTGTATGTCTGTCTGTCTGTCTGTCTGTCTGTTCCTCTTTCACGCGAAAACGGCTGAACCGATTGACTTGAAATTTGGCATGAGTGTCTGTGGTAGTTCTGGTTTCAACATAGGCATACGGAAAAGGAGCGCGAGGGGTGGGGGGAGTAAGGGGAGGGGGTAAAGTGATTTCGAAACTTAGTTTTCCCTCTATGTTACTCTTTCGCGGGGAAACTACTGAACCGATTGGCCTGAAATTTGGCATAGATGTTCGTCGTGGGTCCAGCCCCAACATAGACCCATTAAAAAGTTTTTAAGTTCTTTCCGGTTTTCTTCGTATTCTAAAATTTAGACAAAAAGCTTAACCCGGCAACGACGGGTATACAAGCTAGTTTCTAAATCGGCCGTTTTGACATCGCCAGAGGATGTAAATGACCTTCGTGAGAAGGCTGATATGAAGCGAAAGAGATTGGAGAGAAAAGGTGATAAACCATAATCGAAAAAGCAAAAAGATCGTGTCAAATCGAAGACATCACAGAAGAAACAACCATCTTCAACCTATTGTGAGGTGGAAGAATACATCGATTTCTGCATAATTTGTAAGAAAAATATGCCAAAAAAAATGAACCGCCGAAATACCATCCATTGCAACGTGTGCGATCGAGCTGTTCACTTGGGATGCTCCGGAATGACTGCAAGTCACTGGACTTGCGAGCATTGCGTTTCGGACTGATTTTCATTGCAATTTTTCACTTCATTTCACTTTGTCTGTTATATAATAAATATATGAATAAAAAAAAAAGTTTGTCTATCACATTTTTCCATTTTTAATCGATTTACAAAGTGGTCCACAATACCCCGAGATTTTTCAAAATCGCAAAAACGCCATTTTTGCACCAACTGATAAAACTTGTATAATTTAATACAATTTGACCGAACTGCTGTGACCCAAAGAAAGGTTATTTATCGTACTACAAATTCAAGCTTTCAAATTTTCAGAAAAAGTTATTTTTTTGCGAGTTTTTAGCCAAAATGAAAATGCGGTCCAGAACACCCCAGTCTCCCCTAATATTTTTGTTTTTGCAGACCGTATAAGCCGAGAAATTCTAATACCATTTTCGGTGTAATTTTAAACAAAAAATGTCGTAAAATTACACCTTTAAGACGCCGTTTTGCTACCAAATAGGAGGAAAATTACAACAAAAATGTGGTAATTTTAAACATCCATGTCGTAAAATTACACCCGTATTGTACTTTTACTTCTTATTTAGCTTAAAGTAAAAGTGGCTTTTGTACGCCACAAAATGAGTAAAAATGCATAGCTTTTAAGCCATTACAACTCGGTTTAATTTTACTCCTATTATCGTAGGAAAATGGTTTCCTACGATTATAGGGGTAAAATTACAATAAAATTTTCTAGAGTGCACCCTACTTAAAGATTTGTTTAAATTTTCTTTGGTATCAATTTTCAGTTTCATCTTTCTACAAGATTTCGCAAAAAATACCAGAGCTAGCCATGAAATTTTACAGAGAAGTTTGGTCCTGATGTGGAAATCCGTTAACCGGAAGTAACCAAAACAGCGGCTTTTTAAAAACTATGCGATTTATTCCGAAACTAACCATTTTCCAGTAGTCTTATGTATTACAAAACTTGGAGACAATAAAATTTGCTACATTTATATCTTTTACTAGAATTCCGTTATGAAGATATGCCGGTATTTCAAAAAAATTAGTTTTTTGCGAAAATCTCGAAAACTAACGGGTTTTTGGTGGTTCAACGTATATAAGAAGAATTAAAACCGTGTTAATTCTACTTGGGTGCACTCCACCCACAGTAGAGCATCCGCCAGGTGGCTAAATTATTTATTAAATTTAACTTTTTCAAAACATCGGAAAAACATCGAGGTATCGATGTTTACAGGACGATGTTTTTTGACATCGATGTCGCCTTAACCCTAAACCCCAGAAGTGAGCCTGTCATATTAAATGCAAAAAACTATGCCTGTAAATATTCAGCTTTTCGTAAAAATGACTAAAAAACGTTTTTATTTCCTAAATATTTCTTTAATTCTAAATAAATACACATCTCTTCGATATTTATACTAAGAGACTCTGAGTCTCACTTTTGAGAAATCGTTAGGTTTCAAAATTAGGGGTTTAGGGTTAAAAAAAACATCGATTTTCGATATATCGAGGTTTTATGAACGATCTTACATCCCTAATTATATTCATAAGGTGACCATGCTTCCTGGAATGGTCAGGACACGGTGTTTTCTTTTTTCAGTAATTGTTCTCAACAATTTTCCACAAAAGGCGCGGTATCTTAAAAGATATAGCCTGCGGCGCATTTTTATTGGTATTTTTACAATTTCTGTTGCAAACGTAAAGTGCGCGAAAATTTAAATTAAGTTTCAAATTCATAAAACAAATTTAGAAGAAATTATAAATGTTTTTTTTATTTATGAAATCAAAGTTTTAATCATTTTTTTATTACTTTCACTTGTCAGTTAGGTTCAAGTGTTGTAACCTAATTTTGACCCACATCCGAAAATATGCAAAGAAATTAATAAATAATGACGAAAAATATGTATAATAGCATACAAAGAACTAAAAAATATATATAAATATTTACTGTTAATGGTTTCTTTTTGCTTATTTTCTAATTCACAAAGCGCAAAAGAAATTTTACAGGACATTTTAATGAAAGTTTGTTTTTAAAAATTATGTTTTTAGTTATTTTTTCATACCCCATTTCGTTTCGGTGATAGCTTAGGAAGAACTATTGAAGATATTATTTTTATTATCAATTATTTATATCAGTTATTACTTTTTACCATTATCTTCAGTTCGGAAAATTCCATCAAATAACCCCCATTTCTACTACATGCTAGAAATAGTGTTTCCAATAAAACCAATTTATTGAAACAATTTTACGATGCTATTACTGGTTTGTTCCAAGACATCGTTTACAGTTGTTTCACCCATCCCATCTACCAACCAAGAAAATATTCTCACCAATAAAATTCGTTATTGTTTCTTTTCTGTATATGAGAATAAAAGTGCTGCAGCATGAGTACTTTGGTATCTCCATCTGAAAATGAACATTCACTGAAGGAAAATTTTCCTATGCCTTTTCCAACGTTATATCGTGTACTTTTCTTGAAACGATCTAGGGAATATTTTATGTATCTACACGTTTTATATGCATGCATATTCTCCACCTTTAAGTGTCCTCTTATGCCAAAATGACTAGCATTATGTTTATCAAGGCGCTAAAAGGTATCTCGAACGTGACAATTAGGAAGTTTATTGTATCTCCAAGGTACAATCATTTATATAGCATAGACGACTATTTTCATGTCCTCGAATATGCGCAACAAAATGCTAGACACTTATTTTAACTGGTGCAATAATATTCACTCGCCATCTAAATTGTCGTTTCTAGTATACCCCCGTCTGGAATTTCAAATAATTGGTGTGTGTTTTGCAGTGGAGTATTCCGGTTGGACTCATACGGAGAAAATTGCACATTTTCTTGTATTACTGTTATAATAAAGGTCTTAAAATATAATTTTCCCGAGCATTATATTGAAGAAAATATTTATATTAATGCAATTTTTTGGAACTGTTAAAAGAACAAATATTAAATCATTGTTTCAATAAATATTTACACTTAATGATTTTTTTCTTGCTTCTTTTCTGATTAACTAAGCACAAATGAAATATTTTCAGTTCCGACACTTTAATGAAAGTTTGTTTTCGTTTTTTTTTTGTTTTAAAAACTCTATTGCAGAGATTTGGAAGTATTTTAAACCGGTGACTCGTTATAAAATAGGCGAGGCTAATTTTTGAGTTATGTGCAGGAGGCTGACCATTTTTTTTTCTTTGAATCCGGGCCAGAAAAGTACGAAACCATATTACGTCCCAACATTTTTTATACCCGTATGGTGAAACCAAAGGGTATATTAAATTTGCCTTACCGTTTGTAACGCTAAGATCCCGTCATCGCACAAAAAAATGAATTACACCAGTGTGTTTAGAATGATAAAAAAAATTGAATTTTGCATGTCCGTCCGTCTGTCCGTCTGTCTGTCTGTGGCGCGGATTGCGGGCGCACGGATTGAGCTAGAGACTTGAAATTTTGCGCAGATTCGTTTTTCGTAAAATGCGAGGCTAAGTTCGTTAATGGACAAAAATGGACCATACGAACGAAAACGTTTTTTGCGAATATATCAAAAACGGTACATGTTATCGAAAAAGTGCAAGAACAAAAGTTATTTAGAATATTATTCTACATAAAACTCTTTGTGGGATTTATTTTTTAGAACAAAACACAGTGCAACTGGCAGAAAAACTTTTTAGAGGCAAACATATGTTTTAACCTTTAATTGATGAGGTGGGTCCAGTGGACCCACATTGACTTTTCTCTCGTTGCTATCTCTCATGTTTTCAGCACAGTGACTCTGAAATCTTCAGTACCTTCATATAGTATGGTGTTGTATGCTGCGTTAAAAGCACGGATTTGGTATGTGATTAGAACGTAGTGAACGTGGACCCCACCTCATCATTTACGCATATTTTCACCTCATAAATTAAGGGTTAATCAAAAATTGTATCACAAAATGCGCCGCAGACAGGCGATTTGTTAAAATTAAAGACTCGTGGGAGGTAAAAAATTAGAGCGCAGGCGAAAACTTTTGGTTCCAAGACTAAATCGAATAATAAACCAAGGACAGTCACGGCGATTCCGGGACGTATGGTCACCTTAAATATCCTGTCATGAAACTTCCAATTCTAGAGCTTTAGGCTTAAAAAATAATTTTGGAGCCCTAACGTCCAAATGGAAGCCCCAATAGCCAGAGGGGCCCTTAGTACCCGAATAGAGGCCAAATTAAAGTTTTTTTTTTCCACGTTCTTCTTACTAGGTGTAGTGAAAATATGTATTTTTCTCGAGTTAGGTGCCACCCAATAGGGGAGCCTAGCCGCTTTTGGCCCTAGGCACGAATCCAACACTAGTTTCACCCTCCTAAATGTAAGCATAAGTATGTTAAAATAGAAAACATCTGGTTTTTAATACTGTTGGTTTTAGGGATTGTCTATAAAAAAGGCATTTTAATTTTCGGTGTTTGGGACCCCCTTCTGCACCCCGTCGTTCCGCATTTTCGCAATGAACCGCTGACCCTCCACTTAACGTGTGACGTGTTTTTATCAACAGACACAATTGTAATTCCTCTAAAAGCATTTTTTGTGTTTGGCACGCATCTGTGACTAAATAATATAAACTTCAAGTGATATTCATGTTCCATACATCAAAAATGCTGGTATGCTATAAAACTTATATACCTAAATAATTATTTTATTTACAGAATATGCCGATTGAACAACTACACTATAATAAGGAATTAACCTAATTGTTAAATATAGTAGTTTCAAATTACTATTAATAATAATTCTTTCTAAATCCCGTCATTAAATATAGTAAATCCATTTAATAACAATAATTGCAAATGATGTCTAATCAAATCCAAAGCATAATTCGATTAAATTAAAATGTAAAACATGAAATATGACTAGGCTTAATTATCAACGATGGTTTGCATGACGATAAACTCATTAACGAGCGCGAAAAAAAAGTTTAAATCATACTGTGCGAGAAACTGTGGAAAACAAAAACCGTTTCATAACGAAAATCTCATAAAGTTTATTTATTTTCCAGCATCAATGAAACTGTATCCAAGCATAGAATACTCTCTAAATGTTCCCTTTCAGTCGTTAAAAAGCGTCAAGTCACGTTTTTGATTCAAAAATTGTTCGTCTTTCCGATTCCCATCCCCATCCCCAAATGACACAGTAAATCAAATCCCCAACTCAACTCGGACTTCAATCAAATCTCATCCCATTCGACTTTGCGTTCATGCATTTTTTCCAACACCAGAAAACGAAATAGCCATCATTTATTTTTTTCTCGTCACTCTTCCAAAACCACCCTATCTCTAGAGATTCTACCTAAGCCATTGCCTGACTACTCGTTGAAACTAATTTTTTTTTTCTTTTTATTTTGCAATTTGCCTGAAACAGCAAAACTCTTGATGAAAATTAAAAAGCTCTCTGCACACGTTATGAATGGAGGGTTTTAATTACATAAATCGCATTCAGAAAGTTGGTCAGTATCCTGTCGCGCTGCACTACTGCCGCAAAAGACATCCCGTGGCTACAATTTTTGCTGCAATCGAGACATCATTAGGCCAGCGAAATCCATTTGAAAATCTCTACGTAAATGAATGCTTTTCTGGAGCCGTTTACGAGCCGAGCCATCCACGTCAAAGTAGTTCATGTTCAAGGAGGCATGTGCAGGGATATTTAAGGATGCATCCATTTAGCCCATCACATTTCTGTTTGAAATCTCGAAAAGAGAAATGATAAGAGTTTGACTTCAACTCACAACAATTAATCTCCCTTCTCCCTCACAATTCCGGGAATCATAAAAATAGACAGGATAGCAAAAAAGTATCCAAATAGCGAACCATTATCATCAATTCGCAAATGTCAATGGGAATGAAATAGGGACACTAAAGGGTATAATAGAACCAAACAGAATAAAAAAAACAAGGACCAACCCTTAATAGATCTCAATGCCTTGTCATATCGACTTGATCACTCTTGACATGTGACCGATTTATTTTTTATTTCTATGTGATATGAAATTGCTACATGACTATTTTCAGCGGCAAAGTAGAAAAAAAACGCCCCCAAATTCCATCAATTCTATCCTCATTCCACGTCCACTTCTCGGTGTACATACTGTAGTACATTTTAGATACAGAAATTTTCTTTTTTTTGCCTAACATGACGCATCACACTCGTTATATCCTGCCATGTACCCTCCATCGGAAAAATCGATGCAACTTGTTGACATATTTCCATACTGAATACGAAAATACAGAAAGCTGTAGTTTGCCTCGCCGAGGGGCAATACTGAACGACGAAACAGACAGGATCATGACAATCGACGAAACGGAAGGGAAGCGAGTATTTCTATTTTGAGTACTTTCTGTTACAGTTTTTGTATGGGGGGAAATTCTTGGTATTCGTCATCGTCTTTGCCGGCCGCAAATACTTGAATCATACGCGCAATCCAAACATGTCCAAATGACGTCAATTCCGGTCAAGGTGAATTTTCCTCTTTCTAATGTGGTCGTAGGGAGAACTACCGGCGAACTGTTGAATGCCGATTCCTTCAGACATTTTGTCGAAATTCTTAAGGAACATATCTACGTATACGCCAATGACCAAGCATGCGCTCTAAATTACTTCGAAATGGTCTGTTGGTGCTTACGGTCATCGCATATTCTTCGTTTGAACTAAACTGGTGGCATCTATGTTTCAATTGAAAAATTACTGGATGACAAAAGAAGGATTCAATACAATTTAATTTTTTCTTTCAACAAAATCGGCGTCCGAAATTTTCGTCTCACTTGTTTATTAAAATTTCGCGTTTGGAGTGTTTTTGCCTCTTAAAACCTTTTCCCTGGTTTCTAAAAAGTTTAAGGGGCTATTTTGACCGCAAAAATCACAAAGAAAAATTAAAACATTCCTTTTTTTTAAATATCCAATACACAAAAAATTTTTTTAGAAAACTAGGTTTAGTATACCGTTTGTAAGGCAACGAACCAACAGTCGGACACGAAATGTATATGGGATGACAAAAGATTTTGATTTTCGCATATCCGTCCGTCTGTCCGTCCGTCTGTCCGTCCATGAACACCATAAATTTCGAAAGGATTGAGCTAGAGCAGGCATCTCCAGGCCTTGGCTCTTGCGGCTCCTCGTACATATTATTGAGCCAGACACATTTTACTTTGCCCACATTAATGTTTTTGTCAATACTATCTTACATTAGCATTCAGAAAAACGAACCTGAACGAAAGGCCGCCGAACGTGATCGAACATCTCTTTCCACCACCAGTAAGCTAGAATCGATATGCAGTTTGATTTGTAGTTAGTTTGTTTCAGACTTTCGATGCAAGAGGATGTCATTCGTCTGCTTAATATTTATTAGATTTGTAATGAGGTTTTGAATGCCGAGTAGCAAATGCTTCGAGTTCAGGTTGTGGTGGTTTCGACGTGGTGGTGGTTGTACAGAGACAGTTATCTTGGAGACCCCTGAGCTAGAGGCTTGAAATTTTGTGTAGTTGCGTTTCTCGTAAATAGCCAGGCAAAGTTCTTGAACGGACAAAATCGGACCATTCCTTTCTCTTCTGCCAGACAAACGAAACAGTTTTTTAAAATTTTCTTGAAAATGGTGCATCGTATCGAAAAATTTATAAAAACGAAATGTGTTTAGAATATGATTTTACATAATTGCTCCATACATCAAAATCCAGTCCAAAAGATCTAAAATTAGCTATCTACACATGAAAACCAGATTTACAAGCTGAGATTTTTCTGAATGTGATTCGGTTTTTCTTCAACGGCGGTGATCTGGATTTCTGGTTTTAGTTTGCCAAAATTTCAATGATATTTGGTTCGTACTCAAACTTTTTTCTTTAGTATGATGTTTACAAATTTCCGTTGCAATAACATCCGTATGCATCAGGGTCGAGATACCAAATCCAAGTTTTTCCGTTTTTTCTAAAGAAAATTCTGTGATGATATCGAGATTTTTTTTTCCTGACTTGGATTCTCAATAACTACCCCCATCGCATTTTACAAAGTTTCAAAAAAAAAAGAAAGAATATTTAAAACAACACACATTTTCGTATAATCCGCCTTTCACCTATTACCCATAAACGAGTACGTATTTGTAAAAAATAGAAGGACCAAAAACAGGGTGTTCAACCACAATCAAATCTAACAGTCACGTGTTGTTTTGTTTACAAAACCCACGCGTGCCCCCAACCCACAGACGTGATCAAATGTTTCTATTTTTAACTTCAACTCATGCGCAAATCTCATATCACGTCATACATTTTTTTCAAACACACACATGAGTTACCTGAGGGCTTCATCCTTAAAACGTCAAAAGGATATGACGCCAATTTATTGGCTGTTCTCTTCATTCAAAGACATTGCTCTCCGATAGGATGTGTGAGAGAAATTTGCACAGGATCAAGAGCAGGATATGAAAGTAAAAGTTTTCAAATTAAGACAAGGAGCAACAAATTCAATGGTTAATAACCTCTCGTACACACAACAAAAGGGGTTGCCACAAGCCACATCACGCTTTTTTTTGTATGAAGTTTAGGGTCGGCGTCACACTACCGCAGATCATCCCTGAAATTGTGGCGTATTTTCTACCGCATACAAACCCCCCCCCCCCCCCCCCCCCCCCCCCCTCCTTGAAATTGTGACGTGTTTTATGAACAGCCCCTAAAAAAAGCTCTTTATTGAATCTCGGAATGAAAAATAGACGTAAACATTTACAAGGCATTGGCGGCGTTTTATTAATTTATACACACGAAATTTCATTCTCCTCAACACATTATGATGATTTTCGCACTCATACGTCATCGAGTTGAGTCAACAATCAAATGAAATAAACGGAAGATAGACAACGTGTAGTGCAATAACAGCGAATCATATGCAATTCGGTAAATCCAAACGAAATTATTAAAAATTTTATGGGCAAGAGCTTTTCCACATTTCATCATAAAATTTCTCCTTGAAATCACCTTTATGCTCGCGTGTATATCACAGTAATATTGTAGGGCTGCCAGTAAATTACTCATCACTCATGTTCTTTGAAATTAACCGTCTTTTTATGGAGTTTTGAAGAATTTTGGTTTTAACACATTGACTGCCACATGAAACGGACGTGGTCTCACATGAGGGAAATATCATAAATATGCCTGAGAAACAATTTTTTATGAAATTTGTGTTCAATGTGGAACTAAAAGCGACATGTCTCGAAAATTTATAAAAATATCATTTCAATAGAATTCATGAAAAAAGTCTACTGGCCTCTGGGATCTAATTTCTTAGCTTCCATGGTGGTAGTCAACGTGTTAAAGAAGCTTGATAAAATTTTCTGTGTTTCTATGAAAAACGAGTCTCTATGCAAGATTTCACTTGCAAAATTTCTAAAATTTAAACCTAAACATAAAAGCTATAATTGCCAATCTAACAATTATTGAAAACCCGTATGGTGATATTCGTATCAAAATTCGAACAATTGTACCAAAATTCCACTTTGAAGTCAAACTTTCCAATAAGATTTTTTAAAATTCCAATCGGATTTTGATGTATGGAAGTTTTATGTAGAATCATATCCTAAATAACTTTTGTTCTTGGACTTTTTTGATGAGATGCACCGTTTTTACGATATTTACAAAAAACGTTTTCGTTCGTATGGGTGGCCCCCTCCCCCCCCCCCCCCCTAAAGGTCCAAATTTTGCCCATTAACCCTTCGTTGGACCCCTCTGTCATACAACGATATACATTTACAAAAGTGTACACTATGTACACTGCACACGGAAGTTGAAATTGGTACAATTGTACCAAGGGGTCCAACGAAGGGTTAACGAACTTACACCGCGTCTTGACCTGGGATTTTTCATCGCAGAGATTTTTCATTGACCAATCAGAGCTCGAGTTGACGGAGGGGAAAAATCCCAGAGAGAAATTTCTTGAAATCTTGCAATAGCAAAATTTCTTGGAATTTCACAATTCAAGATGGCGGAATCCAATTTCTCCCGACAAGTAATTGCAAAAATAACTAATTTTTACAAAATACGATACAAAAAGCTTTGGAAGAGAATATATAACATTAAGGGGTTTTTCTTTTCGTCTGTTCTTCTGTTTCAGCCTTTTCAATTTCACGTATTGCATTAATTACGAGAGCGGCGACTAGTGTTTTTTTTCATTGCCAATTTGAGAAATAAAATTTCAAGAGATTTTTGGCCCAGCTGTCAAAAAAATCTCATTGTGGTGAGATATTTCTCGGGATGAAAAATCCCAAATCAAGACGCGGTGTTAGCCTCGCATTTTACAAAAAACGGATTTGTGCAAAATTTCAAGACCAAACTCAATCCGTGCGCCCGCAATCCGCGCCACAGACAGACGGACGGACAGACGGACAGACGGACAGACGGACAGACGGACAGACGGACAGACGGACAGACGGACAGACGGACAGACGGACAGACGGACAGACGGACGGACGGACGGACGGACAGACGGACAGACGGACAGACAGACGGACAGACGGACAGACGGACAGACGGACAGACGGACAGACGGACAGACGGACAGACGGACAGACGGACAGACGGACAGACGGACAGACGGACAGACGGACAGACGGACAGACGGACAGACGGACAGACGGACAGACGGACAGACGGACGGACAGACAGACGGACAGACGGACAGACAGACGGACAGACGGACAGACGGACAGACAGACGGACAGACGGACGGACATGCAAAATTCAATTTTTTTTATCATTCTAAACACACTGGTGTAATTCATTTTTATGTGTGATGACGGGATCTTGGCGTTACAAACGGTAAGGCAAAGTTAGTATACCCTTTGGTATACATACCATACGGGTATAAAAATTGAAACTAGAGCTTTATAAAAACTCCCAAAATAATAGTAAGAGTTAAGGTTGATAGCCTTCCCTTCCTGCCCCAATCTGTTTTCATCCGATACTATGGTAACACTATGATACTTAAGCACGTGTCCTCTGACGTTAAAGGAAACACCTTGTGACTAAGCAAGCGTCTTAAAAGACTATTCTCTCTTTGCCAGACAATGTCACCTTCGCACATCAGCCCCCTCAAGACATATTTTCTTGACTCTATCAATGGAAAGGGAATCTCAAATTTAAATTGTACTCACCTAACTGAAAATATTTCATCTTGTGCTAAACAGAAGCTTTTTTGCATTGACTTCGAACGTTACTTGGAGCACGCACAGCAATTTTACTTCATTCCAAGACCCCAATAAATGTTTTTTTATTCGCAATTGCTTCTTGCACGAGTCTTCTGAAATACTTTAACCCAGCCGGGTCGCTGCCCACCTTCGTCTCCCGACTATACCCGCCCATCTTCAGATGGTTGCAAGTATCTTGCCATCCAAAGCTCTATTATTGTTAAAAAACCACCACCGGCATCAGCAGTTTTAAAGTGTGAGAAGAAGCTGAAACGCTTGTTGTCTTTGGTTCAGGTTTATTGGCTCGTTAGCCGCGTTTCGTAGTGGACGCATTCAAGCAAATGCTCCTCCATATCGAGTCGGAAAAGTCTCCCCTAGGCCGTTTCTAATTTGTCCAAAAAATTATCAATTCGCGATTAAATATCGATAGCACCTGGAGTGATAATGTTTTATGTAAAAAAAATCCACAAGGCTGTGATTGTGTGAATCGAATTTGGAAAAAAATTGAAAACACTTTGAATTAATAACCCTTGAGTGCTTGACATTGATATATCATTCAATGATGATTAATTGTTAATAATTGCAATTGGATACTTTTATTTAAGTTTTTTTACCAGTGAATAGTTGTTAAATTTGAAAAACTGTAACAATGGCAGACGCTGTTGCCGTCAGAGGCAACATTCTGGGACGTAAGTAATTTTTTCACAAATTCTAATCTTTTTTCCCGGAATTTAACCCTTATATTATTTCCAGCATATGTTCTGAAATTTTAGAATTTCCATGATTAGTTTCAAGTTTGCATTAATATATCTCGGTTTCCCTTAGCATTTATCCTGTTTGACGTTCCCGGCAAGGTCAAATAGAAGTCGTCTCGGATTTTCGAAATTCGCCCCCAAAAGCATTTTCTTTGCTGGCCAGCGGGAGTGACTGCGAACCAACCACCTACACACTCATGAACGAGAATAATTCGATTCGTAGCTACAATAAAGCATGTCATTTTCACAATGCCAAGAGAAAATGCGAAAAATCCAGATGGTCTTCTTATCTTTGTCGGGAAATTTACAAATATTTTCTATTTACCGGTTTTCCTCATTTTCTTATTTGTTTGATTTTCAATCGTATGTAAATATTGCTCGACTTTCAGTTTCTGTTTGCCGTTCTATTTGCTGGTCAGAGTGGTGTACATTTTGTGGACACAGTGTGCAATGTCAATGTAATTTCGTAATGTTTTCTCTAGATTTTCTCACTTTTCCCACGAAAATGTTCTACGCAAACGTCGGTATTTTTTTTTCTTGTTTTCCTGGTTAGGTTAATGCCTGGCTCCGAGTACCAGACATGGTTCTGTTTTGAGTTTTCTCTTTTTCCAACAAACTTAATTCTCGTTGAATGGGGTTGCGGGACGTATGAAAAGTTCAACTGGGGCAGCACGCCAACTCGGAGTGGACACACTTGTTGCATTTAGAATTGTGATAATTTAATATTTGGGGTTAATTTTGGATAGGAAATTGGAATTTTTCTCATATTATCTCTCCTGCATTGCCAACAATTTCGAGTCGATGTTATTTTTAGAAATTCAGACTATTTTCCTTCGTTTTCATTTTTCTGCATTATTTATTGCTAAAAAAGTTTATCTCACCGACTTTCTTGGTGTTTTTTCTTAATTTTTTTCTTTTTTTAACAAAGAAATTCCATAATTCACAGTCATTGCCAATTAAATATTTTGAAATTATCTGAAATAATTGTGTGCAGTTTATTAAACATGTTTTTTTTTGATTTTTGTTTAAAAAAATGAAAATCTTTCAAAAACGATTGAAATTTAAAATTGCAAAAAATGATACGTTTTCGAATCAACATGAGAAATTAAATTTAAAAATTTTGGTAGAAAGCTGCCAAAGGGGCAATTAAACCCATGATATCTCATGTTTTCTTTTCAGAATTCTCGATGTCGGTCGAGATATTTTAGAGTTTGAGCTTTCGAAAGTAGATACGTTCAGGCTATATTTCTGAGGGAAGATTTGTCGCTTTCTTTGGAGTTTTCATCGATTTTCTAGAGAACTAATCGATTTGATCGAGAATTAATGCCCCAACAGGCCACTAAGGAACCTTTTATTACCCTTAAAGATGTAACGTATTTTTTGTGCGGCTCTAAAAAAAATCGAATTGGAATAATCTAACCGAACTGATTTTTTTTCTCGATTCGATCGTTCTATATTTTTAGAAAGCGATTATGGCGACGAATAATAAAATTTGCAAAATTATAAAGTTTCCAATTTTTCTGGTAGATTACAAAATACAGCACCAACAATCAGTAATTTGTTTATATTTTTTCTTATCATGTTTCTTTATATTCTCTAAAAATAACCGTCTGGATTGTTATCACTAAACTTCATAGCAAAAAAAAATCATCTTTTTAAGCATCTTAAACCAAAATAAATTAATATTTGGTACTTTTTTTATGTTTTTTTTTCTTGTTTTCTGGGGTATTTTTATTCTTTTTCATTTATTCAAGCCAACTCTAAACCTACTGTAAGCATTAACACCTACAATTGCGTTATTATTTTTTTGGGAAATTTAATATCATAAGGCAAAAGTTATGATGGCCCTTAATAACGTAAAATTTAATTAAGAAATCATTCACGGAGCATAAACTCGTACCTTACTTCATTAATTTCTGACGCATTTCCTGTTCAACAACTTCTCAAGCGAGTTAAAGAACCATTTCAAATTTTTAAAAGTGCGTTAATAAATTTTATAAGACTGGACACTTAAAAATAGTCATCAGTGCGTAAGAACAAGAACTACAAAATAAAAATGTATAACGTATTCTGCTGTGATGTTAAACGCGTCAGTAAGCATGGATATTTGTTGTAAAATATTTCATAAATGATGCATCCAGAATAAAAGCGGCAATGGTAAATACGACGTCTTCTTATTTATTATTAGCTCTACCTCCATATAAAGTTCGTTTATATTGGTTTTAGGTAGATTAACACCCCGATTCTGATAGTCGTGTCGTCTTCGACAAGAGTCGTCTTACATGTTTTTGTTGGTAGAAAAACATTAACAACACGTAAAACATCTATTGTCGAACATGGCACAACTATCAGGATCGGGGTGTAAAAGACGTAGGAAAAATACACAGAAAACATCCTAAGCGCGGTATTACACACGGCAACTTTCGGGCTTACTTAAGCCGATTTTCGGGAGAAACGACTGCGGAGGGAAAAGTTGCCACTCGAAATCATGGCTTATCGACAATCTGCATACACAAACAGGATTGGCTAATTTAAGCTACAAATGTAAGCACATTGGCTTATTAAGCTCAAAAGTTGCCGGCTTAAATAAGCCAAGGTTAATACCGGACTAAGTGAAGGAAATGTCCGCAAAGTTGATTTTATTTGCAATTTTTTTTCCAAAATTTTTGAATGCTCGCAATGTTAATGCGCTCATCAACATCACAATATTTCATTTTAATTATATCTTGCTAATTTTGGCAATAACAACCACATTCTCCGAAGTTTAAGTGGGAAAAATGCACCAATTTACTTCTCTGTTTCTTACGAGTAAACAAAATTTGCTTACTTTTCGTGTTTATTTTTAGTCGCAGGTAAACAAACCCCCCATCGTATACAAACATCAAGGATACAAGAAATTTTGTTCGAGATTAACTATCGGATCTTTCAATTTTGTATTTAAATAAAACACAGAATAATTGAGATATCGGGCTGAAATTTATTCCAGGTGTAGTGGACATGTTACATTTAAGTATGAAATTCGACGTCGTTCATATGGCCACCGCGAGCACGTTTGCTAATTGATTCTTTGGAGCCAATTTTCCACCACTCTTCCGCACATATCGGCCGGAACGTTGGCAATTTCACGTTCGATATTGTTCCTAAGCTCATCTAACGTTGTTGGCTTGTTGGCATAAACCAACGACTTAACATAACCCCATAAAAAGAAATCCAACAGCGTTAAATCGCATGAGCGAGATGGCCATTCGACCGGACCATTTCTCGAGATTACACGAACTTCTCCTTCAATAGATCAATTGTTTGACCAGCTGTGTGGCATTGCTCGTTCGTGAACTTCACCATGATAAAAATGTAAACCTTGACTGACGTTTTAGCATTGCCAGATCATAAAAAAAGTTTTAGGGTGCGTCTTTATTAAAATACAAATGGCCATTCGACCGGACCATTTCTCGAGATTACACGATTACCGAACTTCTCCTTCAATAGATCAATTGTTTGACCAGCTGTGTGGCATTGCTCGTTGGTGAACTTTACCATGATAAAAATGTGAACCTTGACTGACGTTTTAGCATTGCCAGATCATAAAAAAAGTTTTATGGTGCGTTTTTATTAAAATACAAAATTGTTATGTCCTTGTTGAAAGACCCTTTATATAGAAACATCAGAAATATTTACGTATTTCCATAGATATATTATGAGATTGTAGTTTTTAGGAAGTTGAACAAAATGAAGTCAAAAAATCCCAGAGAGGCTTGAATTGAACATCTTAGGAGGTTATGCGAGTTTGAACCCAAATTTTTATGCATGAAAAATATCTTTAAAAAACCAAAACAAAGTCAGTTTGAAACATTTCTTGAAAAATCGAGAAAATATTAATAAATTCGAAATCGTTGGCTTTTACACCGATATCCGTATATAATATAAGCTCTACACGTATTTTAAGAATTGAGAAGGTTCAAGAAAGATTCCTTAGGTTTGCTCTCCGTAAGCTACCGAGGGTTGATGTACAAAACCTACCGCCTTATGAACAAAGACTCTCTTTGGTAGGTCTATTAACTTTATGCAAAAGACGGGAAGTTTTACAATTTTTATTCATTTATAAATCATATCATCATATCATATCATCATACTAATATATAAAAATGAGTTGGTGTCTGTCTGTCTGTCTGTCTGTCTGTCTGTCTGTCTGTCTGTCTGTCTGTCTGTCTGTCTGTTCCTCTTTCACGCAAAAACGACTGAACCGATTGACTTGAAATTTGGCATGAGTGTCTGTGGTAGTTCTGGTTCCAACATAGGCATACGGAAAAGTAGCGCGAGGGGTGGGGGGAGTAAGGGGAGGGGGTAAAGTGATTTCGAAACTTAGTTTTTGCGCTATGTTACTTTTTCGCGGGGAAACTACTGAACCGATTGGCCTGAAATTTGGCATAGATGTTCGTCGGGGGTCCAGCCCCAACACAGACCCATTAAAAAGTAGCCCGACAGGTGGGGGGGAGTAAGGGGAGGGGGTAAAGTGATTTCGAAACTTAGTTTTTGCGCTATGTTACCCTTTCGCGGGGAAGCTACCGAGCCGATTGCCCTGAAGTTTAGCTCCAACATAGACCATAAAAAAAATTGAAAAAACTTAACCCGGCAGCGACGGGTATGCAAGCTAGTTATTGATAAATGAAGTGGACGCTCCGAATCTATTATCAGATTTAAATATCCATTTTAAACCTAGAAACACGCGCGATATAAAATTTTTGATTTTTTTTTCAGGACTAGTCCCGGCCCGGTATATATTGGCCATCCTTGGATCAATTGGAATGGCAATCATTTATGGATTAAAAGTAAATCTTAGTGTTGCCATGGTTGCTATGTTAAATCATACACATATAGCGACTGTATCCGCCAGCAGCCATCATGGACCTCAAAATCACTCCACAATGGATCCAGCAGATGACGAGACTTGTAAGAGTAGCGAATCAATGGAGCTAATGAAGGTATTTTCTAATTCGAACTTCTTTTTTCACAACTCTATGATATAAGTTGCAAACTCTATGATTCAAAATTCTGTTTTTTTTTTACTTTTGAGTAGAAAGTTGAAATTTTATAGAATTTCGTTTAACTAACGTTTTTTCCATACAATATTAATTAATTAAATTCGTTTTTAACAACACTCTAGTGCAGTCTTCTGTGTTTTACTTTCCGCAAACTGGTTTTATCATATGTCATCATTATTAAAATCGACAGACGAAGAAAAAAATCAAATTGGGAAAAAAATTCCGAATTATTTAAAAATTATTCAAATAGAATAGCATTTTCTGCTTTTTAATGTATCTAAAATTTTTGGCAATAGATTTGCATGACTGAAATTTTAAAAATCGACTGAATACTGCTTCTGCGATATTCAAAATATGGGCGCGTGACGTGCGGTATTCAAAATATTGGCGCGTGTTACAAATTGATTTTTCATAACACTTTGACATTTTCAATGTTATTGGCATCGGTTAGAAACTTCTACTTGAATTGAACACAAAACTTTGATTTCGTGCAATTTAATTAAGATCGATTGAGCGTGTTGTGATCAGATTGTATATTTCTTGATTAAAACTTTATATTGGCCATGCTTCAACGCGTGAATCTTTTACCGAAAAGATATTTGAACATCTGATATTTTTTAATAAAAAATTGATCAGTGGCTGTAGTTGGATATGAAATATGTTATTTAGATTAGTACAAGAATCTAAATATTAAAAGTTTGAAAATGCTGTACCAGTCTTTATTTGTTCTCAAACAATTTCTACGGTTGTGCCAATAAAAGCCATTTGTTGAAGGAAAAACGTCTAAATTTGTTTGGCTGTCTTTAAAAATTGCGCAAAGCGACAATGCAATGCATTTGGTAATAGATTTTACTCCTTAATTACTAATTTGTGCAACTGAAGGGATTTTTGGTTAGCCTTTGTAGTAGTGACCACCTTCTACTTTTTACAGATCTTTTGCTCAGAAAAATTCTACCGAGACATCAACGGATTTTAAGATCAGTCAAATTGTCATTATTAAAATATTGGCATATATGTGAGTTTTTTTGGGATCTTAAAATAATCTATAAAAGATCCCAAAAAAACTCCACACTATCAAAAGAAATGTTTGATCATAATTTTATTTCATTTGAAAATTAGCACGTTTTAGTTATCCAAGTATTGTTGAGTTACTGCAACATTTTCAGGCCATTTTAATGCTAAGAACTGTTGCCGCATTTAAATGTTTGAATAATGGAATTTTTCTTGATTAAATTGCTGTCACACTCTTCAATAAATAAGTAAATTAAATTCAATTGAAGAGTTTGCATGTGTCACTTAAAATAATTTTTTTCTTTTTTGTTGTCGTTTTATATCAATTTACTGGATTGCCGTGCGGTTTGCTTTCTCAACCAAGAATACATAATTTTACTTTGACTTTTACTTTTCCAATGATATTTGATCCCAAGCGTAGTAAATTCTGATATAGCTTGACATAGGGTCCAATATTAATTCAATATCGAAGAAATTTCTATCACTTTTCAATTTATTTCTCGGGTAAATATTTGCGGTTAAATGAAAAGATTAGATTTTCAATTAATATAAATTAATAAACAACATTGATATGGATTAAAATAATAAAAAGTTCTCTCACCTTATTGGACAAATTAATGTCAGGACTAAAAGTGAGTGCATTACCTGAAGAAAGTGCACTAAAATTGCATCTTCACAATTAAAACATAACAAAAGCTATAATTACCAATCTGGGAATTATTGAAAACCCGTATGGTGATATTCGTATCAAAATTCGAACAGTTGTATCAAAATTCCACTTTGAAGTCAAGCTTTCCAATAAGATTTTTTTAAATTTATTCCAATCGGATTTTGATGTATGGGAGTTTTATGTAGAATCATATCCTAAACAACTTTTGTTCTTGGACTTTCTTGATAAGATGCACCGTTTTTGAGATATTTGGAAAAATCGTTTTCGTTCGTATGGGGGGTACCCCCCCCCCCCCTCCCTAATGGTCCGTTTTTGCACATTAACGAACTTAACCTCGGATTTGAGGAAAAACGGCTTTGTGCAAAATTTCCGTGGGTCCGCAATACGCGCCACAGACGGACGGACAGACAGCAATTTTATTCCCATTTTAAATTATTCACAAGAATGTGCCGCAAACGAGAAATTTTCTTGATGTCTATGAAAAAGCATAGAAAAAGCATTGAAAAATCGTATACGGTTAGGAAAAAGTGGTTGTAGCTTTATTTATAATTAAAATATCTTTTATACTAAAATTACACTTTTGGTGTCGGTACCTTGAAGCGACTGTGTGAACCCAAAAACGTCGGCCAGTTGATTTATTCACAATTCTACATTGTTTTCCATACATTTTAATATTTATATGAAAACTCCTGTTATTGCATATCTTTAGTTATCTAATCTTTGGTAGTGGAGTAATAAAAATGTTTGGTCTCTACAAAAAAGAATTTCTTTTTGGGCCCTTTAAAAATTAAAACACATCTTTAGTTGACTGAAAATTTAGGTCCTTTTTTATGAAACAGGAAGTTGAAGACCATTTTTCGGGGCCCCCCAAAATTGGGCACCGAAAACTTGGAAACCCAAATTACGCGTTTTTAAAGTAAATTTTTAATGTGTTTTTCTTTTTCTTTTAACAGGATGGACCTTTTACGTGGGATCAGACAGTTCAGGGATATATTCTCAGTTGCTACTTTTGGGGCTACTTTGTCTCCCAGATGCCAGGAGCTCGAGTCGCTGAACTCTTCTCAGCCAAATGGGTGATGCTCTTTTCAGTGGCGATCAACGTTATTTGCACCCTCCTAACACCCCCAATGGCAATTATACATTGGACTGCCCTCTTGGCCATGCGTATCGGAGAGGGGATCGGTGGTGGTGTAACATTTCCTGCTATGCACGTCATGTTGGCTTCCTGGGCACCACCAAACGAAAGAAGCGTTATGTCAGCCATTGTTTATGCTGGAACCGCCCTTGGCACCGTTATCTCGATGTTTTTGGCCGGTCAACTAGCTAGTGGTCTTGGTTGGGAGTCCGTCTTCTACATCATGGGTGGGCTGAGCTGCATTTGGATGGTTCTTTGGGCGTTCTTGGTCCAAGACTCGCCAAATAAGCAATCCTTGATTAGTCAGGAGGAACGAGATTTGATCACATCGCAGTTGGGCACTGGAAACAAGGAGGAAAAGAAGCCACCAGTACCATGGGGCAAAGTATTCACTTCAGGGCCATTCCTTGCTATTCTGATTGCGCACACCTGCAGTAATTGGGGCTGGTATATGCTTTTAATTGAGACGCCCTTCTATTTGAAACAAGTTGTTAAGATCAGTATTAAGGAAATTGCCACATACACTTCACTTGCATTTTTCACCCTATGGTTGTTCAGTTTGGGAATCAGTAAGACGTTGGATACACTCAAAGGAAAAGGTAGGCTGCATTTGTTTTTGAAGGAAATTTTCATTTGCAACTTTATATAATTGAAAATATTCAACAGGAAAAATTACAACCACTTGGGCTAGAAAAATTGGCACACTTTTCGCTTCTGTAGTGCCAGCGGTATGCCTCCTAGGGCTTTGTTACATTGGATGCAACACAGCTGGAGCAATTACGCTGATGATCATCGGTATAACATGTGTTGGTGGTACGTATTTTGATTTATTTAGGGATTATTTTTATTAAATTTATTTCTATGCATTTAGGCATGTTCTGTGGCTTCCTCTCCAATCACATCGATATTGCTCCTAATTACGCTGGAACACTAATGGCTATTACAAATACTGTAGCAACGATTCCTGGAATTATTGTACCATTAGTTGTGGGTATGATTACTCACGACACACCACCCGTAAGTATTCAAGTTGCTTTGAAACAGAAAAATCATCCCAATGTTTTTAAAATTACCTTAAATCAATTTTTTTTTAATTTCCAGAGCGAAATCCCCGGTGCATGGCGTTTAATTTTCTTCGTAACAATCGCTTTATATATTATTGAAATTGTATTCTACACACTACTAGGATCTGGCGAAGAACAACCTTGGAACAAGAGCCATGCCGCCATCAATGACGATAATATCAATGAAAAGGGAGAACATAATGAAGCCACTCCACTGAACGTACGAAATCAGAAATGAGACGAATCTTAGAAAATTGCTGTGAAAAAGGAAATAAAATTCTCAACGGGATAGACTAGAAATTGACTTTAGCGAAAATAAAACTAACTGAGAATCAATAGATTTTCAATAAGAGTGTAAAAAATTTGATTATTTTTTCATTAGGCTGTAACTTAATTGTATGAATTATTAAGAATTTTTAATCTTTTGATTTTTATTTTTTTTAATGTAGGAATAAGATTGAAGGGATTTTTATTAAAGACGTTAAGTAAGAAAGTGAAAATTGAGAACAAAAAATGTACTTATAAAAATTGTAAATAACTACCTCGACCAGATTGCTGCCGTTTTACTTACATTTGCTACTTTAGGCATTGTCGAAAATTTTCGAAAGATTTGTACTATGACTATTTTTTTTATTAACGGAGATAAATTGTTACAGAGAAGAGCTTTCATGACATTGTATTAAGTTTTTTTTTATGTATTAGATTTGAAGATAGATTTAAACATGTATTAAATTATAAAATGATCATAAATGCATAAGGATCAGAATATATTTGTATACTTGGTGTTAACGAAAATGTTAGAAAAATTTCTAAATTTGCATTTTTATGTAAATAAATATCAATTAAGATTAGTTAACACAAAAAAAAACAGAAATTCAATAAATTAGACGCTCAGATTTATTAAAGAAATTCAACTGAAACATTCACCCCGATTGCGAGTGTCGTGTCGTTTTCGACAAGAGTCGTTTCACGTGTTGTTGTTTAGTGTTTTTCTACCAACAACAACACGTAAACCGACTCTTGTCGAAAACGACACGACCCTCGCAATCGGGGGGAATATGAAAAGCTTTTTTCATTAGGACTATAACTATAATTGATAAATAAAATCATATTCATATATAATACAATTTTTAATATTTTATCAACCATTGTTTTTTTTTAGAAAGTTTACGATTGAGTTCAGGCGCACATTGCGATGGTAAGAATATACAGTAGGGAACCGTATCGAAGTTGTAGTCAAAATTCGTTCGTATTGATTAGTAAATCTTATAAAGTACTAGCTTGTATACCCGTCGTTGCCGGGTTAAGTTTTTTGAAATTTTTATTTTTTTGTATGGTCTATGTTGGAGCTAAACTTCAGGTCAACCGGCTCGGTAGTTTCCCCGCGAAAGGGTAACATAGAGGAAGAGCTAAGTTTCGAGACCACTTTACCCCCTCCCCTGACTCCCCCACCTCTCGAGCTACTTTTTAATGGGTCTATGTTGGGGCTGGTCCCCCGACGAACATCTATGCCAAATTTCAAGCCAACCGGTTCAGTAGTTTCCCCGCGAAAGAGTAATATAGCGCAAAAACTAAGTTTCGAAATCACTTTACCCCCTCCTCTTACTGCCCCCAACCCTCCCGCTACTTTTCCGTATGCCTATGTTGGAACCAGAAGTACCACAGACACTCATGCCAAATTTCAAGTCAAACGGTTTAGCCGTTTTTGCGTGAAAGAGGAACAGACATACAGACAGACAGACACCAACTCATTTTTATACCCGTATGGTGAAACCAAAGGGTATATTAACTTTGCCTTACCGTTTGTAACGCCAAGATCCCGTCATCACACACAAAAATGAATTACACCAGTGTGTTTAGAATTATAAAAATAATTAATTTCTGCATGTCCGTCCGTCTGTCCGTCTGTCTGTCTGTCCGTCTGTCTGTCTGTCCGTCTGTCTGTCTGTCTGTCTGTCTGTCCGTCTGTCCGTCTGTCTGTCTGTGGCGCGGATTGCGGGCGCACGGATTGAGCTAGAGACTTGAAATTTTGCGCAGATCCGTTTTTTGTAAAATGCGAGGCTAAGTTCGTTAATGGGCAAAAATGGACCATTAGGGGGGGAACCCCACATACGAACGAAAACGTTTTTTGTGAATATCTCAAAAACGGTGCATCTCATCAAAAAAGTGCAAGAACAAAAGTTATTTAGGATATGATTCTACATAAAACTCCCATACATCAAAATCCGATTGGAATAAATTTTAAAAAATCTTATTGGAAAGCTTGACTTCAAAGTGGAATTTTGATACAACTGTTCGAATTTTGATACGAATATCACCATACGGGTCTCCAATGCTTGTCAATTATAGCTTTTGTTATGTTTATATATCAGTATGATTGTCTGTCCTTTCAGTTATTGTATCGATAGTTCAGAGAAACAGAATTGTATCATTGACTCTTAATAAAGCCTTTAACGAGAACGAAGCTCCTGTTTTATCCTATTTAGTTCTACTTTGATGACTGCTAATAAACTAATTTTCAGGTATTTCAAAAACAAATTGTCAGGGAAACATCAGTCCGCATGCTTCACCGCATGCTGACAGTGCGCGCCTGAATTAAGCGTTTTTTTTTTTAAATTGGGTAAACTCAGGTTTGTTTTTTGGTTAAGGTTTTCCTAATAGTTCTTTCTCCCTGCTGCGCACCTACCGTTTTACAAGGAGTGCCAACCATAGATGAATTGCAGCAGTGGTAAAGTTTTTCGCTACAACCCATCAACAGTATAGACCGTTATAGCTGTCTAGACCAATGATGTTGTCAAAAACACTATGTTGCGTTTTTCTTGTCGAACTAGGAACACCTCATCCTACTTTTGCAGTTTTAAAATATCAACATTTCTGAAATATTGTTATATCAGATCAACACATTCCAATTCTTCTTCGTAGATTGTTTGAAAATAAAACCACACTTGATTTGCGTCACATGAATTTATTATAACTTCCGCCACTACAAATTCCTAGTAATTTTGCTAAAATACATTGGGCCATAGTTGGCTGACGTATTCGGTATAACCATCTGTCCATATTTCAACCTCTTCGGATTCTCGAATTGAAAAATATCCGCAAACATTTCAATAACAATACTCAAATCCTTGATAATAGCCGTAATTCCATGTTCATTAAAAGCCTTTTGAAGCCCCAAATGAACCACACCGTCATTTTGAATTGGACTTAGACTGCAAGTCGAATAAACCAAACTTCCACCGGGCTTCAAGAGCTTTAAGCAATTTGCTAATATCGCAGATTGCAATTCTGGTATCCGAAGTCTTTCTTTTAATCGTGTGGGTTTAAAAATATTATTATCGTCCTCATTTACAGAAAGCCTATCATTCGTGCATGGAACATCGACCAAAATTCTATCGTACAAATCAAAATCTGTCAATTGTCTAGCATCCGATTGCGTGATAAGACATCGTTGCCGGTGCCACTTCTCTTCATAATCATACAGATATTGATTCATCACGCGTTTAATTCTGTTCACTCGGCTTTCTTGGATATCGTTACAAATTAAAATTCCAGGATGCATCGTTTGTAACATAATTAATGATTTCCCACCAGGGGCAGCGCATGCGTCAAGGACTTTATCGCCTTTTTGAATGTCTAAGAATAATGGTGGAAGTATGGAAGCTCCATCCATTAAATAATGCGACAACACCTCAGTGGAGCATTTTTTCGGTGAAATAAATTCCGAATTGTTTCCCTTTTCGTATGTGAAAATCTTCAAATGTTCGGGGTATATAAATTCCTTTTCCAATTCTACTGTGAGTGGAAAATCGGTCTTATCTGAGTAATATTTATAGTGGTCAGATTCGGGTATCCAATCCTCCATTCCTTTAATCCGGGAGGTGGGTATATATTCGTACAGCGCACCTGTTCCAAATTCTGGATCAACGATGCGTTGTTGATCGATTTCGGAATCATCTCGCGACACATCGTGGAGTGATTTTCTATAATCTACGTAGGAGGTTTCATTTCCATTCGATAGTTTCTCTGGTTTGGTTTCCCCTAATTGAATATTCGACGGGATTTCGCCTTCTGAATTTGAGCTTTGGGGATAAATTGATAGAATTTCCTGTTCTTGCTGTTTTCTAATGAATCCGCCGAGTCGCTCATCTAATTTGTAAACGTGACTATCACTAAATATTGCTCTGTTGTTTTCCTCCATTCTCCTTCGAGCTACTTGACTAATCGCTCTAAGATTCATAGCACCTGAAAGTCAAATAAAAAAATTGAATTATTTCAACGATTATTAACACTAACTTTACCTAGAAAAATAGTATAATTGTCACAATTGAGGGGTGGTGCTGGTCGATCGACCTAGCATGACATGCACGAAATTAGGAAAAGGCTAAAAAATTGGCTTTTCATCCTTTTTGAATAGGCCAGGAAACTCCTTTTGAAAATTAGCGATATTTAAAACCAAAATGGACATGTTTTTGAGAAAATTGCAAAGAAATGTTTCGGGCGGAAAGAAGGAATGGTCCGATTTAGCCTGTTCAAGAACCTAGCCTAGCCATTTACGAGAAACGTAACTATACAAAATTTCAAGTCTCTAGCTCAATCCTTTCGAAAGTTGTGGTAGTCACGAACAGACAGACAGACAAGCAGAAATCAAAATCTTTTGTCATCCCAAACACCCTGGTGGTTCATTTTTGTCTCCGGCGATTGATTCGATATTAAACATACTATATTCCTTAATAGTTTTCATATAGAGTATTACTCAAAATGTTTTGTAAATCTAGGATAAGAAATTCCACACCACCTACCTTGCAGCTCGAATCCTTCTATAATTGCTTCCGAATCACCAAAATTATTAACTAACGCGACATATTTGTTTTTACTTAGTAAAGCCGCTCGAATTCCAATCCAACGTTTACCAAATACGGATTCATAGAAGTCATCAAAGTTCTCCATTGCACGATCCTTGGGAAAAATCTTCTTGCGCTTCACTGACTGAAATTAATACTTTTTATTTAATTAAACGGAATTAGAGTAGATCTTTTTATCATACCCAGTGGTCCCTTCCGTGCTTCCATCGTCGCGAAAAATAGAATAAATTTCGGTAATTTCTCAACATCACACCGGCAAAAAAACAACCATTCAACGAGATGTCAAACTCAATCAAATCAAATCAAAATTTATTACTATGTAAAAGTTCAAATTGGACTAGAAAGACGAGAGAAATTTAAAGAATATCTTGTAAAATTACTGAATGAGTTTTTTTTAATAAGAAAAACCTTTGAAAATGCAAGAAATGTTATGAAAATAATCTTTATTTTATAAAAATTCAACAAAAACGTCACACGAGTTGTTTTTGGCCAAGACTGTACTAAGCAAATTGTAAGTGATTAAGATTGAAGAATGTAACAGAGTGTTGACATGCAGCTGAGAATTTCGCCAGGATTTATAAAAACAACGTAAAGCCGGATTAATGAAATTGAAATATCTCCGTGACAAGAAAAAGAACATCTAAACAGAAGCAAGCAAAAATGACCGAAGGTAAAGCTCGATTGAATTTCGCCTACATTTTTTTTTGTTGATATGTACTTTTTGACAATTGGTAAAACATGATATTAAATTGTAAGGTAAAAGTGTCGAGATTGTAGTATCTATAAGTTTCTTTCTGCATTTTTTAATTCTCTTCAATTTTAGAAAACAAAAGCCTTAGCCTTCTGGTGATAATATTAGACACGAATCCTTCACAACGAATTGTGCGACAAAACCCTCACCATTTAACCCAGAGTTTGGACTCGATTGTGGCATTCGGAAATGCTCATCTCATGCAGAAGTCTCAAAATAAACTGGCGATGCTCGCTTGCCACCACCACGCTACGTAAGAATACTTAAAATAATTGCCTGCTTCCATGAAATTATTTCATTTATTATATCTACATTCAAAAACAACAAACTCATGCATTTTTATCCAGAGAATTCCTGTACCCAATGCCGGGAAAACCACTTGAAATCCGTCAAGTCGATGGCCAGTACGAGCTATTTACGCTGGTTGAAAAGACCATTAAGCAACGGTTGGCAAATATTATTAATTCGGCTCCGAAAATTACAAATTCCTGCGAATCTCTCTTAGCTGGAAGTATGTCGATGGCCTTGGCTTACATTGCTAGGGTAAGTTTGCTAAAAAAATGTTTAAAACATTACCAGAATTAGGGGCGAAACTACAAATTTTAAGCCTCCGATAATTAGTTTTGACGAAGCAATACAAATTACAGGGCAGAAAAATTGAGGTTTTTTTTGGAGACCGAAGATTTTTTGACCGTATGCGTATTCTTACTCTAGTTTTGCTCCTATTTTTTCCAGTTAAAAAAAACATTTCTCCCTGCAGATGCAACGCAATAAAGCTCCTGGTGTGAAACTAAATTCCAGGATTCTGGTTGTGACTGGAAGCAACGAGTGCGCCTCACAATACATGACTTACATGAATGTATTCTTCACAGCACAGAAACAAAATATTGTCCTGGACATTTGTGCACTGGACAAAACCCTTAGTTTACTACAACAAGGAAGTGATTTAACTGGTGGTCAATATCTCCGCTTGCCCCAATTGGATGGACTGTTACAGTATTTGCTGTGGGTGTTTCTGCCCGATCCTCAAACCCGGAGCAAATTGGTGCTTCCGCCACCTACTAAAGTGGACTACAGAGCGGCATGCTTTTGCCATCGTGAATTAATTGACATTGGATTTGTGTGCTCTGTTTGTCTTTCAAGTAAGTTTCATTAATAGGTCTTTTGGTAAGAAATTTTAATTAAAAACAATGAACTTTTCTAGTCTTTTGTAAATTTAGTCCGATCTGCACGACTTGCCAGTAAGTATCTGTGAAATTCGTCTCTTGTAGGTATAATGTGTTTACTTGATTATGATTTTTTGCTATTACAGCACCGTTTTTAAGAATCCAGCACCAATTGCTACCAAACAAAAGAAGAAGAAACTTAAAACGTGAACTAGAATTGCAAAACTATTTTATTATCAATAGATTTCTTTGTCAAATTAAACTCAATTAAAAGATTTTTAAAGTAGCAACTCTTGTGGCGGGTTTCAAGAAATTTTTAGTTACAGCTAAATCGAGTTAGCGACCGAATTTCAATCAAAAATATACTAAAAGTTTCGTGAGGACCGTCATTAATGTTTTAAATTAATCCAAAGACACATATCAGAAATTCAGAAAAAGAGGAGAGTTATGTAAAACTATATCCTAATCATTTTTTGTAGTCGTGGTTTTTTTATATGACGCACCGTTTTCAGGTAAACCGTAATAAAAAAATTTCTTCAGAGGTGAGGACAAGGAGTTGTTCAATTGAATTCAGATGTATGGAAGAGTTGTGTGAAACAGAAAAAAATTGGCGCGAAATACTGCTTTTAGAAGTTCGAAAACTATTTCCGTTGATGCGAACAGAGAGTAAATATTTCTACATGTAAAATTCTTTAAAAAAACTGAATTTAAATGTAGACCAACTATTTTATATTACGGTCATAACAGTTCGTAACCCAACACTAATTCTTATCAGTACTAACTGCTAACGACGTGTGACCATGACCAGTTTTGCGTTCTATTTTAAATCTCTTCCAATCATCCAGGAAAATCACATTGCAATTCCCAATAAAACTAATTAACAGAACAATCTTATCGCAGCATGAGATTAACTTCATGTAACCTAGTTTGAAAAAATTTCATGATTCATCACAATTTAAAAATTAAAATATAACGCAATTCACAAATCCATCGCAATATACAAACCAACAGTATACTATTGTAACAAAAAAATTTTATTTGATATTTCCCTGTAATTTCAATAGACCTAAAAATTTAAAAACAAACACATTTCTACTCATTATAGCGTATTTATTGTGTAATAAATGTAAGAAAACATCACATATAATTAAAGATCATTGAAAAACTCAAAAGACAAAATAGAGATATACAAGTATAATAAAATCTTATAAATTTAGAACTTAACAAACTAATTGTTGACCCCAGGCATTTTGTGGTATCAGTCGATTATCCAGCTCCCGATTATCGCCCTCAAAAGACACCCATGTATTTTGTAAGTAATCTCGATGATCTTTCTGATAGAGATCGGTTCTTATCTCCGGTGTGAAGTCAATTAGTAAATCGCGGACAGAATTCTTATCAACATCGACATTGATAGGCTCATGATGGTGTTGCTTCGTCTTCTCAACATTGGATTTATTCTTCATTTCGTCTTGGTATTTCCTTCGCTCCGTTGATATACGCCAGATCTGATAGGCCGTCTCAAAGCATCTGGCGACAGAAAGTGTAACGTCATGAGCAATTTTCCGTTTCGGACATTGAAAGACATGGCAAGCGAGTTGCTCGTCGCTCTTGGTAGCGGCTTCTTCGTCAGTAGATCCAATGAAAGCGAACATGTGATCGTGCACTGCATCCGCCGAGCAATATGAAATGTTATAAATTGATACTTTTAGGAAAGTATCACCGCTCGTCGGCTCCAGAACTTCGATCCCACGAGGTGAGACATTGACACTGCAACGTTGACTCTTCTTACGCGCTGACTTGGCCGTTGATAACACAGACTTGATAGCCTCTGCTGTGGCATTCTCCGATCGTTCTGACTCAATGTTTGTACTTCCCAAATATTTCAAATTGTAAGTAACGACATTCTCCTCGTCCTCTTGATCTTGACTGTCTGAGAAATCTTTTAGGCTTGTGGCCAATGCCCACTCTTCTGAAAGTTCTGAAAATAAAAAAAAACACAAATTTTAATCGTAAATTCTTAACGCAATTAAAATTTAATCTTGGAAGAGTTTCATTATATATGTTATCATTTAGAATTAAATTTCTTTGAGAATAAGTAGGGTACAAAAAATAATAATTTTGAGTTTTTCAAGCACGTAAAAACCAGTATGGCAGCATACATCTACCAAAATCTCTCCTGTGTCGCCATACTGGTTTTTCTATGTTTGAAAAACTCCAATTGCCTCTTTAGTGCCGTTCTACATGCACCATTCGCAGTGCGCGCCTCGAAAATACGATTTTTTTTAAAAACTTTTGATAACAGGTCTTTTTTTAATGCAAACATTTCAGTTCTCCCAACCAATGAACCGTTTTCGGGTTTAAAAGCTCCAAAATTTTCCTAATCATTTTTGTTTTTCTTAATTTTCATGCATTTTTAATATGTATGTTATTTTTTGACATTTGTTTTACTTAAAGATGAATTGTACAATAATTGCTCAGCCCTGTTTTCCGATATCTCGAACCGTTTTCGAGAAAATTGACAGTCATCGTTAATTTCGAACCTTTTAAAATTGCTAAAAATGAAAAATTAGTTATATTATATAAATTCTTCAAAAGTTTTCAGATTTTTCAAAAAAATAATATTTTATGTGATTTCTACATTGTATTTTACACATTTTCATTACATTTCAGGTACAACTGATGTTATTGAAACTTTCCTAAAACTAGTTAACACTATAAGTTATACAATAACGGGTTTTCTGATCTATCTAGGTTTTAATTCGTACTTGTTTTCAGAAAATCAATTAAGATTTTTAAATGTTTTAAGTTAATTTCATTACAGAGCTCGAAAAGTTTGTTTTAATTGAAAAAGCTGTTAGCTTTATTTGAGTATGAATTAAGTATGAGGAACAGTCGCATCTACAGAATTCAAATCTCGATAACTCCTTGAAATTTTTCTCTGGCTCCTTTAGGTAAATTAGAAAAACTAATAAATTTATGGCCAAGTGAATGAAATCTGGTAAATGCATGTATGGTTTAGTACACAATTTATATGGTATTTCGTACTAAAAATATGTGCTAATTGCTGATACAAGCATTTTCTAGCTTTTATTCACTCTCTTATTCAAAGTTTTTCATTTTCCAAATTCTTGGCGAGGAAAATTACAATAGTTTTAGCTTGGGATGAAATTTCTAAAATGAACTAACTTCTATTTGTGCTTATTATAACATGACTAATAAAAATTTTCGATAATTAGGTATTAAAATTTTAAGAAATGTTGAAATATAAAAGTTTGTAGAATTTTTTCAACATTAAAATAAATTTCGCCCTCTCAAATTTCACTCAATTTTTTAAAAATTACTGAATTAAAATTTTTATGATTTATTTAATGTTCAATTTCACTACTATTATCAAAAGCACTTAATTTTTTAACTATAAAATATAATTCTGTGTTGAAATAAATATAGTTGAAGACAAATTACTTGTATAATAAATTCTCAAACGGTTTCTAGGACAAGATCACTTACTTTTATGTTTCGTGTACAGTTTCCATTTACGAAAGAACGACATTTTTTTTACAAAATTAGTTCGTCTTTGGTAAAATCCAACACTTTAAACAATTCAACAAAAGAGTATTTTGTAGTTAACACCAAAAAAAATTTTATTATGTTAGTTTGTCTAGTTATTTTGAAACTATTTTCAAATATTTGATTCAGCAAAGTTGTAACGACACAGAAATTATCACAAATTTTTAAAGAAATCGCTTGTAATTTTTTTAACAGAGAAAAATCTTGCTTCCAATAAAAGCGTCTGATATGGACCGAACTTCGTTTACATCTGATCGATGGAGGCTGTGCGAGAAACCATTAAAGCGATATTTCCTTAGACTACCAATGCAGGCTCAGCCAAGATTATCTGTGGCTGTCTTTCTCACAAAATTTCTCGTATCAATCATTTAATCAGTGATCCACTATAAAATCCACGGACGCAAAAAAAGTTCTTGGCATTTTAAAGTAAAACGTTTTAACATTTTCCTGATGCAACGCACTTAATATATTAACTCACTTACGCATTACATTGGATCTAATCTGAAAGTGGAGTAAAGTGTTGCGCATTGTCCCATTTTCCATAAAACCATTAAAATTTAAAAAAAATCTTATAGAAATAATCAGAGAAAAAAATTTTAATTGATGTTTAGAACATCTTTATACGCAAATTGATAAAGGCTCCAGTCAAACCAAAATATTTAGAATCAGAAGCGTGTTATACGTTCACATCGTTTTTTTTCTCTTTTAACGGAAATCGTCATTGATGATGATTTAACAATATGAAATTTTAATTCATTTAATTTTATTTGCGACGTTTTGATTCATTTTAAGGTCACTGTTAAGGCGAATCACTCTAGAACTTTGCGTAGTATCGGATTATCGGCCTTTTCACAAAGAAATTAGAATAATGTGTTTTCCATTTGTTATCAATGTTACAAAAAAAAAACCCCAGAAAGAAATGTTTTATAAATTTCCCATTAATCTATGGGAAATGGAAATTTTAGTGCTGGAATATTTTATTGTTTTGTTTCAAAAACGATTTACTTTTTAAGTAATTTTTATATTTTATACAGAGAAAATTCAGGGTGAATAAAGTTTTTTTGAACCTCCTTCTATTGGTACACGTCCTGTAGAACGTCTGGAACTATATAACATAGAACAATTGTCACCATACAAAGCTCTGCTGAAAAATGGTCCCAAAAGTATTTCCCTCTTTATCGTACTTGAACGCATTCACTGAACTGTATAAGGTCGCGAAATTCAAATTTAGTTTGCCGCGAAATTCAAATTTCACAAGTTTGAGACTAACTTTAGGCGCAAACAAATAACTTTAGGCGCAAACACCATTCCGAAAGTCTATTTTCCTTTGACAGCTCACGGTTTAAACGAGAGGACTATATTTATTTTCATACGGTTATCTTGCTCTTACTTGACTCGTTTTGATTCACTGAACTGTATTGAAATGGGACCATTTGAGACAGCAAATCGAGCGATCTAGTATATCTATGGTCTGGTCGTATAATGAAGCTCTAGAATTCCTTTATCTAGCGATCAACTATAAAATAAGATCCTTTTTGGCTCTGGATAAAAACCTGGTACTCATTGGACCAAAAATAAATATCCTCTTCATGTACAATAAGGGATGAATTGCAGTTTGCTTATCAAGCAGGACTTTAATAACTCTTTTTCATGAATGTTCAAATAATTTGTTACATTGACCTATTTTTTTATAAATTACTAGGGGATGCGCCCCGAACCGCTTCGCGGTTCGCCCTCCACACGCAGGTCGGCCTCCCTGTCCTCGGCCTTCGAACTCCACTCGTACGCGCGTCTAACTTTCCAGATCTCTTTACCCCCCCCCCCTTACTCCCCCGCCTCTCAGGCTACTTTTTAATGGGTCTATGTTGAGGCTGGACCCCCGACGAACATCTATGCCAAATTCCAGGTCAATCGGTTCAGTAGTTTCCCCGCGAAAGAGTAACATAGCGCAAAAACTAAGTTTCGAAATCACTTTACCCCCTCCCCTTACTCTCCCACCCCTCTCGCTACTTTTCCGTATACCTATGTTGGAACCAGAACTACCACAGACACTCATGCCAAATTTCAAGTCAATCGGTTCAGCCGTTTTTGCGGGAAACAGGAACAGACAGACAGACACCAACTCATTTTTATATATTAGTATGATTTTAATTTCTCGTCCATTTTAAATTTAATATTGTTTATTTTTGATAATTTTCGGGTTATATGTCATATTGAAATATAGTATTCCAATTTTTTTATAGTTTTACTTTACGAAAGTCTGAAAAGAATATAATAAGAACGTTCGTTTGCGTTGAGCTGACGGTAATTTAATGTTCCATACAAAAAGGTAGAAGAAAGGGTTGGTGTCCGAGAAGCACAAAATTCGCATGCCGTATTTTATGGATTCTTTACATTTTACCATTAACACGTTCGTGACATTTGCTTTTTCAACTTTTTTTACATTTGGACATCGTGTACCACGGGTGGTACACTAGCGATTTGTTTTCTGGCGGTTGTGCGCCATCGGTGGTACACGCAGTGGCGGATTAGCCACGTAGCAAGAGTAGCAAATGCTACGGGCCCCGCGCACCAACGCTGCTTTAGGTAAACGTATGAAAGCATATCATAAAATTACTGGCGTTTTCGGAATATTCCGAGAGCTAAAATCTCTTCCATCAGAAGAGATTTTAAAAAATCTGCAATCATCGTAAGTGCTTACGCAGATGATTTGGAGGACAGCCTGGGCGACGAATTAGTGCAGTTCGCTGCATTGCTCAATTCTGATCTGGCTAGTATTATTGACAGCAAGAATCACGAGGCTCTAGAACTGCAAGTTTACAAGCTTTTGCTAAGTAATTCTTTACAATCTTGTTTCCCGAACGTTGAAATTGCGTTGCGCATTTATTTGTCTCTCATGATCATCAACTGCAGTGGTGAACGATCTTTCTTTCTCAACATTAAAACGTGTTAAAAATGAATTGAGGAACACGATGAGCCAAAAACGTCTTAATCACCTCACTTTAATGAATGTTGAATATGATTTACTTAGAGAAGTCGATATGAACAGTATTATTTATAAATTTGCCCAAATTAAATCAAGAAAAGTTTGTTTGTAACAGTTTTGTTTTATTTAATACCATAAACTTGATAACCTAAAACAATCCAAGGGCCCCTTGATAGAATTTGCTACAGGCCCCGCGCTGGCTTAATCCGGCACTGGATACACGGTGCGTGTTTTTATATTACTTCATAAAATACTGACAATTTATGTTTTACTCGCGCGGTTTTAAAAAACTGTACATGTACCACCAGTGGTACACTATGTCACGAACGTTTTAACTTGTACAGAATTTAAATTACACAAAAATACAATAATTTCTTGATCCAAATCTGCAAGAACGGTGCCTAATATGGGCAGACACTTTCAAACGGATCCGTTATATCGATTAGCCATTAATCAAATAATATTTAACCCTTTCGTTAAAGGCCACTCTATCGAATCTTAATTAGATCGAAACTTACCGTCTAGACAAAATTGGTGTAGGAGATCATTTCGACCATGCGGACAGATCTTATCTTAAATGGCCTTAAGCAATACATAAATATGGCATATTGAATCGATTAAAAATGTACATATACGACATAATTATACGAGAAATCCATCGCAATTAGAAAATGTTCAAACGACATCGCTATCAATGGCGCTATAGCGTAAAATTTTAACAAGATCGTGTGTGTCACTGTTTTATTATGATGATTGTGAAATTATGCAATTTCCGAGTGGTTTTTCCTGGTTCAGTAAAATTAAAGCATATTTTACTGATTGGCATGTAATTCTGCATATTATGCAGAAGCAATGATATGGTTTTCTTTGTTTCAATTTTTTTTATCAGCGTAGTTTCGACGCAAACTTTTTAGTTCAAAAGTTGTCACGAGTGGGTTGAATAAAAAATATTGCGCATTTAAGAAGACAAGAATTTAACCCAGATAAACCCAACATAAAATTTAAATGGTTAGCTTTTTTTTCCTTTACACAGAGGCCAGCAAAATCACATTTTCTTAAATATTTTTTACTTAATTTAAACGGAGGTGGTTTTTTTTGTTTTTATTTGATTTAGAATGGAGACGATTTTTGTTTTTTCTTCAAATTTTTTCAAACGATTTTTTTCAACATACTTTGGTACGCCCCGATTAATTAATGTCATTTTTAATCGAAATTTTTAATTTTTCATCAGATCAGGGCACCAATTATGTATTCCGACGCGTCTCCGTCTTTCGACTTCGACGCAGCTTTTAACTCTTGACTTCGCCATAGCAGCAGCTTCAAATTTCCTGGACTGACAGTCAGAATCACCTTTCGATTCATAGTGACGATTCCGCGAGATTTCAAGCTGCAGATATGGCGAAGTCAAGAGTTAAAAGCTGCGTCGAAGTCGAAATATAGAGACGCGTCGAGATACATGATTGCAGCCCAGATCATGACTTTTGTGTAACATTACCGCAACTCTTCTTCCCCCTAAAAGTATGACGTATTTTTTGGACCGTCCCTTAGAACTATGTAATTCTTTCCAAAGCAATTCTTTATCTATAAAGAAAACTTACAGCACCATGAAGGAATCGACATACATTTTAAATCAACTAAAAATTAAAATTTAAAAAAAAAACAAGATAAAGATCATAAAATGCAACCAACAAGAGACATGCGACGACGACCAATGCCTTTGTGTGCTGTTAACCGTAGAAGAACAATATTTCAGGTGAACCTTCAATTCTTTAAAATTACATCAGACAATCGTCAAGAATGTGCACAGATTTCCCTCTCCGATAAGTAGATGGCAATTTTATCAAAAGGAGGTCTCCACAATGCAAAAACTTCAACTCCACCTATCAAATTAGTGTGATCGAATCGCAAGCATTGCTAATGACTATTGCAGACTGGTTTATTTCATCATTCAAAGTTCCCTACAATTCTCTTAAGTTTCTTTTCCAATTCAACATCGATTGCTTTCCACTCTCAACTCATATATAAATTATAATTCACCTGAAAGAAATGTATATTGCACACGCTTGCATTTTGTGCAGCGCCAAAATACCCCAATCAATATAATTGGAATTACTTCTCAAGATAAAAACGTGCAAAATCCGAGAGATAGAGAGAGCAAAAGATTTAAATACCTTGAAATAACACCTGAATTAATTTGATATTTCCTTACATCTTTCAGCGCTTGTGTCCATATATTCCAGCGAAAATACCGGAGGATCGATGCTAATTACGGGGAAAGAAATCTCATAAAGAGCAAATATACCGCCAACCAGAAAAAATAATTGATTGTAACTCATTGGATTTCAATTTAACATTTAAATGGTAGCAATTCGATTCGGTCGCCGAGTCCAAAGTTCATAAAAGCGGGTTTTCCAAAGGTTTCACCTGAAATAAGTTTTTTTGCCGGCCTGCTGTACGCAAAATGTCGCCTGTGCTATGCTTCACCTTCAATAATTCATAATTACTCTTAATTTTTATTTAAAAACCTGTCGAAAGTTGTCTGCTCGGCCAAAGTACAAGCACAAGAAAAAAATAGGATTTTAAGATTTAATAATGGGGCGGGAAAAAGATCTTTACAATTACACGTGTTTTGCGTGCAATGAACGTAAAAAGAGCTTGCCTTTTACGCATAAAATTACCAAAATTACGCACGGAGCAAAAAATTCGTGCATTGCAGGTACGAAAAATAATGTGAACTTGACCTCAATTTTTCGCACTGAAAGTATTTCGGATGCAGATTTCCAATTTTACGAAAAAAGGAACATTTAAGATTACATTTAAACGGGTGGTAAATGTCGAATCATCACACATTTTTCAAATTTTGGTTCGAGTAACCAACCGCGACACAAAGTCAGAAAATTCGTGCGAATTTAAGGTACAACGACAACTACACTGCATCTTGTGTTGCTTGGGAATTTGACCAACTCATGGGACGTTTTTTCCAGACTCGGTTCTAGCCGCAAAGACTGGAATTAAGTTTGATTCTTCCCATTTTATTTATCGATATAGTCGCACCTCGATAACTCAAAACTGAAGGTGACAGAAAAAAATTCAAGTTCTCGAGGATTCCGAGGCTATCAAAGTTCTACTTATGGAGGTGCAACTGTATTTGAATAATAATATTATGAATACACATCTTTTTAATAAAGAACATAACAAAAGTTATAATTGCCAATCTGGCTTAAAACTTTTTCCAATCAGATTTTGATGTATGGGAGTTTTATATAGAATCATATCCTAAATAACTTTTGTTCTTGCACTTTTTTGATAAGATGCACCGTTTTTGAGATATTCGCAAAAAACGTTTTCGTTCGTATGGGGGGTACCCCCTCTAATGGTCCATTTTTGCCCATTAACGAACTTAGCCTCGCATTTTACGAAAAAACGAATCTGCGCAAAATTTCAAGTCTCTAGCTCAATCCGTGCGACCGCAATCCGCGCTATAGACAGACAGACTTACAGACAGACGGACGGACGGACAGACGAACGGACGGACAGACATGCTAAATTCAACTTTTTTCATCATTCTAAACACACTGGTGTAATTCATTTTTGTGTGTGATGACGGGATCTTGGCGTTACAAACGGTAAGGCAAAGTTAATATACCCTTTGGTTTCACCATACGGGTATAAAAATTCGTATTAAGAGAAGTTGATGTTAACTGCGGTAGAATAAATATGTCGTAGTCGAAAGCTGCGATTTAAAGTAGTCGTATCGCTTTAAGTGAAAAGACTATTAAGTTTGGGGTGAAATTATCCTTCTAAACCAATCTTTGAGCCTGGTTATTGCCTTGAAAATCAAACTAATGTCTTCTAAACCAACCTTCAAGCCTGGTTATTGCCTTGAAGACCAAACCAAACTCTTAGAAAAGTGAGAAAATTAAATTAATCTACTGGAAATCGTTCAAAAAAACAAACTCTTTTATTTTCTGTATAAATTATTTATATTTATTTCTTCTTTGATGTAAATACAATTTTTATAGTATTATTATTTTTAATAACTATTAATATGAAATTTTTTCCTTTATTTATCTTTTTTTTATTATTTTTCATTGTTTTATATTAGTTCTGTAATAATTACTATTTTAATTATTTAATAATACGTTTTACCATGTCATTTTTAGGATAAATTGTTTCGTTTTATTTTTAATTTTTCTCTTGTTTTAAAAAAAAAGTTACAATAATAGAAAACAAAGAAAAGATTAAAACAATGAAGGGCAGAAGGAAATAGTATTTTTAATAGCAACTAGATTTCGCACATGAAGCGGTTTTTTTTTCTTAATTATTTTTATTATTAATAGAGATGAAGATGAAAAGTTTTAGATGTGTTTTTTGTATTTTATTTTTTTTAGTAAAAATGATTTTTTTTATGCATTTAACAAATTTATTTTAATAGCCGAAGCAAATGCATTTCTTTGACGGTTCGTTACATGCACATTTTTCCTCTACATTCACATATTGTCTCCTTTCGATTTGCAATTTCTTTATTTTTCATTGTTAAGACAACCTTTGTGATTTAATTTCATTATTATTATTTATTTTTATGACATGGAATTGCACTATTTCAAATATTTTGTTTATATCTGTTTGAATTTTGTTGGCCAATTGAAAAAAGTATAACATTCCTTACGTTTTATATTACAAATTATAATTACTTAGAGTTACTATATAACAAAATGTTTTTTTTTTTTAATTTCATTTTCAATATTTTTCATGGAGCATGCTTAATTAAAATATTTTTAAAAGAAGATTTCACAACCGCATGCTCAGGAATTTTTTGGAAAATTATTTTCATTCACAAAGTTTTATGTGTTTTTGTTTTATTGGTTGCCTTTAGTTAAAAGTGGTCATTTTTAGAGTCCAGTCAGTTTTTGGCCAAATTCGAAGTCGAACTTCGGCTTTTTTCTTAAAATTCACCCCAAGCTGAAGGTTTGCATAAAAGCTGAGGTGAATCTTTAGCGTAAGGGAAAAACAATTGCGGTTCTATTAAAGTATTTTTTTGAAAAACTGAAGACGGAAAATTTTTGCTCTAACGGTTTCGCTTTTATAAATTTTTGAGAACAGCGGTTTTTTCTTAATTAGAAATTTAATTGCAATACAACATTCAACATGTTATAACCCTTGGAGCACAATGAACGCAACCAAGCCGCAACTAAGGACGCTTTGAACTGTCACACAACGCAGTTCAGGAGCGGTTGAGCACAATAGAAGCGTCGTCTGTTGCGTTGTGAGACAAACACAGAAAAATTAAAAGTGAACTAAAGTATAAAAATATATAAAAAAATGGGAGATTTTGAAGCGATAATTTGCTTGGTTGGTCTTTATCTTTGTTATTTGTATGTTATTGCAATAAAGCTATCAATTTTTTCTTGAACGACATTTCCCCAACCTCACTTTATGAACTGTCAACGCAGACTTGTTGCGTTAAGCTAGAACCACAATTACGCGTGCGTGCGTGCGGCACCCACGCGGTGAATGTAAAAACTACGCATTTATATGAGTAAATGTATAATTGCGCGTTGCTCAGACGCAGCCGTTAGAGTAGGCTCAGTCTCTACTTTTAGACGCGGTGACAACTACTAGATGCCAAAACAAAATAATGCCGCACGCACGGACGTATGTTTCTGATTCTACCTTTAAAGTTCAAAGTTTGGCAACTTTTGTGTCGATAAGCCGCCGTTCACCTAATACAAATTTTTGGAGAACTTAAATTTAAAAAAAATACACCAAGTCATGCATTTTTTTTCACTGCGTTGACATTTAACAGTTCTCCTTCGACTTTGGCCCAACCTTCGACTTAATATTAACCGGAAACGAAGTTTGGCCCAAGGTAGCCGAAGTCGATTAATCGACCGGACTCTAGTCATTTCATTCAAGACAGTGTCTTGAAAATATAAATCATTCAAATTCCAAGTAGCGAAAATCGGGAATTTTAAGAAAATATTGAATGAACGGACAAAATTTGAAAATTTCAAATGCATTGAAATACTTTTTTCCCTTGAAATTTCTAGACATCTCAAAATTTCATAAAAATGAAATCGTTAGCCAAAGTAAAATCTAAATGCAAGCGTACACTGCGACGGTAAACATGTGGAATGGTGCTTAACACGTTCACGGCTCCTCGCCCATTGGCGGCTTAAATCTTTTCGCTCTATCGGACGGGAGCTAATCCAGGATATTATGCAGCATTGACAAAAAATAAAATTAAAATTGTGTCGAACCGAGAGCGTGACTCTCAGGTCTTCTTTTTCGAGAGTCAAAGTGTTAAAGATCTAAATATTTGGTGTTACGTACCGTCTAATAGCTCAATCAAATGCGGGCCACCGGTGGTACGCGCCGGCGTGAACGTGTTAAGTGGCAATTTCAGTTTTCTTTTTGAAAATACAGGCAAATCACGATTTAGGCAATACTCGATTTAGATTTAAGCCGGCCATATATTATGAGACTTGTACAACTTGGTTCGGTTGTAGGCAATGTTGGAACGTGTATGGGCCGGTTGTAGTACCAAATTTTAGGTTCGACAAAAATCAAAACCCTGTCGATTTTGCCTCCGCCACAACAAGTTCTGCAACATGGTTTTAGAACAAGTCTCATAATGTATGACCGGCTTTATGCAAATACTCGCACAGGAAAAAATATTTGTTCTTATTTATAAATCAATGTTGCAACAAATATTTTTAACTTCCATTAAATGAGTTACCCGGCCCTTACACACGTCTGTAGAGCTGACACAGTCGCTGACACAGACTCGTGTAAATGCACTGACTGCCAGTTCGCTGAATGTATTTAATTTCGTTGTCAGTAATTTGACATTTGAAGTCTGTGCTACTGACAGACTTTACAGTCGCGTGTAAAGGCCGGGTAAACATGCTTTCCCAGCATTTTTTTAACACATTCACATCAAGGGTATTACTACTTTGTGTTAATACTTTCTACTACTTTTTCTTAATTATATTTAATGCGAACTGTCATACTGGTGTTCACCTGTTTTAAAATGCTGGCCATCGCAATGCGCGCCTGAACTAAGGATAACAAAATAAATGTGTGTGTGTGTGTAGCAACCAATAAAGCATTTTTTCTTTGTTCGAATCACTCATCATTCGTAAGCCCTTTGTTAATAAATCTAATAATCATTCAATTATATTATTAATAAGCAGCATTTACACAATAATAATAAAAATTAATTTTATAAATCCAATTAACATAGTGATAATATCTTGGCTGTATAAAAAATAACTTAGGTATTATTTCAATTTTAATTAAATAATATACATTTTTATAGCATTTGAATTTGTAAATTGTATTTCTTTTTGTTTAAATGAAAATGTATTCTTTTTTATATTACGGGGTATGATTATATATTCTATCTATGATTATATAATTTTATTCATTTAATAATTATTATAATAATAAATTCAGCTATGTACAAATCAATATTGGGGAATTTCTTTTATTTTAATTAAAGAAAAAAATAAACGATTTCCTAATTTATTTTGCGACTAAGATAACATAACGATATTTTGAGCTTTTTTTCGTTAAATATTTATTGAGGGAAGTCTTGTCAAATCGTTAGTGAACTTTTTTTTTTAAAGAAACTGACATATTTTGATATTTAACAGGTGAACAAAATTATAAGGTTTTTTGCGGTAACTTAAAGAAAAGGGCTTCAATGGTTTAAATCTAGTTCTCCTGATTAAGGAGAAACTCGGAATAAAGAAAATCGAATCGCATAATTGCGTCTTTAAAATGATTCGTAGAGTAAATTTTCTCGAAAAAAATAGAAAATGTTTTAATGCTGTTCCCGCTGGATATTGAAATTTCGCTCTAAGAATTTAAAAGCGGAAGTTATTTCACACGAAAATCTGAATTGTCAATTGACAGGTTTAACCCATTTCCATCACTTCACTATAACCATCTTAAGATTTTGTTTTTTAAATAAAAATTTCCCAGTCTGGAATTTTTTCCACAATCCACCGAAATTCAATTTAAATGCCATAATTATTTTTACAAAAAAAAAAGTTCTATAAATTAATAACATCGAATAGAGTACAAGCCAATCAGCAATCAAAATGTTTGTTTCTGCATCTAAAAATATTCGGTATCGCCCAATTTAAATATAATTGAATTAATTGACCCGTGTTGATGCCGTAGCATCACCTTTAAACAAATTTACCAATAAATAAATTACACGGAAAAATATATCACTGGAAGCATTTTTTTTGCATTTAACACATATGCAATTCATAATTGATAATACTTATTGAATGCAACATTGTGAGATAGCATAGATCCGTTTTTCACGCAGTCTGCATAATGCAGAGATTATTATAATTAAAATTTGTATTTCTTCGGAAAAAAAATGTTTTTTTTTGAAAGGTCCATTTATCAGTTTTTTGCATATCAATAACACAGTTTGTTATTCTGTCGTCAAGTGAGATAAACGTGTTTTTTATTTTCATGAATTTAAATTGTTTACCAAACGATTATTAAGTTCAATAGCTGTTGGGAATATTGAGGGATTTTGCCTACATGCAAACGTTGGCAAAATCGCTTTTTTGCATATTCTTGAAGTACATTTCGACTTTCACATCTCAAAATATTAGTTGATCGGATGAAAATTGCCGAAGGTATGCGTCTTTCAAGTCTTGTGAGCAGCCGGATTTGGAGCACTTTCAAAATAGCTTGAAAATTTAATCGCGATTTACTCAAAACTTTGTTTACAAAATCGGTCACAGCGATTACTGAAAAACAACTCAACCAAAAACCACTCAATTTTGTCAAGTCCTGGGGCGGTTTTTCCTTACACCGTGTCTTGACTTGGGATTTTTCATCGCAGAGATTTTGTAATTAACCAATCAGAGCTTGAGTTGATGGCGATATCGTCATCAACTCGAGCTCTGATTGGTCAATCATAAAATCTCTGCGATGAAAAATCCCAAGTCAAGACGCGGTGTTAAACAATTTATAGTTTTTTTTTCAGTCAGAAAATAGGTCAATTTTTCTCATAAATTCAATAGTGTTCTTTAAAACGGACACGATTTTGTGCGTAAATGATTTATTTTAAATGCCGAACGGCCCGGGACAGCATTATGTAAAATTTCTGTGGTAATAAGTTAAAGTAGCTAAAGCCGATTTTCAGCCGAAGCCAAAGTGATCTGTGTGTCAATGCAAATACAGACCAGTTTGGCTTCGCTTGAAAATCGATTTAAGCTGCTTTAACTTATTACCACAGATATAATAAAAAAAAACTTGTTTGATTGATTTCAGATGAATGTCGCTGCAAATCACATCCACAAAAAGATCCTTTCGGTCCCTTACAAAACCAGAGACTAATCTGGAAAATAGTTAAACATGTACTTAAGAAAATGCAAATCGAGTCGAAACAAAATAGTTTCATGTAAACCATAGATAAATCGCCAAAAAAACACGTTCTGTTCAGGCCTTGCAGGTAGGCATAACCTCGTAGAGCCTGTCACATTGGTTGAAATAGTCTGCCTAATTCTGACAGAAACTTGCAACATTTAGGCAAGATGAAGAAGTGGGACTGAGCCCCACTTCCTCACCTTGCCTTAATGTTGCCAGTTTCTGTCAGAATTAGGCGGACTATTTCAAACAATCTGAACATGGTCTTAAGTAAGAAATAATCTTCTCTTACCAGATTTTCTCGATGAAGCAGCACAAAAAACACCGTAGATTACATAACGGACTGTCCCTAAAATACGTAGCATTTCCCTCCGTATCAAGTATTCTTGGCGATTTTTTATATGGGATTTAACACCGTAGACCCTTCCCTCTAAATGTGCGTATTTTAGGGACAGTCCCTAGAATTTTGTTAATTTTTTTTTTCAGTTTATTTAAAATGGCTTCAATTACGATTCGACAAATAAAACGAGAAAATTTACTCAACTGTCAAAGATTTATAATTGTTTTGTATTTAGTAAAATACCAAATATTTTCAACAAATAATGGAATTCATTACATATTTTCATTTGGCAGTATAACGGCAAATATTTAAAAAAAATTATATGTTTTGATTGCTGTGTGTGTGGGTGTTTATTTTTTTTTCTGGAATATCGGCATGTATTTTGAATTATGTTTTTTGTTTATTTAATATTTATCATACTTGTATCGAAAGGAAATCCACGCAACTTCCATGAAATTGTATTTCTTCTTTGATTCAAAACGATTTTAAACTGTCATCGTTTTCGGTATTTATTTTTTCTTTTTGATTTTCCCGGGGGTTTCCACTAACGATCAAGCGGACGTTTCGTTCGGTTCGATCCACCCTTCGCTATCGTCTTCGCTCTCAGATTCTTCAGATTCGGACAATTCAATGGCCACCCGACGTGCCAGAATCGAGGCTACATCATGCAAGGCTGTCGCCCGTTCAATCTCTTTTTGTTCGCTTTTCTCAACTTTGCGCAGTGTGATACCTGCAAGAAATTTCAAAAAATCATTAAAAAAAATTTCTTTATTCATGCAAAAAAAAATCCTACCATCTCGAATTGCTTTCATCAAATCGGTTCTGGAATCGTGGAACGGTGGCAAAATTTTCTTTGGTGCCACAGTGACCAGACCCGTTCCGGCCATCACAATACCGTTTGCGGGCTGTGTTGGAATTACTGTATTATTTCCAGGAATGTCACCATTTGCCAATGGTTTTTGGAGATTTCCAATTGGTGGCGATGTATTGATCTGTTGGCCTTCGAGTGGGGGTGGGGGAGGTGGTGGTGGAGGTGCTGCATTTGGTGGCGACATTTTTGGTGAAAGCTGTGAAAGAAGAATTTCATTAGATTTGCAGAGTAATTGAAAAAGCCAAAGGAAATCATTTTTTCAAATAATGAACATTTTCAAAATTCTGTTTACAGTCGAACCACGATAATTCAAATCTAAGGTGAACAGGAAAAAGTTCGAGTTATCGCGGAATTCTATTTACCTGTTCTGGAATTGGTGGTGGTGGTGGAAGATCATTCATAGCATTCAATTGGGTCATTTGCATATTGATGGAATTAAGGTTACTGATTTGATTGCTAAGCTGTGCCATGACTAGCGCATTGGCATCCTGGACTGTGTTACTGGGTCCTAGCTGAGGAGAGCCGGCTCTCGACGTACTATGGCTGCGTGCCAGCAATTTGGCAGCGATTGTACCGCCATTGATGGGCGGCGGCGGAGGTGATGTCATGCCATCGGGTATCGGAGGTGGCGGGGGCAAATTATCCCGGCCAGTTGACATACTGCGACCTCGAGTCGGTGTGTTTGCGTTCGATGTGTTGGGCGTTGCACCGCCACTTCCGCTAGATGGAGGCGCAGGCGGAGGCTGCGAGGGTCGCGGCTTTGTACGCGATGGAGTTCCGGGCGCGTATAAACTTTCCGATGACATCGGGCCCTGACCACCCGATTGACCATAAAGTGCCTGCGAGTTGTACAGGGCCTCATCGTACAGCTGCTGCTGCTGCTGATGATTTAGCTGTAATTGCTGTTGCTGAGCTGGATGCATTCCTTGGTAGTTAGCATTCGCTGGATAATGGCCACCTTGTTGGGGCGATACTGGGCCATAGCCGTCGACTGATTCCGCAGGATAGCTTCGTCGCAATTCGATTGAGTTTGGACGTGGTGGTCGCGTGTCATAAGCTCCCATACCTTTAAAAATTCCGCAAGCATTAGTAAAATTAAACATTTTGTAAAATACAATGTCTTTCAAGGAATTAAAATTGTTATTAGAGTGCACGATCAGTTATAGAACACACTTAAATGTTTCTTAAATAATCTTTTCAAAAAAAATAAATTTAGGTATAAAAGTCTGACAATGAACATAATCATGCGGAAGGGAGACTTTTTAAGCAGGAATTACAATGGCCCGACAGCAACAGCGACAACAAAATGTTTTCATTGGCTGAGAGCCCCCTGACGCCATAATCGCATCTCTAATCCCAACTTTGCTATCCTCGGTGCGCAGCATTTTTGACAGCTGACTTTATAGTCACAGAAAATCCGCGATTTGGAAGCAATTCAGCGAATAATCATTAATAATGACACATTTTAATTAAAATCATCTCTTAAAAATAAACAAAAATTAAATTTCAGTAAGAAAAAATCCAAAATTCTCGCGTATTTCAAGTGGCAGTATTTTTCCTTTTGCTGTTTTTGCCGGCCATTATAATTTAGCCTTTTATCGATGTCTGTCGGTAAAATACGAAATGTTTTTCATCATTTATTTGTAAATATTTCAGGTATTATTCTTTTTAATGAGAAACAAATTTTCGTGTGTGCGTTGATCTGAGAAAAGGTGTGCTGAGATAGAATTTTTGAAATTATAAAAAAAAGCTGATTGGGTTTTTTGTAATGGTTTTTTTTTATTAAAAAAAAAGTATTTCCCTTTTTCTACTAAAAAGCAATAGAAAAGCCTATTCACAAGGGAAATGCGAGAATTTTCAAAATAATCGCACTTTGTTCAAAAAACCTATTTTTTCGTTCGTTAGTGGTTTGGCGGAAAAAATTTACATTTACTTACCTTGAAAAGAAATTGAAATAATTTTATGGGTAAATATGTTAGAACATTTAAATTTCTTTCAAAAAGATGTTTTTAACATTTCAAAAATTCAACAGATAATTAATAGCAAACAAAAAGAATGTGGTATAAATATAACCCTACATGATGTTCTAAAATTTAAAATATCAGTTGTGGTCAACACAAAACTTTCTTCTACAAAATCTACGACCCTGCGCAATTTACGCTAGAGCCCTGTCGCGTTGTCAACCTAAGACGACCTCCCAATAAATTCTTGGTTTATTCAAAAATATCAAAAACGTACAAAATTTGAGATAACTTGAAAACTGTAAAAGATATCAATTTACGGTAAATGGCAAAAATGTAGAAAATGTTAACATCTTTAATTATTCTTTTAACTGATTTGTCGAAAAACCGTTAGTTTGCAAATTATTCGCAAACATATGATTTTTTACATATTAATGAAAATATCTCAATAACGGTAAAAGATAATGGATAACGGTAAAAGAAAAAATTGTGCAGAATGACATTCTCATTAATTCACTTCATACATTCAGTCAGCAAAAACCCGTTAATTTTCGAGATAATCGCAAAAAACTGTTTTTTTTTTTTTGGAAATAACGGTTTATCTCGATAACAGGTTGAGATATCGAGTTATAGCAAAAGACAAAAGTGTGGGAAATTTTATTTTCTTCAAGTTTTGTCATACATAAGGTCACTAAAAAACGCGTAGTTTCGGAGTAAATCGAGAAAAACGAAATTGCGATTTTTGAAAAACCGCCATTTTGGATACTTCCGGTTAACGGATTTCCACCAAAAGTTGATAGGATCGTCCCATTTCAGGACCCAACATGCCTATAAAATTTCATGGCGCTAGCTCTATTAGTTTTTGAGAAATCTTGTACACAGACTGACAGACAGACTGACAGACAGACTGACAGACAGACTGACAGACAGACTGACAGACAGACTGACAGACTGACAGACAGAAAGACATTTTTTAAATATGACTCCAATCGACTCAGGAGTGATCGGGAAATGTTTTTTAGGCAAAATTAAGAGGTCGAAATTTTTCATGAATACAATACTTTATTATACTCCGTAGAAGAAAGTAAAAAATGAGACTTCAATCGGAATTAAGTAATTAATTACCACTTTTTTATTGGTGTAAGAAAAGGACAAGTATGAAAAATTCTGTTTTGATTTTTTTAGCTTTACAAACTTTTTGATAAAAGGAACAATATTCGAGAAAATCTTAAGGTAATGGCCCAATAGAAGCTTTGCTTGCTTTACTCGCTTTGACAGCTGAATTGAACTCCGTGCTTCCTTATGAGAGCTGGCCCAATACAAAAGCGCTTAAAGCAAAGCGAAGCAGGCGAAGCTTCGATTTGAGCAATTCTCAAATAGACGCTTTGCTTTAAGCCCAAACCCCAATTACGCGTTCGTGCGTGCGGCACCCACGCGGTGAAGGTAAAAACTACGCATTTAAATGTGTAAATGTATAATTGCGCGTCGCTCAGACGCGTTGCCGCGTCCATGCCGCGTAGAGTAGGCTCAGTTTCTACTTTTAGACGCGGTGACAACTACTAGATGCCAAAACAAAATCATGCCGCACGCACGAACGCGTAATTGGGGTTTAGGTTTTATGGGCTTTGACAGTTCTGACAATTCAGTTTTCACCTACTTGATGGAATAAAACACAAAATGGATTGTAAATGCTTTATAAATTAATTTTTATTATTAGAATGTTTGCACAAACTTTTTTTTCACTCAGAGGATATAAATACAATAGAATTTCCAGATATCATAGCGTTCAAAGCAAAGCCTACATTGGGTCTAAAGATGCTTTGCTTGCTTTGATCGCCTCGAATGTCTCAACAAAGTAAAGCAAGCGAAGCAAGCAAAGCTTCTATTGAGCCATCACCTTTAGGGTTTTTATATTGTATAGGCAGCAAGTCCTGCCGAAGGTGAAGTAACCAAATAAGCTAAGACGTAAGAGATTTGTTATAGATATTGAATTAGATGAGCGCGGCGCAAGACCGGGTCATCCTTGTTAGCCAGGATTAGAATGGACCCCCAGTTGTTGAACCGTTGACGATGATGAATGGTTAATTAATTAATTATCTGAATTTCTTTGGTGGTCCAGAAATCTATATAATAGAAAAATGGATGTTTGTCTGTCTGTTTGTCTGTTTGTCCGTTTGAGATTACAAAACTCAAAAACTACTGGACCGATTTTTAGGCGGTTTTTTTGCAAAATAATCTGCGTTGCAGGAGCAGGTTTTTAGCTATGTAGATTTTTAAAATTCGAAACGGAAGGGCCTGTAAGGATAATGAAAATATCCTTTTTCCCATTTTTCCCCGGAAAAATTTGCATTATAGGGTTTTTGGGGTCGCTGATCACGAATCCGGTGTTGGAATTTCAAAATTCTAACCGAAAAGTCCTGCAAGGTTAACGCAAATGTCCTTTTTCCAATTTTTCTTGAAACAATTGCCACTAAGGGGTTTTCGATTTCGCTGATCGCGAATCCCATGTTCGATTTTTCAAATGCTAAACGGAAGGTCCTGTAAGGATAACGGAAATGTCCTTTTTCCAATTTTTCTCGCAAAAACAGTCCTTGGGAGGTTTTCAGGGTTGCTTATCACGAATCTGGAGTTGGAATTTCAAAATTCGAAACGGGAGGTCCTGTAAGGATAACATTTTTTCCCAAAACTTTTTAAGATATTTATGTTTTTTTGGCATTCTAAAATTTATACAAAAAACTTTTAGCTGCCAACGAAGGGTCTGCTAGTATGATATAAATTTTGAACCGAGGGGCAGAATTTGTTACAGAAACAATCCTTTGGTTTTCGCGACGAAAAAAAAGACGAGAGAAACAAAAAAAAGCAATAGATTATTAAAAAAGTAAGGGTTTTTATTGACTTCTAAAGAGTAAAATATTGAGTCTGTAAAATATTGGCAATATACTTTGGAGTCGACGATCAAAGAAGTTTCCAGACCTCTGGTTTAGAATGTCACTGTTTGCCTTGGTCACATATTTTTTTTTAACCAAATCGTGTAAGCGTAAGTACTTAAAAAAGGTTTTGTGTCTCCATTTTTTGACCAGTATAATGCCTTTGAATTGTCATCGTCCCTAAAAAGCCGCAATTCAAAATTCTACAGTAGAGATCCCAAATTTAAATTACTCCAGGGTCCCCTGAAGCCCTAATCCGCCCATGCCAAGCTGCTAAATGTGTATTTTATGGAAAAAATATAATTTTTAACAATCTATTGATAATTGGCCATTTTGTCTATATTTGTACGCATTTTTGATTATCTCACCATATCGATTCCAGAAAACGAAAAATCGGAAAATTGACAAAGTTCTGATTTCTTAATGACATCAATGTAAACAAGCGTTGAAACTTTCAATTGGTAATTTCGTTGTATTTTTTGTTTGCGGTGGTTGCCGGGTCAACGGTGCAGGGATTAGCAGGGAGTGGGACATGGGTAAGAAAGACCCTAAATGGACTCATCGATACCGATAAGCTCAGCTGAAATTTTCATGCCAATTGGTTTAGTGGTTCTCAAGTTATAGGCGAATAGACAGAAATATATATATAAATGAAGGTGAACAATTAATAAATAGTGGGAAATCAATTAAATAGTGGGAATTTTGGGCTAACCCATGGTCTAAAACCCGCCAGTATGCAAATGCCACAAAGCCACAAACTCTGCCAAAAAATACCACATGATTGTTTTTATCTCGTTTTACTCCGTATTCTTCTATTTCCTTATGTATACCACAATTTGAAAATAATGAAATTTCCTACACTTTTACACATCACTTGAACTCGATATCTAAAATCGTTATCGAAATATTTCGTTATCCTTTTATTGTAAATGACGAATAGCGACAATTATCTGAACCAAGAATTTTAAAATTCTTGAGTCGGAACTAAGTGCAAAACCGGTCAAAACGGTACAAAAACGGTCAAGAATTCGCAAGAAATTTTTTCGGAAAAAAAAAAAGAATAATTTATAGAAATGCATAACAAGTAGCGCAGGAAGTGTAAAAACCAGAAAAAGGTGAAGATTTAAGAATTTTTAATGCATATATAAAATGAAAACTATTTGAAAAATCTCAAATCTCTTTCAAAAAACAATCTTGGTTTCGAAATTTAACTTTCAACAACTTCCACAACGGGGATAGAAACTATAAAAATAACATTTGGATTAAAATTTGACTACCCTTTTTTGTCTTGCAATTATTTATATTAGAAACAAAAACAATAAACAAGAAAGACAGTTAAAATTTAAACATTTTTGCACACTATTTTTATTTTATTAATAAAAAAACCTTTAAAACATGCATCGGTTGGAATTTTTCTGTTATATTGAAAAAAAAAATAGAATTTTAAAAATATTAAATGCATTTAAAATTCAGTATCGAGGTTACTAAAAGGAAAATTAAGGTACAAAAAAAATATATTTAAAAAAAATCTGTAAGACATTGTTTCCACCGAAGAAAATCCATACAAGTTTTGCTCCTGGCGAGTCATTTTGCGAAATTTGTACTATTTCTTATGTAAAATTCATATAATTGAGTTTTTTCTTTGGTATTTCACTTATAAAATAACTTGCTTAGAGCAAAATTTCTACGAGTTTTTGCTGTGAAACAAAGGTCTAACGAAAAACGAAAAAATTCAAAATCTAAAATATATTCTCAAAAGGAAAACCAAAATCGGTAAATAGAAAAAACATTTAACAAATAACCTTTGGTTTCTGTTTGCTGACCTGAAATCATGACAGCTGTTAAAAGGGCAACATTGTGATTATTTTCCAAATGCGAAAGCATATTATAAGGTCTCACATGATCTGAAATAATATCGAATGCAGGTTTTCAAGTCTAATCAATTTTTTTTTACAATCAAATTGTTTATGTTTTGTTTTGTTTTAATAATATTTTGTTAAACTGTGTGCCCATTAAAAATTAAGGAATAATATTGATAGTTTAACTAAGGGAGGAAAAAGAAGTCTATTCTATGTTTTGAAGTTGTTGTTTCGTTATGTTGTGGCAAACTATTTTTATGCTTTTAACAATCTTCAAATAAAAAAACGAAATATTTTTTTTCACAGGTGTAACAGAAAATAAATTATTCCTACCTAACACATACGGTTATTATTTACAAAAACAATTGACGTTTTGTTGAATAGATTTTTGTCGTTTGGACGATATTGATTGATGGTTTGAAAATAAATAACCTTAAAAAATAATAAGAATAATACAATTTAAACACAATAATTACAAAAAAATAGATAGCAATGAATTTCCCCAAGTAACACAAGTAGTCATAATGTGGGCACCGCGTCTTAAATTCGCACTAATTTCACGACTATGTGTTCGCGGCGTCCATTTTTTGCCCTCTTGTATTACTAGAGACGCGAATGAAAATGAATAAATTAAAGTTCAAAATGAATTTTGATACTTGGACATTGACCGGGGGAGATGAAATTCTAATAGCATTTCTGGTGTATGGCACGTATCTGTCACTAAATAACCATACAGCAAATATGTTAATGGGAAAGTAAAAGCGGCTCAATTGATCAGTCGATTTTTTTGGCCAAAAATGTGACTTCTAGTTATACAAAAAAAATATTCATACTGCGATAAACTTATGCCAGTTTTAAGAAAAGCCATAGCTTCAAATTGACTTTGTTTATTATTTAGCAACTGAAATACTATTTTATATAATTTCGAAAATCATGTATTTCACATCATGAGAACGCAATTAGCACAGAAATTATTAGCGATGGTCAAAAATTCATGATCAATTAGAGCAGTTCTCACCAGATTATAATAGGAGTACGAAATGAGTTAAAGATCGAAATAAAAATAAACATGAATACTCACTACTATAACCGGACTCTTCCGTCATTACAGAATTTGGTGTTCGATATATTACATTATTGGGCATTAGGGTCTCGCCATGGCCGATCGCGATCTGTCGTTGTTTCTCTCTGGTGTTGTGCGGCGTGCGTGGAACACGTTTCTTATGTCCCCGGGCTCCACCACCCGCCGAACCATCTTGTCTAGGTCGATGCATTTTCTTGCCCCGATCGTGCATCACTCGCTCGGTATCCTTCAGCATCTCCTGCCGCCACAGCTCAAAGAAATAATTCGGATCCGTGTAGAATTTCAAGCCATCCTTGCCATCGTCCCGGTATACATTAAGCTTATCGAGCGGTGGTGGCTTATCGCATTGAGCGTACGTTTCTAGCATTGGGGCTGGCATTGTGGCCCGCGAGAATATTTGTTGATCAAATATTTTGGCCGATTTGAATGCCTTCTTTAGCTGAATATCAGTTAAAGGTACCTCCTCGACTGTACTATCCAGCTGTGTCACCTTAATTGCTAAACGATCGATACGGGCCTGCAGTGAGTTGGCCCGATCCGCCAAACTTCCAACATCTCGCGCCAATTCACCGAAAATATCTTCTGCATGCTTCGAGAGAGATGATAACTGCCTAATAATATTGGTGAGAGTGGTATTTGTAACTGTTTCTAATTCCGTTGGCTGTAGATCGTCGCGCTGGTAAACTGATCGTGCAACATGCACTGGTTCTATTGAACGTTTTGGAAGTGGCATCCTGATTAATTTTTTTTATCCTATATTGAGGGTTTTTATCCTTGAAATGATTTCCTTCGTTAGATGATTTTTTACATCGTTGCTACACAATCAGATATGTAGACCTAAAATTAAATAACAGTTTTAGATAATAGACAAATAATTTTCATCATAAAAAGGATTATATTTTAATAATAGACAGAAATATCACTTCTGAATAGATAAAAAAAAGGTTTGTTTTTATGTTTCTCTCAAAACGAATTCCATTGAATATATCTATAAAAGGAATTAATTAGATTCCTTAGAGATTAAAATCTTATTCATCCTTTTGTGGATGGATCCATCATTTTGTCCTTTTGCTACCGTTAAGTGGAATTTTGACATTTATCAAAGATTTGAGATTGGACTTCCATTCTGGAAACGATTAAATTCTTCGTCAGGGGTCAATGTAATAAATTATCAAGAAGCGAAGATGTAAACCAACAAATGGCATTTATATTTGATAAAATCATCATAAAACTTTTTCAGGAGTTCAACTTAAATACAGGGCGGACGACTATTTTTTTTTAATCGAAAAACTCCACACCCCCTTATATAGAAACCAAAGAAGATCATCATCTAATACTAGCTTGCATACCCGTCGTTGCCGGGTTAAGTTTTTTCAAATATTTTTTTTATGGTCTATGTTGGAGCTAAACTTCAAGCCAATCGGCTCGGTAGTTTCCCCCGCGAAAGGGTAACATAGAGGAAGAGCTAAGTTTCGAGATCACTTTACCCCCTCCCCTTCTCCTCCCACCTCTCAGGCTACTTTTTAATGTTTCTATGTTGGGGCTGGACCCCCGAAAAACATCTATGCCAAATTTCAGGCCAATCGGTTCAGTAGTTTCCCCCCGAAAGAATAACATAGAGCCCCTACCCCTCGCGCTACTTTTCCGTATGCCTATGTTGGAACCAGAACTACCACAGGCACTCATGCGGTTCAGTCGTCAATCGGTTCAGTCGTTTTTACGTGAAAGAGGAACAGCCAGACAGACAGACAGACACCAACTCATTTTTATATATTAGTATGATTTAAAAAAATCAATTTTTTTTAGGCAAAATTTCTCAAAAAATCTGAACCGATTTTAATAAACTCTATCGTTAGATTCCAAGTGTCATGAATAGTGATAAAGGCTATGTTTTTTTAATTTCCCTTCCTTCACACCCCCTCCCGTGAGATATCTCGTATACCGATATAGGGATTTTGCGAGCGACAATAAAATTTTTTGCTCATTAAATTTTACCCCATCCGTTTTGCTACAAGTTGTGGTCTTCTGAATAGTAAAACGGCAACCGCGAAGTGACCACGAGTGGAAACTCTAGTAAAGGGTCTTTCAGTAGGGACATAACAATTTTGTATTTTAATAAAAACGCACCCTAAAACTTTTTTTTATTATCTGGCAATGCTCTGGTGAAGTTCACGAACGAGCAACATTTGGAAATTATTAAAACTTACTACCGAAATTCTGAGTCGGTGGTCGCAATCGTGAGAAATGGTCCGGTCGAATGGCCCCCTCGCTCATACGATTTAACGCCGTTGGATTTCTTCATACTTAAATGTAACATGTCCGTCCACTACACCTGGAATAAATTTCAGCCCGATATCTCAATTATTCTGTGTTTTATTTAAATACAAAATTGTTTTGTCCTTATTGAAAGACCCGATACATTTTTATTTTAAAATAACAGCTCAGATGGTGGGCGCAAAAATACATTGAGCAGTAAGTTATCCCAAAGTTTTATTGTTATCAAAATTAAGGAGTTTCTGAGCTTTTTTGCACGACCTAAAGAGGGCTCAAAGAAGTAGTAAATAAAAAACAAAATCGCCACTTTTGGAGCAATAGTAAGACACATATTGTAATTCTTTTTTATTTAAAATCATATAAAATTTTATTTTACTACAGAACCAACTATCAATAATTTAAAAGTTTCTTAATAAATCGTTTTAATATGAGTTTTTATGTAACTACTAACGATGTCTGCGAATGTTCAAAGAACTCAACAAAAGAAAAGAAATCAGAGCGTAAAAGAGTAGACGTCAACAACAAATCCAATGAAATTAGATATAAAACTTTCTGGGAGAAAAATTTTCCTTGCAAATGGGCAACAATTTCATTACAGCGAAAACGAAAGAAACACAAAACTCTACGTACAACTGAGTTTTGTCTGGCCGCTGTCGATATTAGAGAAGTTTTCCTTATCGTCTACCCCACAAACATTCAACAAACAAAAATTCCCCATTTTCCGATTTTTCCCGCAAGTATTTTAAATAACCCAAAAAGTCAGTGAACTTTTAAACGTCTTTCGTGTCTGTCTTATCGATTTGCAATTAACCCAGAGCTTAGCAATTCAATTTAGTATTAGATCTATGAAAAAAAAAACGAGAATTTCCCAATTAGTGATTTCTTCTGCCTTAATTAAATCGTCAAATACCAGTGAGAAATGTGAAGTAGTGCGCATACATAAAAAAGACCAGAGAAAAACTGTACACTGCTGGGGAAAACATAATTGAATTAATTTGAGTGAAATTTCAAATGCATTCGAGCAATAACTATGGTATATTCATCCCACCAGGTGGAAAAAATAATTAATGCGTGCAAAGGAGAGCAAAATTCAAAGGGATCGACAGCTAAAGCTATCTTGGGATACATTTGAAGTGTTAACATAACTTAAACTATACATTTGAGACAGCCCTCCCTCTTCTTTCCAGATGTGAAGAGTTATGTAGTCACGGCCACAAGTTGAAGACACTGAAAAGCCAAAGGTAGACGTCATTTTATTATTATTAAAGTGTAAAGCCATACACATCACAATAACACACATTGCACTGGATCTGGATATAATAATAAGATTTGCAATATCAGACAGCGAATTACAGCGTCATATGATGTGGTGTGGTCTGGTGTGAATAGCTGATTATATGCCTATGCCAATCTATGGAGGGGGGAGGGGGCATCAAAAACAAGAGACATAAGAAAAATCGCAAAAAAAAAAACGTGGTACCTCCGCAACGGGTGAAAGATGTCAAGGCTAATGGCATAAATCTTAGAAATATCAACCTTATAGCTTCGGATAAAACTTGGAAGCGTCATCAAAAGCGTGACATAAGATCAGAATAAACTTTACACAAACAGCCATAAAAGTAGCAAAGCACTATAGCATATACTGACTGTGGCATTTAGTGTAATTTTTTCTTTGCTCGCTTTCGATGGAAAATTGATTCATTGGTACGGCTCTGCGCAAATAACATCAAATTGAGACGAACAAGATTGATAATTGGATTTGGGTCAATTTTGAATTAATTTTCATGTCTCAAATTCGATATAAATACAACATCACAAGTCTTGAACTTAGACAGTCTAACCTGGATATGAAGCCATCCAAGGTTGTCTATTTGTATTTTGATATAAGGCGCTGTCCATAGGTTAGGTTAGGTTAGTTTGGAGTGGCTGCCAAAATACCTCACTTAGGCCAGAAATGACCCGTTGTGATACCACGCGAATCTTAACGATCCATTTCCCTATAACTCGAACCATTTGGAGCTTCTGATGAAGCGGAGTAGATCTGCGACGCTTGTGACGCTTAGGTCTTTCCAGTAACTACCCCAATGAATTCTTCTGCTGTCCATAAAATATATCATGAAAACATAACAAAAGTTATAATTGCCAATTTGGCAATTATTGAAAACCCGTATGGTGATATGGCATTGTTCGAAGTTTAAGTGAACAGCCAACAGTTGTATCAAAAGTTCACTTAGAAGTCAAACTTTTTAATAAAATTTTTCAAAAAAATTTTTAATCGGATTTTGATGTATGGGAATTTTATGTAGAATCATATCCTAAATAACTTTTGTTCTTCCACTTTTTTTGATAAGATGCACCGTTTTTGAGATATTCGCAAAAAACGTTTTGGTTCGTATGAGGGGTACGCCCCCTAATGGTCCATTTTTGCCCATTAACGAACTTAGCCTTGCATTTTACGAAAAACGAAAAAAAAGCGTAAATTTACCATCCAAATTTTGACAGCTCATGTACGAGATGGTAAACTTACGCAGTTTACTAGGCATTACCAAGATTTCATGAATAGCCCTATTGAAAAGAATTATAGTCAAATTATTTTGTGAAAACTGTTTATTTCCGTCGAAAATGTTTGCGAATCAAAATCTCATTCTTTGACATCTAATACGAGTTTCACTGTATCGTACCACACTTATCGCTATTATTATTAGTAGTAGCTCGACGCTATGGCGTTGATGATAATAAATTTAGTGGCGCATTAATTCGCTTCGCTCGAGCTCAAAACGACAAACGAAAGAAAATTTCAAACTTACGCGAACTTTTTCGCTTGTTTTGATTCACTTGACGGACCACGTAACCGATGCTACGGTAACTGACTGTGTGGGGTATTCAACTCATAAAGAGTACGCGTTCCGAAAATTCAAATGACAATTTTCTAAACATTTTCTTGATTGCTGCTTGAATTGCAAAAAAAAATTATCAATTATTTTTACACATTTAATTGTAAATAAGATAACGAAATAATATTTACGATAAAAAATGTTTACAAATTTTTCTACAGAGACAAGAAATAATTTATAGTAAATTTTTATTTACTATTCGATAATTGTGAATCAAACGATCGTAACGAAGATATCGAAAATTCTAGCTATGATGTAATTAACTGGGAAAAAATTAGTTCAATGAAATTTGCCCTTTTGAAGCCTTCTATTACGAACTTTGTCGTGGGCACAACTTCCATTTCTGCAATGATTTCTGTGAAAAATCACGAGAGAGTTCGTTAACCCCTCACCATCCCCCTGCAATCCGGTGGCTCTTGACGCCATATATGGATGAAACTAGAGACTGTGCCCTTTCCAAAAAGTATTCAACCAAAGTGAAAACTACACGGGTTCAAAAGTTAGTTTAGGGGGGCAAAATCGTGCATCGTTCTTTCGTTGGGTCATGAAATGACCCGAACATAATAGAAGGGTTAATAGACAATATTGTAAATGGTGTGCAAAGTACAATAAAGAAAAATCGAATTTTTCAACCGCGATTTTCTCAAAAACGGCTGAGCCGAATTTCACAAAACTTGACGTATAGGCAGGCTTTAGGCTCAAAATTTCCTTTCCATTTTATCTTCTTTCCTGATATCTTTTAAGCGCTAAAGAGATTCGGGGCACCAATCATGTATTCCGACGCGTCTTTCTCTTTCGACTTCGACACAGCTTTTAACTCTTGACTTCGCCATATCAGCAGCTTCAGATTTCCTAGAATGACAGTCAGAATCACTCTTCGATTCATAGTGACGATTCCGCGAAATTTCATGGCGAAGTCAAGAGTTAAAAGCTGCGTCGAAGTCGAAAGACAGAGACGCGTCGGAATACATGATTGGTGCCCGGATTCTGTTACCCATAATAGACATATTTCGGCCAGAAAATACGTTACGCTGATTTTCGGTCCTTGAAACCTCCTCCTCTCTCCCTTCCCCTTCTCTCTGTCCAGCTTTTCCACAATTTTTTGAATGAAGTTTAGTACCGCCGTCACACTACCGCATATCTTTTTGCCCTCCTCTAAAAGTGTGACGTATTTTCGGGACAGCCCTCCTATAAAAGTGTGACGTATTTTATGGAGAGGCTTCTTATGCCTCTAGCCATGACGTTTGAAAAATCAAAAAAAAATATAACACATGGATCAATAAGTCCCGAGACTAACCCAGAGATGACGCTCGTAGTAAACCAGTAACCACGTCTTTCTAGAGTACTAACCTTTGCTTGAAACGTGTCAAAATTTTAAGTCGATCGGACCAGAAACAGCTGAGTTATCGAGGTTGGAGTAAAGTCGTTTTGTAGTTTGTTTAAAAAATGGAAAAAACCGAGTTTCGTGTTCTGATAAAACATTGTTTTTTAATGGATAAAAACACCGTGCAAGCGAAACAATGGATTGAAAAATGTTACCCGGACTCTTGTCCATCAAAAGCAACGATTTGTCGGTGGTTTGCCGAGTTTAAACGTGGTCGTACCGACACAAATGACGCGGAACGCTCGGGTAGACCTGTGGAAGCCGTTACACCGGAAAATGTGAGTGAAGTGACAAAAATTATAATGAAAGATCGTAAAGTGAAGCTCCGTGAGATTGCTGAGATAACACAGATATCATATGGAAGTGCATTTACTATCCTTCATGAAAAATTGAGCATGAAAAAGGTTTTTTCCAAGTGGGTGCCGCGATTGCTTTCGATGAAACAAAAACAGCAACGAGTCGATGATTCAGAAAGCTGTTTATCGCTATTTACTCGCAATAAAAAAGATTTCTTGCGTCGTTACGTGACCATGGACGAAACATGGATACATCACTACACTCCAGAGTCGAAGCGGCAGTCATCTGAGTGGCGCACAGCTGGCGAAAGCCGTCCGAAGCGTCCGAAAACGCAGCAGTCAGCTGGCAAAGTCATGGCGTCAGTTTTTTGGGATACGCATGGCGTGACGATTGTATCACCCTAAAAGGTGATTATATTGATGAATAAAAAAAAATTTTGCAAAAAAAATGTTGTTTTCATTGTTAGTCTCGGGACTTATTGATCCATGTGTTACTGCATGAAATCTACAAAAAAAAATCATAATTCATTAAAAATCGGCAAAAACGTAAAACTTTCATGCAGTCAAGAATTCCATGCTACTAACGTCTTAAAATTATTGTTTCGTTTTGTTTATTTTGACCATAAATTTTCGCTAAAAATACTCGTGTCTACCGGAAAATTCGGGGCGCTTTTTATAGCACAGCATATAGAATTAATGAGATTCTTTATCACCTTATCTCGACTTCACGAAACCGATTAACCGTAATGATATCACATTTGCTGAAATTAGAAATAAATCGAATTCAAATATTTTTATCAATATCTTATCAGTGATAAAAATGATTGCCAAAACTTTCCGCGTTAACGAAATATTATTCGGCTAACCAATAACGAAATAATGCCGGATTCAACAAACGATGGCTGGGGAATTTAATTAATTTTTTTTTATCAACAAATATTAACTCAAGCTTATCCGAAATTGCACCCCTTTGAAGCCATTGCCAAAATCAATACCACCGAAAAAAATGCGAAGAGAAATAAAATTTTCAATTTCCGAAGTGATAAAATATTTTTTCTACCATGGAAGTCCCATGCAACGCCCAATTGCCCCTAAGTCCATTCATATTCTCCTATTTCTGATATCTTCAATTCTTTCTAGTCGACTCTTATCGAATATCGATATTCATCGGTTATGGAAGGTAGTAAACATTCGGTTATAAATTCGATTTAGCAGAAAGTTGAATTTTACTGAACTAAACTAGAGTTGAGGATATGAGCTTCCCGTATATCGTGTTGCGTTTTTGGTTAAAGGGAAAATTGAATAGGATGAGGCCATTAAGCCGTCGAGTAGTCAAAGGGGCGAATCGTAATTTTCAAGTTTAGTGGTGGTAATCCAAGACGAAGCCAATTATTTTTGACACTACCGCAACAATAAATTTTCATTGTACAAACTGAAACATTCTCCCAACAGAGACACACACATGAGATTTAAATTCAATTCTTTTTTCACTATACAAACGTACATACTATATATGACAAATAAATGGACTGGCTGACTGGTGGGTCTTCATGTTAAATGAACCAAATGTAATCCGATTGTGGGTCAATAGTCAATTTCTCACTTTACTAATCTAATCGAAAACTATATTTGAAACAAATTTTTTGATAAGTTCATTTCCTAATTATGAACTTTGATTGCTCAGATTAATCGGAGTTGATGTAGGTCCGCAAAGAGAACGAACGACAATAAAAAAGACAAGAACTGTTTGATGTTTGCTGTTGATAAGTAGAATAGTATTGCGATTGATTTTTATATTGTGGTAAAATTATTTGAATTTATTTGAAAACATCTTATTTTAGAATGAATAAACAAAGGAAATCTTATTCGCATTTCCTGAAACTAAATTCAATTCAAAATGCGGTGTTTATGAAATTCTACTTCTGAAGAATGAGAAAATTGCTGAGAAAATTCATCAATATAGAAACGTATTTGGAAAAAAATCACGCCTTTGAAAAGTTCCACATTTTGTCACATTTTTACATAAACAAAGCCATTCAACTGAAAACAAGAGTACATTCTTTCAGCAAGCGACTTTACAAAGAGGTATGTTTCAAATTTGGAACCTTTCTGCAAAAAAAAAAAAATGTGGGCTCAGTTACAAATTCAAACCCCTTTTGAAATGTTAAAATATGTCGAAAATTTAAAAAAGCCTTTAATTTTTAAAAAGTCTTTAAATTTTTCTGAGAATTTACCAGAGATGCAAACCGGTTTTACGAATCGAACCAAAAACCACTGAACCATTAAAATTTGAGTAAACCAAAACCAATCCATAAACCGAACCGCTGTGAAAAACATAACAAAAGCTATAATTGCCAATCTGGCAATCATTGGAGACCCGTATGGTGATATTCGTATCAAAATTCGAACAGTTGTACCAAAATTCCACTTTGAAGTCAAACTTTCCAATAAGGATTTTTAAAATTTATTCCAATCGGATTTTGATGTATGGGAGTTTTATGTAGAATCATATCCTAAATAACTTTTGTTCTTGCACTTTTTTGATAAGATGCACCGTTTTTGAGATATTCACAAAAACCGTTTTCGTTCGTATGGGGGGTACCCCCCCCCCCCTAATGGTCCATTTTTGCCCATTAACGAACTTAGCCTTGCATTTTACGAAAAACGAATCTGCGCAAAATTTCAAGTCTCTAGCTCAATCCGTGCGCCCGCAATCCGCGCCACAGACAGACGGACAGACAGACGGACAGACAGACGGACAGACAGACGGACAGACAGACGGACAGACAGACGGACGGACATGCTAAACTCAACTTTTTTCATCATTCTAAACACACTGGTGTAATTCATTTTTTTGTGCGATGACGGGATCTTGGCGTTACAAACGGTAAGGCAAAGTTAATATACCCTTTGGTTTCACCATACGGGTATAAAAATCGTGAGGTAAGGGTCTATGAGAATGTGATAATTAGATTTTTTTTATAGTTCCAGCCAGAGCTTAGGGGAAGACCCTTTAACCTTAGAGGCACAGAAAAATAGCAAATATTTTCACCCTTCCGGCACTCGAAAAAAATTTTTTTTTTGATTTTTTTTAGTGGTACCATTTTAAAGTATAATACGGCAATGAAAGACGGTTTAAATGGTGGTACAATTTTGATACCACCGTGCAGTATTTGTTACAAAAAAGGTGGTACATCGCGTGTACCACCAAGCCTTTAAGGGTTAATGCCGAAGTACAGCTCAGGATGGTCGGAAGGACCAAAGGAGATGTCGGTTTATGGTTATAGGCCAGGGGGAACACATCGAATGGTAAATCGTTCCAAAGTCTTGTTGTTCGGAACTCCTAAACTTTCTTAAATTTTTAGGAACTCCTAAACTTTACTGTATGAAAACTGGGAGGCTCAAGGAAGAAGTCATGCGCGCGTTCAGCTGCACGAGAGGGTCTAGGGAAAGTATTCCGTGGAAGAAAAAGTTGGGAAATTTTAGTGGAACATTTCCCATGGAAATATCTATAGAATATGCTGAGTACCCCAACATAGCGACGATGCTCGAGAGACGTTAAATTCTGGAGTGGTATTCCGTAACTTGTTTTAAGCGTTTGTTTCGAGTTAGAGGAAAAAGTAATATTCGCTGTCTTTGTTCCGATCAAGATAAATGACAGGGCGAAACAGAGATCGCGAATACTACTTTTTCTTCTGACTCGAAACAAACGCTTGAAACAAGTTACGGAATACCACTCCTGATTATTGCATTTCTCGAAATTTCCAAATTTGATTGCATGAATACACCTTTTGTTTTTCTTCAAAGCTCTTCTGTTTTTTATTGTTTTTTAATCCAATTCGACTACAATTTCTTCTGTCCTACGTAAAATTTGTGTAAAAACTTCTCGAAAACGGCTGGGGATGGTGGTATCTTGATTTTCTTGGAATTCGATCCGAATTTGTGTATGAAAAATGTTCTGAAGAAGTCAAAAACCAACCGCAAGACAAATTTTTAGACCAAATTAAATTGAATTAAGTTACACTGAATAATATCGAATCATATCTCAGTGATAATAAAGTGTTAACAAAAATTTTCACAATATTCAAATGTTTATCACCCAGCGTAACCCTGCTAGACATTAGTCACTTTAGTGTTCAAGTGAAATATTGAAGATAAATTTAAGGCACTCCAAGTGCCGGCAATGGTAACTAAACTTAACCAGAAAACCAGCGCTGTGCAAACATGGAAATGACGAGGGGGGGGGGGGGGGGGGGGCAGAAACAGCAGCAACAACAACATTAATGACGACGATGGATGATGATGATGAGGAAGTGTTTATCATATTCAATAGCGTGCACATGACCCAACAATGAGAATTATTTCATATCAAGAAGAGCAGATACGCAAGCAAAAAGCAAGCCAACAACTATAGAAATGTTGAAATAGCAGTGCAGAGACAACGAATGTTTTGTTTGGCAGAATTAAAAAAAATAAAAAATATGGCATAAAAAGCTCCATACAGACGACCGTCTAAAGTTTGCCTATTATAAATTTTTATTATAAATTGAGACTCACCCCACGGGGATATTAGGGTGGATGGGCATCTTGTAGCAAAATACACGTTCAGTTCAACTATCACGAACCATGAGACACAAACAAAACCAAGTGGAAATAATTTTAATTACATTCGCCCTGGTTGTAATTTGCTCATATCTAGTCTGATACAAATGTCACTGTTATTCTAATGGACTTCATACTAAAAATAGAGGTAGTAAAATTGTTTCTCCCTTGGCATATTTCTGTTCTACACTGAAAGCACGTCAGGTCGGATAATTTTAAGCCTAACGAAGTTGGGACATAGAGCTGAAAGTCCCTTGCAATTGACCGCTCGAGTATAGACTGTTGTGCTACAAAACAACAAAAACGTATATGAAATATATGCTATTGCTTTCCTACTTAACTCGTTTAATTTGCATAAAATGGGGTTTTTTTGTGTGCTAAACTATTTAAGCGTTATCCAGCGGGAAACTAGGTTGCCAGTGGGGTAGGATTGCATGCTTAGGTTTAACTTTTATATGTTTAGTCAGAGAAAGATTTTGAAACTATCTGATGTGGACAGCACATGACTTTCCTCTGCAATATTTAAAGTTTCGGAGAAAAATGTTAAAAAATAGGTTTTCAAATTCTCAATCCTTAGAGATCGGTCATGCAAAAAAATGTGGGAAATTTTATTTACTTTCAATTTAGTTTTTTCTTAAAAGCGCATAGTTTTGAAAAAGTTTTAAAAAACAATATTTTTCAAAAAAAAAACGTTACTTTACTGTTCCAAAAACGTTATCGTTTACTGTTCCAAAAGTTCATACAAAAACTACGATTTTGATAAAACCGCAAGAAATTTCAAATCGCTAGCATTCTCGAATTATTTAAGATACGTACATCGAATAGACCGACAAATAGATGTACGGACGTCTTCATCGTTTTTCCTGAAACGAGTTTCATGTTGATCAAAAAGTTCTTATTTGCCCCCGCTCTCCAGTCGGTCACAGTCATAAACGTAACAAAAGCTATATTTGACAATCAAATTTTATGTAGAACTAGCTTGCACACCCGTCGTTGCCGGGTTAAGTTTTTTAAAATTTTTTTTTTATGGTCTATGTTGGATCTAAACTTTAGGCCAATCGGCTCGGTAGTTTCCCCGCGAAAGGGTAACACAGAGGAAGAGCTGAGTTTCGAGATCACTTTACCCCCTCCCCTTACTCCCCCACCTCTCGGACTACTTTTTATTGGGTCTATGTTGGAGCTGGACCCCCGGCGAATATCTATGCCAAATTTCAGGCCAATCGGTTCAGTAGTTTCCCCGCGAAAGAGTAAAATAGCGCAAAACTAAGTTTCGAAATCACTTTACCCCCTCCCCTTACTCCCCCACCCCTCGCGCTACTTTTTCGTATGCCTATGTTGGAACCACAACTACCACAGACACTCATGTCAAATTTCAAGTCAATCGGTTCAGCCGTTTTTGCGTGACAGAGGAACAGACAGACAGACAGACAGACATCAACTCATTTTTATATATTAGTATGATCATATCCTAAATAACTTTTGTTCTTGCACTTTTTTGATAAGATGCACCGTTTTTGAGATATTTACAAAAAAACGTTTTGGTCCATTTTTGCCCATTAACGAACTTAGCCTTGCATTTTACGAAAAACAATACTTACCTTCCATAACTGCGCAGAGGAAAGTACAAATCTAATACTTCTGATTATTTTTGTTGTTAGAATTTTCACGTTTCTCTATTATTAATCCAGTTATATACAGAGAAAAATTAACCCATACAGAGAAAAGTGAATACCTTTTTTGCATAATTAATTTCTTAGCTGATCCTGAAAGCAAACTACTTGGAATTAAAAAAAATAATTCTATCATCCTTCCACAGAAACCATTCAGAGTTTTCCAAGTTTTTTTTTTTAAATTCAAGTCAAGTTAAAAAAAATCAGTTTTTTCAAGTTTTTTATTCAATTCAAACGGCAATTGAAAGTTTTTACGACCGACAAAGGGATTCACAAAAGTTTTTATCGCAACAATTCAAATGGCCACAACGTTGCAAATAAATTTTCGTTGAGTAAAAGCCGTTGGTTTGTTTGACATTTTCATTAAATTATTTGTTGCCTTGAAAAACTTTTAAAATAATGGTTTCGGAAAATATTTTATTTCGAGCACAAGCTCTTTATCAACATTATGGGCTTTTTTTTGCCCATTGAACGAAATAAAAAAGTTTAGTAATATAAATTTGTGCATGGAAAAGTGACAAAATGATCTAAATCACATTTTTGACAAATGCAAAAGATATACAAATTTACTTTTGCTACGTCCACACTCCTGGCGGATGCACGCGAATCACGGTGAACGCGAGAAGGTAGGTTGATGCACGGCATACAGACAACCAAGGTATGCTGTAAACTCAAATCTGACATTTCGTTGCTACGTCACTTGTGCCGATTAGTTCGTCAAGTGCAGAAGAAATTTTGTATTCTGGATGGTTTTTTTAAAATTTGTGCGATTTAAATTAAATATTTGTAAATTAGTGGACTGATTGCATTAAATAGTGATCAACAAACATAAAAATTAATTAAAAAAAAGTCGGCACAAATGACGTCACACCTGACTATCAAAAGTTTACAGCATACCTTGGTTGTCTCTATGCCGTGGGTTGATGGTGGTTTCGCCTCAATCTGCTGTGATTCGCCAACGTTTGGCAATGTTCGGACTTTAGGAAATCAACTCAGGCGAATGTGTGTACCGCTCTCGCCCCACTTGTATCCCTTTTTATACCCGTATGGTGAAACCAAAGGGTATAGTAGATTTTCCTTACCGTTTGTAACGCCAAGATCCCGTCATCACACAAAAAAATGAATTACACCAATGTGTTTAGAATGATAAAAAAAATCGAATTTTGCATGTCCGTCCGTCCGTCCGTCTGTGGCGCGGATTGCGGGCGCACGGATTGAGCTAGAGACTTCAAATTTGCAAGGCTAAGTTCGTTAATGGGCAGAAATGAACCATTAGGGGGGCACCCCCCATACGAACGAAAACGATTTTTGCGAATATCCCAAGAACAAAAGTTATTTAGGATATGATTCTACATAAAACTCCCATACATCAAAATCCGATTGGAATAAATTTTAAAAAATCTTATTGGAAAGTTCGACTTCAAAGTGGAATTTTGGTACAACTGTTCGAATTTTGATACGAATATCACCATACGGGTCTCCAATGATTGCCAGATTAGCAATTATAGCTTTTGTTATGTTTCTAAATGAATTCAGTTTTATGTTGGACTTGATGGCAAAATCACATCGTATTTTGCGATGACTGAGTTCTCAAACCGGAGAAAACTCGTGTTTTAAAAATTTCAATAACCTCGATTATTCGAATTCCTCGATAACTCGAAGATTTTTGAACATTCTTATCTTACTTCATATTATTTAACCTAATTTTTTGCTGACATATACATACATATATATTTTTTTGTTATTTTGTCATATTTAAGAATGAATTTTCTGTGTCTCACGATTTGTAGACCTCGGTCTCAATGGGTTATTGTACCAGTCGGAGCAATGCGCGCGCTTCGATAAAAAATTTTCTAACCACCTAAAAATCTGGATAAATCGGAGATTAATTTAAAAAATCTGTAATTAAGAGTGTTCACTTTTCATGAAATTTGCTTAATTTTTGAAATCAGAACACTTAAATTCTACTGGTTTATCCGAAAAATTCGCATAGTTTGTTTCTTCCTATTAAAATAGAAAAAGAAAATAAGGGCATGTGCCGCTATAATAATAACAATTGATGAGAATGAATTTAATTTCAATTCGAATACTCAAATAACAAAAACTGTGCCGAACTCAATCTAATTCATCTGTCTTCGATGATTCAATCCGGTAGCATTCCACGTAAAATTTAGATAACTTCATACAGGCAACAACAACGGTTGGTGTTGGTGTCATTATGACTTTTTTGAAATCGAAAGTCATTCCCGTTCTGTTATTTCAACCCCTGGAAATGATTCACCATATGCTCGGTTGAACGCAGCACAACAGCAGCACCCATTGGGGGGCGGCACCACCAGAACGAGAACATAATTTGACTGCATAAACGGAAGTTAAGTTGAAAATTCTAGACAACGAAAACATGTTGCTTTGCGAATATAAATGGAATATCAGAGTATTGATCTACCTGCAAACGTTTGTATACTCGTATCGTGGCAGTTCCTCCCCATTGCGATAAAAAAAAATCGAGAGGGTTGTTCCAGTGCAATATTCACAAGAATGAAATTTTCTTCAAGTACCGCTTTGACCTCATTATAATATCGCATCGGGCCCGATATCGAAATTTTCCTTTATTTAGAAATTCAAAAGCGCAAATATCTGTTAAGTTTTGAACAAAATTTCAAATTCCACAACATAACCACATTTAAAGTTTACCTTCTTCCGCTACGTGTCGGCTTCGTCGTGTTACTGGGACGATTTCTATCCGGAACGTCAATATTGAAATTAATAACATAAAAAATAATAAGATCCAGCGAATTTCCGAGGGTGGAATGCTTTTTTTATGTGAAAATTTATGCTTGTAGGACGATACCAAGATTATAAAACGCCATGCGAGGGAGACGTGTTTTTTTTGTAGATCCTTAAGATGCGGTAATTTCTCCCAATGGGATAATTCTACTCAAAGTTACCCAGACTTGTTAGCAAATTGGTGTAAAAAGGTGTTGTGAGGACATGAAAACAAGTTACATCATCGTATTGTATAAGCTGTGAAAATCGAGGGGGCCACCTTTCATATTTTAATCCTGTGAAAGGAATTTATATTAGAAAATTCCGAAATTTCTTTGGATTTTGAATTTCAATTAATGCCTACAGCTTGAAACCAATTTTCTTGTTGTTTGTGATAAATCACTAAGCTGGTTTATTAGCTTCGAAATCTAGATTTTAAGTTGAATTTAGTAAATTACCACCCACGAAAGCGTTTGTTGACAATGACTCGAAAACTATCGGTCCGATTTGCATGAAACATCTATGTACAGTCGAAGCGGAATAAGTGGGACTTGGGAAGGTGAGACTTGGGAAAGTGGGACTTGGGAAAGTGGGACTTGGGAAGGTGAGACTTGGGAAAGTGGAACTTGAGAAAGTGGAACTTGAGAAAGTGGGACTTGGGAAAGTGGAACTTGAGAAAGTGGAACTTGAGAAAGTGGGACTTGGGAAAGTGGGACTTGGGAAAGTGGGACTTGGGAAAGTTGGACTTGGGAAAGTGGGAAACCTATATAAGTGGAATCTGTGAGACGGACTGGTGAGATCCTACTTATCCAGGTTCGGCTGATTGGCTGGCTCATCACAGCACCCTCGAACCACCGACTTCCATGAAATTTTGCACACAGATCCATCTTACCTCATAGGTGCTCACAAGATAACGGTTTTTCAAAATCCCACCCCTAAGGGGGAAACGAAGGGGTTGGTGTTTTGAAACAGAAATTCTGTATCTCCAGTTAGTTGTCAAGTTCTCTGTAAATTTACGTTGAATAAAAATGAAGACATGAACTTAAATGAACTACTGTTCAAAAACTACAAAAAATAAGCGATTTTTGAATAATATTCGGTTGTTTTAAACAAATTTAGAGTTAAGGCCTGTGTCCACATGGAAGTTTATTTGCAGAAGTCGCTTCTAGCAGAGACTTCTGGAAGTTTTTCCCGTGGAAACACTAACTGCAAGTGAACTTCCAGAAGTTGTGACACCAGAAATCTCTTCTAGAAGCGACTTCTGCAAATAAACTTCCATGTGGACACAGGCCTTTACACAGCCTTTACACGCGTCTGTAGAGCTGACACAGTCTCGTGTAAATGCTTACTGGCACTGACAAGTCTGTACTGACGGGACATTTTTGTAGTCAGTACAGACATGCCAGTAATTTGACATTTCAGACTTCTAAGATGGCGGAAAATGAAAAATTTGAGGTAAATCTTTTAAATTATTATGAATCTACTTTTTTTAATTCATTTCTTAGCTTTTAGAACTCTCAGACTGGCGAAAAAAGACTAACTAGGAACGAGATAATTAAAATAATGAAGCATACGAGCAAAATTCATGCCTCTGGAATACAAGGGACTGTAGCTGTGTTGCAAGCGAAGTCATTTTGAAAATGAACTGACTACCAGTTCGCTAAATGTCTTCTAATTCGTTGTCAGTAATTTGACATTTGGAGTCTGTGCTACTGACAGACTTTACAGTCGCGTGTAATGGCCGGGTAAGTTTAGAATAAAATTTTAAATAAAATTTTTGAATTCCAAACTGGATTCCAGCGTAAAACTTTGTGGATAAAATTGAAATGTCAAAATTCACATTAAAGATAGGTGGTATTTTGCAATATACAGTGAAGACCGATTATAACGACATTGAAGAGACCAAAAATTTGGTCGTGATGCACGATAGGTCGGTTTTATTGATAGAACAAAAACCCAATGGACTGGACTAATGGAGTCCATAACAATGGATACCTTGAGACTTGACTATGTTGTCCTTATGGCCGGATCTACGAGGAACGAGCTAGACATTACCCGGGGCGGCGAGACAGCTCAGATTATAGCCGGTATGCCACTTTAAACCACGCTGCCATAAACGGTTTTTACTGTAGGTATCATTCGGTCTTGCACAACATCGAAAATATCCCAAAAATAGAAAGTCTTTCTACAAATGGAATGCACTGTATGTCGTTTTAAAAGCGAATTACTGAAAAAAAACTGTGCAGCATACACCAAGGTGATTCACAATGGGGAAGTCCCTTTATTACTGGTAAGTTTACAAATTGACCTTTAATTCCATCAGCATTACGAGTGTAAAATATTTAAAAACAACTACTTATCTGAGGTTCATGAACGAAATTCAAACCGGATGGATATCTTTTTTGACAGTAAATTTATTCATTTTTCTAATAATTAAGCATGTAAGAATTCTAGTCATCGCTTGGATAGAGATTGATTGCATTAAAAAAACACTTCAATACATTGGAATACCTGAAGGTATACCTCACTTGGACGATTTTAACGTTAAAAGCCGGTGATGTAATTCGATCGTCTGTGGATGATTATATCGTCATCGAGGCAATTTGTATATTTTTCAGAATGTATTTTCGCCTGGTCTAGTGGACATAAAAAAAAGATTGACAAAAATACTCGTCAAGAGGAAAACAACTGAAGGAAAACTAAACGCTCTGTGATCGGACAATGACCTGCGAGTCAACGAATTTTCATTGTTTTTGTTATTAACAAAAAAAAAGTAACAACGAAATTTTGTCATTACGACTGTTTGGCTAATTATAACAGAATGCGGCAAGAATTTCCGAAATGTAAATGTTTTTTTTATCTTCGTTTCTAATTGTTATCAGGGGTGTGTGCAAGTAGCCACAGTACAGTCATTAATTGAAGCAAACGGCAAAAAATTCGAGATAAAATAATGTTGGGCTGGGGCGATTTCTGTTCTCATGAAATTGAAGAGTCTCGTTTGCCAATGGAGGCCCCGATTGGACTTCTCTGTCAATTAAACAATTTCTTTCACCGCACATTGAAAATTCCACATTTCATCCACCCAAAAGGAGGGGGGGCCACGGCGGGTGGAAAGGAAACTTCGACCGACTGTGGAGCCCCACTGAATCTCTGCAATAGTGAATAATTCGCTGCTGATTGAATTGAGTGGAATGAAAGGAATAAATATCACGACTATTAGCACACACTCACCTCCATTTCATTTGTCTGATGTCAATTATGCTTCTTCAACGGGAAAACTGCGAACTTTTGCGTGAGCTTCGCGAATATCACAAAATCACAGCACTTTCAAAACTCTCCACAGCATCCGCCGAATGACATTTTTCGATCCTTCTTCCTTTGATCTGCGGCCGCTCCCCTTCTCCTTCGTTTCTACCCCTCTGCAGATCAGGAACTGTCTGCACAATTTATCGGATTTTTTTCACGTTTTGGCTAGCGAGTTTTTCTCGCCGCAGATTTCGATTGCTTGCAACTTGAATTTGGGCGAAAGTTTTTCGATAGCCTCCAGTGACTTTTGATTAATTGATTGTTAATTTCCCATCGGGCTGGGAATATTACGCGAAACTAGCGAAAAGGCGTGTTGCAAGGGTGCGGTGCGGACAAAATTGAGTTTTTTTTCTGCTGATGGTGCTGCTCTTCTTCTTCTTGTTTTCTTGGTTAGATTCTGTCGTCCTTTCTCTCTCCCACTCACCTATCACTATGGAAGCCACGAACGAGACGGGAATATTTCTACCTCCACTTTGGTTTTGTACTTTTTCTGTTTCGTGTGCACTTTCCCCCCTGCGGTTTATTAAACTTTTCCCGAAAAAACGACCAAAAAACTCACTAATTTCCATTCATTCGACACTGCAAGAGATAGAACTTTGATTTGTTAGTAGAAAAGATAGATAATTCAACTGAAGAATTGCAATTTCGACGGGAAACAGCGCCGACAAATTCCTCAGCGAAAAACAGCTATGAACGAACCTTGAGCGAAAACTATAAATCTGATTGAACTTACCTTTTCAGCGGTAACCCACTGGATGGATTCATTAGGTCGAAACACATTTCGCGGTCGAAATATAAATTCAAATTTGTAATTTTCATTTAGTAACTAAAAAAACATTTTTTTTTGTTTGAAACAAATTAAATTTGTGATGATATTCCTAAAACGCATTTTATAAAAACCATCTAGTTTTTGAATGAAGGCTCTATATTTGTGAACCGTTTTAATATTTTTTATGCAGAGAACCAAAAAAAATACTTATACCGTTTATGGTTCCAAAAACAATAATAAATTTCCTATTTTTTAGTGGTACGGAGACTTTGCAATTTTGTTCGAATGATAAAAATGTATAAATTGTTTTTTAAATTTTCTTTTTCAGACGTGCATAATTAAATGCTTCATTAGTATTCCAAAAAAAATAGTAAGACAACAATTAAATGGCAAGATTCAAGGGAAAACAACAATTTTAAAGGTAAATTTTAAATAATTAAACTTTGTTGTGTTTAACTGTACCCAGTACATTTAATTTTAAACTACAGCAAACTAAATTCAGTTAAAAAAAACGAAAATGGGAATTTGTGGTCACCCAGAAACCCATAGAAGCACTCTACAGTGTAAAAATTTAAAATCACTTTAGTTGATTGAATTTAGCTATAAATTTACGCAATAAACAAAACCCACGGCAATTCTTTGATTTCAAAATTTATTAAAGTGAAAAATGCCTTATTTGATTTCTTTTTTTTCTAAAAATAATAAAAATATCCTTCTCCTGTTAGAAAATTTAAAATTAGGAATAGTTCTTTCTATTTTTTTGCTTTTTTTTAAGTTTTTAACCTGATGTGGATAAGAACGGAAATTCGTCCATGTAAACGTAGCAGATGTTATAAGTAAATATTTTGATAGTGAAAACAAATTTCAAAATTTGTTTTTTTTTTATTTAGTTGAGGCAGAAGTTTACTGTATTTTATTTATTTAGATCATCTAAACCCCAAAAATCTTATAAACCCCGTGAGTTTTAATTAATTTGAGCTTAAAATAAATTTTTTTGAGGTTAAATGTATAAATTAACCTAAAATGTCTGCTCGGTATTTTGTTAAAAGGTTTTAAAATGTATATTGGGAGAGTTTTAGTATACATTTTAAAATAAAAATTATTAACGGGCACATTATCAATGGAATGTGACTGTTTATAAGAGCTGACAATTACATGGTATTAAATTACCATTGATTTACGTACTCGTCCATAGCTCATTTCAAACTTAAGATTTTTTCAAATAAAATAACGAATTGGATTTTATGATTTTTCTTTTTAAATTAAGCCAAAATAGATATCATATCTCAATTGCAATAACTAAACTATTCCTTTTTACGACCAGAAATGTATACCCGAGGGAATCTCGCCAAAGTACCAAAGAGTTTCCTGCTTCAAATTCGTCTCAAGTACATAAAAAAGGTGGAATTATATTCGGTTAGTGAACAGTAAAATAGTACCTGTATTGCTAAGTTTTTCTTACATAAAAATTCTAGCACTGTTATGCAGTTCTTGGAGTCGAAGAAAAGTCCGATCAAAATACAATAAGAAAAGCCTACATCGAATTAGTGAAGAAAGTTCATCCAGATTCGGGCCATCCTGACGCCTCCGCTGACCGATTTCATGAAGTCGATAATGCCTTTCGGGTTCTACAGGAGAAATTCGCTAAGAATCGGCGGGGAATCGATGACGACGAGCAGAAAGTCTTTGATATCCGCCATACTGCACCCCAGCATAGGTAAATTAATGAAATTTGTGCCCTTAGTCTGAGGTTGTGACCGATTACAAGCCACAATCTGTATAGCGAATTAGATTCCGGCCTTCCTCTTAACCTTCGACCGAAGGGTTTGCATAAAAGGTGAGATGAAGGAGAGATACAAGGCAGGGGGAATTAAAGCGTGAAAATACAACAATATTGTGACTAGTAATCGGTCACTGAGAGTCACCAGAATTGGGCTATTAATTAAATTTAAAAGAATTCGTTGAGTTTTCACCTCTAGGCAGTACTTGAGTTTTGATGGCGTTGGCTCGGGAACACCTTTTCAACGGCAAAAACAGTATCAGCAGGCCAAGGCGATGAAGGCGCAGGAAAGAGTTTTGACCCATAGAGTAAACAAGGCTCAGGCCGGAGAGAGTTCATTAATGAAAAAAGGAACCCATTTCCAAACTCACGCAATAAAGACCAAGTACGGGTTTGATCGCGTAGTGGAAGATTTAATACAGGAGGCAATGTCCAAGGGGGATTTCGATCATTTACAGGGAACAGGAAAGCCAATTTCCCAGACGCAGTCTCAGAATCCTTATTTAGATTTCACTACTCATAAATTAAATAAAATATTACTCGACAACGGATTCACGCCCGAATGGATACAAACTCAGCGTGAAATACGCGAGGAAATTGAAGCGATCAAGAAGCGATTGATCGAAGAACGGTCCTATTTGAGTGATCCGCCTCTGGACGATACGGAAAGTATCAAATGGGAGTTAATCGTTGGGAGTTTTCAAAGTGATGTCGAATTAATCAACAAGAAAATCGATAAATATAACTTAATTGTCCCGATATTAGAGAATCAAATGGTTTGGATAAAATTGAGTCGAATGGCTGAGAAAATCTTGAATGATGGAACTCTTCCCCGCAAACAGGAGAGAAATAGAAATGTGGATAGTAAAAATAGCTTCAAAGAGGAAACAAATTCGAGTTTTCTATCATTTTTGGGGTCGCTATTTTAACGAGATTTACTTTTATGGAGATGTTTTAACAATTTCTCTCTGTACTTGTAGTTGTCTTCTAGATAGTAGTTTAAGTTAGGAAATAAAATGTAAATAAAGTCCTCTTCTCAAGTAAAAAGAAAAAACACTTTACTAAAATAAGTAGAATCTCAATGTGATATTAAACCCGTAGTAAAAACGGATGAATACTTTGTGACCGACCCACACTATTGTCCAACGCCAATTGCTTATACTTTCCAGCGTGATTATTCTTTGGTCAATGGTTTGAATTCGCCCTCCTTCACCCAGGAAAGTCCAGAAGTTGGTGGTGATCCCGGAATCGCTTTGTTTGCCTTGAGATTGGCCAGGACCGGAGCATGGATTTCGTTATCGAACTTTTCAAAAATGATAAAATGTTTATCCTCCGTCGGCGGTGGGTCGTAGACCTTTTCGATGCTTAGGCGAACGCATTCGTTGACCTTTGAAATAAATTCGGCTTTATTTTGCGACAACAGATCGGCTGCGAGTTGGTTTGGTAGCTTTTCGCTCGTTAGACAAGCCTGAGGTTGATTGAAGATGAATTGTATGTATTTGAGCAATTGCCAAATGTGACTAGATCCAGAAGTCCACACTGGGAAGGCGTCTGATATGTCTAGCGTTCCTGTGTACGGGCAGATCAACGGATGGAAAATCTCGCTTTGGAATATCACTGTCTTGAAAATGAATTCAACCGTCATTAAATTGCAAATTACTAAAATGTATTTACGAATTACCGGTGGTTGTTTGTGTTCAGGGAAATTATCTGGCAGCGAAATATTAAATCGAAATACCGCATTTTTGTAGTAACTTTCTCGGACGAAAACCACACCAAACCATACTAGAATTAAATTCGATTAGACTTTTTTTTTGAAGAAATGTTAAATCTACTTACGAAAAGAGTTGTCGTGCGATGGAATGACATAAACGCCCGCAATATCTTCTGTCTGAATCATTTTGCTGGAATTTTACGAATATTAATTTCAGTTAGAGAAACTCGTGAATAATTTTACTATTCTGCCAAGATTTTGTACTCCTTTTGGATGGTGCTCAGCAATTTCTCTGATGTATTCTTAAAGTCCAATGTCATGTTTTTATTTTATTGTACAACAATATTGAAATTAATAAACATAAATCAAAGGAAAACAAATTGGTCCAAACTCCGTCCTAAAATTTGCCAGCAGTTGTCAAAAAACGGTATTGCGGTTTCACATAGCTTGAAATTGAACGTAGAATAGTAGAGAGCCTATAAGAAAAACAGTAGACAATGGCCGCTGCTATTTGATGACCGATTTGGTGTAAAGTACCAGTTTGGACTAAGGTTTCGCATTTATGTGCGACATTCATTTTATCCTCAATTTTGGTTTTACATATTGATTACACATTTCATTAACAATTTTACACATCAAATTTGCTCCGTATGATCATCTAAATAAATTTTTAAAAAACCGACACCGCCACAAATTTATTTTGAGGTTATTAAATGGTTTTGTTTTGGTACACAATCGTTTGTGCTCAAGTGCCAAACTGAGTCGGTTGACCGTGGTCCGAACCAAAAGTGAGACCACTGTGAATCAAAAAAAAACTCAGTTCGGCAAATGTATCACATTAGAATGTGTTTCATGTCCTACAGGAGAATTTCGCTAAAGTCCCAAATATATGACGGCTCACTGTCGTGTTGTCGACACGAAACATTTAAGCTAGAACCTGAATCATACGTCGATGCGTCCGTCATGCGTGCGTCCGGTTGACAGTTCGATGCGGTGACAGTTGGGTACGGCCACGGCATACAGACAAACAAGGTATGCTGTAAACTTTTGATAGTCAGGTGTGACGTCATTTGTGCCGATTTTTTTTAATTAATTTTTATGTTTATTGATCACTATTTAATGCAATCAGTCCACTAATTTACAAATATCTTATTTAGATCGCACAAATTTAAAAAAAACCACCCAGAATACAAAATTCCTTCTGCACTTGACGAACTAATCGGCACAAGTGACGTAGCAACGAAATGTCAGATTTGAGTTTACAGCATACCTTGTTTGTCTCTATGCCGTGGAGTACGGCAACGCATCTGGAGTTAATTCATTGTTTTGCACTTCTTCTATTAGTTTATCGTCGAAACAATTACTTTCAATTTGTGCGTTGCCGCATGGAAAAGTAGAAATTCGACCTACTCTTTGCGGTTGCCGCATCCGAAAACGTATTATTAGGGGAGTACTCATAGCATCCCGTTGATTTTACTCGAACTGTCAACGTGACGGACGCATGACGGACGCATCGATGTACGATTCAGAATTCTACCTTTAAAGCGCACTGAGTTATATGATTTACAAAATTCAAATTCGCTGTGATGTTTAACTACATGATATGTATTCCTATTGTTGGCGTTCAGCGACAATGACCGACGCCATTCTTTATGTCTTTGGGGCTTACACAGGGACTACATTGACTTTTATTTCTGGTATACCAGCTGGTAAGCCTTTTAGTCGCAATCTGTCAAATTTGTTTGGTGGGCAAATTCTGGTAAAACAGTTCAGTAGGCGAAATGTTAGTGAGTAGGAAACAACAAATTATGATTGCCAAAATATTGGCTTTAAAACAACTACAAAAGAACGAATCCACATTCTGCCTTCTCAAATCAACTTTCTTGTAATGGTTAAAATGTGCATTCCATTCAAAATTCCATTTCTCGTAAAATAATAATAAGCTCCTATATATTTTTTCTCGAAAATTCAGTTTCCGCCATTTTAATTTGGTTGCCTGTCAAAATCTGGTATACCAGCACTGTCTACGAAAATGGTATACCAGCACTGTCTTACCAGAAAAACTGGTAAACCAGATTGGTCCACACTGGCTTTTTAGCAAACAGTTTTGCTGATACACCAGAAATAAAAGTCAATGTAGTCCCTGTGTAACTGTTTTATATATTTCTCATATTTGTTCTAGGCTGACATGCAAAGCCTGGCTCAGATAACACTGGGTGGTTAATTGTCTGGTTTCATGGGCATCACATCGTCAGCTGTAATATCAAGGTGGGTGATATTAATTGGCATTTTTGAGAAAGATGGCCGCCGAGTTTTGACAATATTTTGTGCAAAGTTTTCACCGTTTTGATTTGTTATGCTACAATCTATGCTTTAATTGTACGGAGCGAAAAGTTTATTGAATCAAGGTAATTATGTGGCCAACATCATTGGATATGACACGAGATGAGTGTCGCGGGATATTAAGACGCCTCGGTAAGTTTGAAATGGCGAAAAGAAATTCGTTTTTGGAAGCGTTTTCGCTTCCGCATCGCAGCAAAAAAAAGTGGATAATTTCGTTTTCTTGCAGAACTGGAGTCCTATTCGACCGTGGTGAGTGCATTTCGGGCCCAGGGAGGCTTAAGCGACGTCAAAGTGAAACTTTTGGAGGATCTGCGAAGCGTTTTTCACATCTCACAGGATCGTCATCGAGCAGAAGCGCGAAGAGTGGCCAATGATGAACGATTGTGTACAATCGCTGAGACGTAAATTTTGCACTTAGATTTCAGCCTCAAAAGCGCTTTTCCTAACTCTGTTCCGTGTTATCTAGGATATCTGGACCAAATACTGCTCAAGAGTGGAACCGCGAAGGCAGGAGGCCATTTCCTCTGCTGCCCAGATCTCCAGCTTTCACAGCATTGGCCGCTGTAGCAAATGGCGTTGGTCAGAAGGCGTCTAAGGATAACACGAAGCTGCCGTACCCCTCGGAGACAGCCAGAACTAGTCGTTTGGAGGACGAAGTCACTTCGGATGAGGCGGTTACATCGTCAATTTCTGTTGTGAAGGATGATCCGGTAAGTAATTGTTTTTATCTATGAGTTTGTGGCCGATGTGAATTCCAATTGTCAAATTGGTGGAAGTTGAGTTTCTGTGAAGTCACTATGCGAAGATTTTCTTACGGGTTAGTACTTATTTTTTGTGGGAAAGTGTTTTCCAATGGGCAAGTGAATGGCGGTTTTTTGTGCTTTGAAATTGTGGGTTAGTGGAACTTATTTGGTGAAAATTTCGTTGATTCTGTCGAAGTTTTGCGCTGGAAAATTGTGTAGTGATGGATAAATGTCTAGTTATTGATTTTTTTAAACGTGATATTATTGTGATAGAATGAATTTTTATTGTAATATTATTATTTTCTAGTGACTGTGAACAAAATTACAATTAAATTTCTATAGCTAAAAAGTTGAAGTTGTATGATGAGATATTCGTTTTCAAGGTAACTATTGATTGAGTACATTTATTTGTTAGTAAAAATTTTGTAAATGTTTCTTTTAAATAAAAAAAAACATCAAACAGATTTCAATGGATATTTTTGGCATTTAAACATGATTTACCTATTCTAGTGCCCTGAAAAACTTAAGATTGTTTTATTTTTATGAAATTTAAACACAGAAACAACCGAAATTTAACTTAAACAATATTTTTACTTTTATAAGGAAATATATTATTTATTTTTGAAATATATTAAAACTGCTGGGACGGAAATCTACCGATAAAAGCTGTTTCGGCGGGCAATGGAATTGTGCAGAGCAGGGTTGTCCAAATGGTGGACATCTTTAATTTGATTCCTTCCTAAAATTAGGTGCAAAAAGTGGGCATTCAAATAGTCAATGGTAAACCAACTTAAAAAAATAACCTGTGGCTTTATTGCTTAATTTTGATATTCAAAAAAGAAATATGTCATGCTATTTGACGACTTCTTAGCTTAGCGGCTTGCAATAAAAATGGCCGCCAAACTGAAAAACGAGCGCGAAAAACTTTAAAAATTTTACTCATTCTTACAAATGTTTCCCAAAATTATTGAAATTGCTTAATATAAGTAAAAAACTCATGGATGAGGTATAAAAAAAATTGTGAAGTCATGGTCGTTTTAATAAATTTAGAAATTGTTTACAAAATGTTCTAATCAGAAGAAAAAAGCTGTTTTGAATGGTCTCGACATTTGAATATTTCTTCCGGTGTATTTGTACCCGTAGACACTGAATATGCCAGTAAATTAGGCACACGTCTAAGTAACATTTTTTTTTGTTGCGGTCCGCTTCATAATATATCATTTAAATTTAGACTGCTTCATAAGTAAAGTGAGTAGATTTTTGAAATCAGAATGCGGTACGCAGGCACATTTTTTTCATTTGTTTCGTTCATTATATCGGAGGTTAGCAAAATTTTTAGACAATTAATCACCTAGACAAACTATAAAATTCTCATCATTGCAGAAGAACTGTAATAAGGAAGTGATTATGCGCCGCAGAGAAATTTTTTTGAAAATAAATGTACCGATGTACTGTAGGTAAAATTTCTCAAGTATTTAGACCCCCAAAAAATATCAAATCGTCTCTAGAGCCGTTAGCTACCAGTTTGACGGCCCTATCCCTAAAAAACGATTTAGTTTTCAGAAATGTTTCTTAAAATCGTTTAAAGTTAGTTTGCCGAGATTTTGGTGAGCAAGAAACGAATGAATTTCAACCAAAATTAGACGTTCAGAGAATGTGGAATATTTTATACCCAATGCAGAATACTTGGCGGACGGTTGTCAATTCGGTACATCCGACTGTATGCTTAGTTGAAGATTTTGCGTCTGAATTCTTTAAAAAAAGATGTTTCAATGCAGCCATATGGGCCCACGCCTTGGTGTCTTAATCACCACCTCCACGGTGGTCAATTAAATAAATAAATAAATAAATGTTTCAATGCATCGATTAACACAACATTTCCCTCAATTTTTATTTACAGGTGAAAGTAATGTTGGAAGAACGAAAGAATCTTAAGAGAGCCTTGCCATTCGCTGAACACATGGCTCTTACAGTGCCAGAGGTAAAGAAGCGTACCGTTAGTGGGAGCAGTACACATTCGAATGCTCAGACACCAGTTCACACCAACACTCGGATTCAGCAGCTTTATCACTCCCACAGTAAAACGCAATCCCGTCACAAAAAGGGTGTCGCCAAACGTACCACAGTCACCGCAGCTAAATCGAAAGCAGCGACGCCTCACAGTAAGGCAGCGGCGGTGGCCGCCAGTGCTCACAAGAACGCCACGAAATCGCCCCAGGAGCCATCGCCGTCGACGGTAGTTAATAAAACTGTAGTGCTAAGTCCGAGAACACTTCACACCTACGCCAGTCAACCACAACTCACTGCGACCTCGTACAATAGCAGCGTTCTAAGCGACGGCAACGTGAAATTAGCGATGCTTGATACTGAAACAGTGACCACTAAGTGGCCTCAAATAGCAACATCGAAGAAAGACATCACCAATAACCTATCGAAATTGATTCTGCCTTCAATGCCATCCTCGTCCACAACATCGCCATCGTCATCTGGTGTTGTGATCGCCGGTACGGCCAGTGGAGCTTCGTCGGTGCATCAGCAACTTTCACCTCAGGTCTTTTCGTCTGAGTCAGGTGGCATTAAAAACGAGAAGATCATCATTCAGCAGCCGAAAACAATCGAAGTGCTCAAACAGTCACCGGTAAATGATGGCTCTCCGGTCTCTTGGACCACGAAAATCGCAACTATTGCAACAGCGCCGGGACAACGTTGCAATATCAAGACAAACGCAACGATAGTCAGTGGCAACAAACAGATCAAAGTTCAGCCATTGACTCTGCAAAGTGCAACATCATCGCATGGTGTTGTTACTGCTGTTGCCGATTCATCGCAGCTTCTCTCGCCAATCAATCGGACAGCAGTTGTCCCGCTAACTGGCAGTACAAAAGAACTATTCCCATCCACCAGCAATGTGGCGAAACTCCTGTCGCCCGAGCATCATCACACATTGACCAAACTCGATGGGTCCGAGGTGAAGTTGAAGGTGAGCACTGTCGCATCGTCAACGACACCGCAAAAACAGATCGTGGGTAAAATTCAGACTCAACTTGGCATCGCTAACAAGCCCAAGTTTCAAATTACAAGCAATCAGATTTTAAGTCCAGCTGGTGTTAAACTGCCAACGGGTGTCCAGCTGAAGGGACTGCAGAGAAAGAGCGTCAAAATCTACTCATCACCGAGTGGGAAAATGTTCATCCAATCGGCCGATAGTCCGAAGAATGTGGCCAAAATTGGTGCCGTCGTCTCGCCGAAGAATCTTCTCACCGGTGTCCCATTAACGGCGGCCACAGCCCCGAATCGAATTGCCGTACAGAAGCTGCAATTTGTGTCATCCGGGACGGCGGGGATAGCAGGAGCGGCTGGTACTAGTGGCGCGAAAACAGTCACACTCAACAAGAATATGGTACTCATGCAGACAATGGTCAATAATATGGTAACAACAAATGCTGGCAATGTTGTCATCCGGAGTCTTCCAGTGGTCAAGAATAATAGTAAAACGATACAGCTTCAGGATACCGACAAGATTTTGAGTGAGGTGCCATTCACAAATTTAGTTAAGAATCAAAATAATGTCATTGTCATTGGAGCGGTATCGGCGACTGATAAAAAGGTCAAGGACAACAACGATGACAGTGACAATGGTAAAATATTGGACGAAAGCAGTATGATAACGGAAGATACACCTGTCGATATACTCCCAAATCCAATTAATTTAGATAATACCACAATTAGCTTGAATCAAGCCCAGCAAAAGGATGTAGCAGCAGCAGGAGCACAGGGATTTGATCTGAAAACGGCAGCAGTTTCTGTCGTACAGACTGTTGTGCCAGCGGCCGGCATTAATGCAACGAGAAAATTTCAATTGAAGAGGGATCTATCGCCCAATCATCCGAGCAAGGATACAATAACGATACAACAACAGCAACAGCAATCACCATCGGACGTCGATACCACCAATGCAACCGAAAATAATTTCATAATAAGTACAACCGATTGGGAAATGGAACTCGATCAGGAGGCCAGCAAGACCAGAGATCGTGTTGAGAAGTCGTCATTCAAGGGCGGCAGCAGACATCATAATCAGCAGGAATCGGCAGCCAAAAGAAGTAAAACGGATTCCGATAGAGATGGTAAAGCTATTCATATGCCAGCTACAAGTACGACTATTAATTTATTTGATAATTTCAATGAATTCATTGAAGAGGAGACCGTCGACGAGGACAGCATGACAAATGAAAATCTCGCCACCGGGGGTGATGGTGATGGTGATGCCGAAGGAGAAGCCGAAGGCGACGGCGATGAAGATGTCGAATTCGATGTTTCTTATGGTAATTAATTTTTACTATTTTTTTTTGTTAGTTTGAGTTCATTTTAATTGAGCTTCTATTGCAATGATGTTTGGTAAATAATTTCCAGGCACTCAAGAAGATCTTGAGGAGAACACAACAATTGAGTATGTCGAAGAAGCCCCAACATCTTCCGATGAAATGATAGAGATTTATGGTGAACCAGTGACTACAACAGGTCGAACTACATCAGCCACCTCCGGTTCGGAAACGAATGGCAAAAATCAAGGTAGCACAACATCGTCGATGGGTCGCAGTATATCGCAGAATTCTCAGAATGCTGACAGTGATTCGTCAATTACAGCAGTCGAACAGCAACAGCAGCAGTCAATTGTTAAAAGGAAAACTTTGAATGCAAGCAATAAAACGAAAAACTCGAAAAATCATTCGACATCATCAGGTGCAGAAACTATTGGTAATGCGAAAATCAATCGAACCCTAAGTGCGACTGAGGCATCGGCAGCTGCCGTTTTATATGAAATGCAGGAGATTGATGGCAACGGTTTGTCCAAATTTCGAAATGTCACTATTGATGATTTAATAGCTGCTGGGCAAACAATACCCAGTGATATTACAGGTTAGTTGACGGAAATTTTGGGGGTGATATTTTCATTTTTGTTCAATGGGGAAAACTTCGACAAAAAATGTTGTTTTTATATTTTGTCCAATTTTTTGGTTAAACTTTTCTTGATGGAGTGTTCATAAAATACGTCACGCAAATTGGGGTCGCAAGAAGTATTAGAAAATATTTTGGACAGTAAAAAAACTAGATAAATGAGGGGATTTTACTTATAAGAGTTATGGCATCCCGAATGCGATATTGAGCGATTTTTTAAGCAGTAAAACAAATTTAGACGTTCTTTCTTCTACAAAAAGTGACTTATTAACCTTATTTTCCTTGCTTGTGCAAATATAAACCTTTTTGTAAAAGAAACAAGGTCTAAATTTTGTGTACGCAAATTAAATTCCACAAAAAATCGCGAAAAACATCTTAAAAAGTGGAAGGTTTCATGAAATGTTTTAGCGTTTGATTAAAAGCATTTCTTGAATTTTAAAATTTGGGTGTAAACAGACGATTTTATAGATTTCAAAAGCTGGCGAAGGAATTTTGATGATTTCATCCAAGTCTTTTCAGTGGTTCAAGAAATAGCAGAAGAAAGGGTTTAAGGGGAGAGCGGTGGTGATTTTGCTTTGCAATTTCCTTAAAATATTTTATTCAACATTGAAAATTTCATTGAACTGCGTCCAGTGGTTTAGAAGATAGCAGTGGAAATGATCAAAAGGGAAAGGGGTTTACGATCAAAAGGGAAAGGGGTTTACGATCGAAAGGGAAAGGGGTTTACGATCAAAAGGGAAAGGGGTTTACGATCAAAAGGGAAAGGGGTTTACGATCAAAAGGGAAAGGGGTTTACGATCGAAAGGGAAAGGGGTTTACGATCAAAAGGGAAAGGGGTTTACGATCAAAAGGGAAAGGGGTTTACGATCAAAAGGGAAAGGGGTTTACGATCAAAAGGGAAAGGGGTTTACGATCAAAAGGGAAAGGGGAAGGGGTTTACGATCAAAAGGGAAAGGGGTTTACGGGGTGTGACGTCGACATTAACTCGGTACTCATAGAAGACAGAAAGAGAAACGCAAAACAACATTAAGGGTGGGGGAGAGGGAGGTTCCGAAAAAATTAGCGTGTCGCATTTTATGGAAAGGCCCTATCATTTTTGTCGATTAGGTGCGATTTTGATTATCCAATTTTTAAAGTAAAACATTTTTTTATTTATGCAAGTTATAAATTTTTTATTATTTTTATTTTTCCAGAAAACGAGACGAGCTCTAAGTGATTTATTTTGGATGGTAAAGAAATTGCAGATTAATTAGAATTGAAATTGAAATGGGGAATAAAGGAAACTGATGTTGGGGGTTTTATTTCCGAGATATATGCAATATGGGCCAAGAGCACACACTTAAAGCACCAGAAAAACAATGTACAATATTTTCAATATTATGTTCGTCTAAATGTATTTGGGGGAACATAAAAAGAAATTGAACTAGTGAATCATGCTGAAAGTTTTCTTTTTTTTTAATTTTTGGTGGTGTAGATACAACTCTTTAAATATTAATAAAACAAAATTGAAAAATTGATGATTATAAAATAATGTTTAAGTACATGTAAGATTTCAGTGCTCGGTAGTTATTTAAATGAAGATTAACACAGAAGATAAGCAAACCAAGAAAAGAAAACTGCACAAAATCACACAGCAAACCCGCAGATATGGAAATTTTTTTTTTTAGCTTAAGAAAGTAAAAAAAAAAGAACAGAAGAAAATAACAAAAACCCAATTGTTATATATTTTTAAATTTTAAAATTATTGTAAGTAATTTTACTTAAAAATTAAGGAAAATTTACTGAAATATATATATACATATATTGTATATATATTTGAATATATTAAGAACGAATCTTGCTTTTGTAAAAAAAAAATACAAACATAAATTTGTTTTGTATAATACAGTTTCCATTTGTCAAAATTTTTCTTTTTGAAGCAAAAAAAAAAAAAGTAAAAACCAAAACCACTCATTGATAATTGTTGTAGTCTACGTTTAAATCGAAGGATAAAATCGAGTAATTTTTTAAAGTAATTAAGAGTAAACATTGAGAAAAAAGAAATTAAAGATTTTATTAGTAAATTAAATTTGTTACGACTTTACAAAAGATTTGTTTCTTATTACGATATATTATTGATTTTCCTATACATTTTTCGTTGTTTTAGAAATCCATTTGTAGAGATTCGCGAAATATTTTATTCATTTCGCATAAAGTTCATGCATTAGTAAGTTTCAAGCATTTAATGGATAATTTAAAGGAAAAACAACAGAAAAATAAGTAGAAAACAAAAAAGAAATGATGAAGATTTATTCAAAAGTGAAAATAAAAAAGTGTGCATGCAATGCGAAGAAAGCTAATCGTAACATCTTGAGAAAAAACAAAAACAAAAATGTTTTGGAAAACAAAAATTATTAAGAAGTTTTAATTTTTTGTTACATTTTGTGTAAATAAAAAATGTGTATAGAAATTGTTTTATTGTTCAGTTTAGTTTTTACAAATTCATTTGTTTCTGATGGATTTTTCAACAATTACGCATTAGAAGGGTTTTGCGAGACATTGTTTGTTCATAATTGTGTGTATATGTTTACTGGCTTCAAAGTCGCAAGTCGTTTTAGTTGTTCAACTATTGGCAACAAATAAATGTTGATTAATTCACTGTAAATTTTTCATTTGGCAGTTGTTTGTGAGTTAAATGCACGCGATCGCAACGGAAATTTGTTGTCTATCAACTATAGTTGCGTTACTAAAAACATAACACCTCATCCTTTCCCGAATAAAAATACGGTCGGTCATTTAAAATTGAAATATTTGTTAAATCTTGCGATGCATTGTTCTGCAGCAATACTACAAGAAACAGTGTAAATTACAAAACTACTTTAAATCCAGCTACTTTATATGTATTAAAATCGCATTTCTCGGTACATACACCCATCGACTCTGTTCGATGATTCGCTTCATGTTAATGAATCCCATTGACTGTGTAAATTAGGCCTCATTTTGAGGCGGCACGTCATTCCTCATTTCTCTGTCGTGTGCACACGGTTCGCTTCATCTTCATTCGCTAAACCGGTTCGCTCTTTTTGGTTTCCCTCACCACGAAAGACGTGCCGCCTCAAAGTGAGTCCTAATGTAAACACAGTCTGAAAGCAATTTTGAAAAATTCTGATTGGATTCAAGCAACTTCATTGGATTTATAAAAATTGGCTCCAATTCGATTTTGATATGGAAAAGATGGGAAAGATATGAAAAATCATGTTCTAAACCAGGCATCTCCAAGCCTTAGCTCTTGCGGCTCCTCGTACATATTATTGAGCCAGACACATTTTACTTTGCCCACATTAATGTTTTTGTCAATACTATCTTACATTAGCATTCAGAAAAACGAACCTGAACGAAAGGCCGCCGAACGTGATCGAACATCTCTTTCCACCACCAGTAAGCTAGAATCGATATGTAGTTTGATTGGTAGTTAGTTTGTTTCAGACTTTCGATGCAAGAGGATGTCATTCGTCTGCTTAATATTTATTAGATTTGTAATGAGGTTTTGAATGCCGAGTAGCAAATGCTTCGAGTTCAGGTTGTGGTGGTTTCGACGTGGTGGTGGTTGTACAGAGACAGTTATCTTGGAGACCCCTGTTCTAAACACTTAACAAGTTTTTTGAAAAATGAACTTTTTTAAGGAAATTGAAAAAACCTATTTTATTTGTTTCGGGGGAAGGCTAAATTTTTCCCGTTTTTGTATTACATTTTGGTAAAACCCGGGCACCAATCATGTATTCCGACGCGTCTCTGTCTTTCGACTTCGACGCAGCTTTTAACTCTTGACTTCGCCATAACTGCAGCTTGAAATTTCGCGGAATCGTCACTATGAATCGAAACGTGATTCTGACTGTCACTCCAGGAAATTTGAAGCTGCTGATATGGCGAAGTCAAGAGTTAAAAGCTGCGTTGAAGTCGAAAGACAGAGACGCGTCGGAATACATGATTGGTGCCCAGATTTTGATAAAATCAAATGCAAAATGCAACAATTTGAAGTTTCTACATCAATTAATTTTCGACTGGTTTTATATACTAAATTTTAGTAAAAACCAAAGATTAGGTAAGTAAAGATAAGAATCCCAGAATGAATTTTGGGGTGCCAAAAAAATCCGACAGCAGAAATAGAATCTTTGCAAAACCATCCGACAGCTCCGTGCAATACTATCGTAACTTCACTTACGACATTCTTCAATGTTAAATTTTTAGTTCGCTAAAAAATAAAACTTGTTAACTTTTGTGAGATGCTAGGGATTCACAATTGCAGATTGAACAATGTTCTTCTAAAATCAGTAAAAAATAACTAAGAGTCATTGCTCTCCAGCATTTTCCATACATTTTAAAAGTTCTACGAAAAGTTCCTTTGCTGCTTATCTTTAGATATTTAATCTCTGCTAAAACGTTTTACCGTCCGGGTTAATATTTTTCAATTTTTTTTTTTTTTTATGGTCTATGTTGGAGCTAAACTTCAGACCAATCGGCTCGGTAGTTTCCCCGCGAAAGGGTAACATAGCGCAAAAACTAAGTTTCGAAATCCCTTTACCCCCTCCTCTTACTCCCCCCACCCCTCGCGCTACTTTTCCGTATGCCTTTGTTGGAACCAGAACTACCACATACACTCATGCCAAATTTCAAGTCAATCGGTTCAGCCGTTTTTGCGTGAAAGAAGAACAGACAGACAGACACCAACTCATTTTTAGATATTAGTATTAGTATGAGTATGATAAGAGAGTGCTTTTAACAATTTTTTGACATTATTATCGCTACAAAACTACTTTCTAGTTCAAAAACATTTCTACTGTCTCACAAAATCAAAGAAAAAAATAATTCAATACTCAGTTACCTGAAAGGATTTTTAAATTTCAAACTTCTTTAAATTTGTTATCAGCCAGTATTAAATATTACTGAAATATAATTATTACTACATTTTAAACAACTAAAAATGTCGGAACGTGGCGATGAAGACCCCGAACGTCACCTGAAAAAACTGCATAAAATCTTTGGTGTCTCGCAGAAGATAAAATCCCTTGCCCAAAGGCGTACGAGTCCTTCGAAGATCGCCAAAGAAGAGAATGAACGGGAATTAATATCAAAAGGAAAAGAATTGAGACAAAATCGCGGAGGACGTATCGGAGCGCTGCACCGTTATGTCCTTGAAATTGTTTCAGATTACTTTGGGATCAACACAGACGAAACGATAGCCGGCGTACTGGATAGTGACCAACATATCGATTTAATGGACAGTCTTTTTAGTAAAAATGGCTCAAGTGCCGTGATCTTCTTTTACGGAAATATGATTGGGTATCCTTTGAGTTCTGGCAGATGTTCTTTAAGGAATAAGTTCACTGTGGTCTCTCGTCTTATTTGTGTCGCACCAGAAGATTTTAAACTATCTGGACATTGCGTTGTCGCGTATCGAAATAATGTGAGCAAAGCAATTGATATAAATAATATTTCCGATGAGATTGGCTTTTTCGATATGAATTCTGATGAGAAAAATTCATCGCTGACATCGGTTAGAGAGCAAATTGTGAATATTTTGATGTCATCTGCTAATCAAATTGAGGATCAAGGCCTAGCTAGTGACAGTCAGAGAACGAAATTCGTCTTTGATTTGGAAACATTTAATCAATTTTTCAAATCGTGCGAATATATTGCGGATAATCGAGCGGTATTTAACGTTTCCCATGAATTGTACAAAGGATTCCTACTTGCGCCGTATCAAATTAGTAGAACTGCAAAAAACAGAAAGAAAGTCGAGGAGGTGGAGACATATTTTCTCAGGTGGATGAAACAAATTGAGGGTATTTTAAATCAAGGCAAGCAAATATGCCGGGATAATCCCAGTGTGGGTCCAGTTCAACTTTTGGAGCATTGGAGATTTTTATTGGCGCAATATTCATCTGTGATAGAGTTCGTCACTTCACAAGCGTTTATTAATCATCACAGTTGTTTGGTTCAATCTCGGTCTTCAAAATTGTTAAAGGTTTGTTTTCTGTGAAATTTGCATACATTCCCTTTCCATTTCTCCAGGGTTCAACAAATCTGAATTCAAAACAATCCAAGCTGCATTTATGTCAATCGATAACGTCACGGTTGACATAAATGTTAGTCCAGTAAGTCAAAAAAAAATTTTTTTTTAAAATATTGTTTTAGCGTTGGCAAGCTATAGACAATCAGATTACAGTTGCATTAAACGAAGCCAAAGACAATGTCCGTTACATAAGCTCGCTACAAAATTTCTGGGCGCCTCTCTACCATTCATCACCAAGCGAAATAATGAGCTGTCTTCCAGGACTTTTAATGGCCATTCGAAATGTCTGTAAATCGGCATATTTTTTCAATACTTCCGAAAACACATCAGGACTTTTGGTAAAAATCACAAATCAACTGACACTGATTTGTCGAAAATATTTAACTAACGATTGTCAATTGACTGTGTGGCAAGTTCCACCCAATGAATTAATTGATAAAATTAACATTTGTAATGAACTAATGAAATGCTACAAGGAAAACTACTTTAGAACTGTGGAAGAAATGAAGGAATCGCGTGAAAAACGCTTTAAATGCTCATCTGTTTATATTTTCGGTTATATGGAGAAGCTTTTAAATCGCCTCAAAAAGGTTTTTTAATTTTTTACAATTACATAATCTTAATTGAGACTATTTTAAACCGCTATATTTAGATTAAGAAGATTGTCGATACGAAGCGCATTTATTCTGTATTGGACAGAATTCGGATTAGTGGAATGGAAAAATTCAGTGACCAAATTAAGAGCTCATATGAAAAAATGGTTTTAAAACCATATGACACTTTAGATTATCGACTTCAAACATTTAATGAAGATTTCGACGTTTTTATTAATGAAGTTAAGGCCATTGAATTGAGTATGGAAAGGTTTGTTAAAAAACAAACTGTTGGCGCTGTACTGTCGGATTCGCTTATTTTAATTTTACAGCGTTTTGAGAAATTGAATCTAGAGTGTTTGTGCTTGGATAGAAGATATTTGGATGTGGCGAAATTACTTGAAAAGGAGATATTTGATATTAAGGATAAGTGAGTTCATTTTTATTTAATAAAAGGATTTTTTTACCTCTTATTTTGATGATAATTTTTGTTCGAGAAGAGTGTTATAATAAAAGGATAAAAGGGCATTAAAATTCCATTCGCATTGCTGGAAATAGCAGGAGAAAAGGGTTTATCGGGAAGTCATCGGGTAGATTTTACTTTTAATTAATTTTAAATTATTCTTTTGGGATTGCGTATTGGATATATCCGAAAATCGGATCAAAATCGCTATGGCGGTTCAAGAGATATCGGAAGAGGGGATCAGAGGTTAGGGTGACTATGCAACGCAAGCCGACTTTCATTTCGGTGTACTTGATTTTCAAGTATTTTTTCAGTAATTTGGTGTAGGTGATTATAAAACTGGCAGTATTTTAACTGTATCAGGTTTGTTTTTTGCAATACAAAGGGTTACCAGCAAATACATACCAATATATGAACCAATTTTTGAACCACCGTCCACAGCTCAAAAACTAGAGTTTCCCCAGACAAGCGATTATCAGTATGGGATCAGTTATGTCAAGGTAACTCGAACTTATTTGTAATATAGAGTACGCTAAAAAAGTGTATTTTGCCGGTTTGTATGGTTTAAAACAAAAGTTTTTTAACAAAAAAAAAATGATTTTTCACCCTTGAAAATTTGATATTGAACAGAACTTTTTGAAAATTCAAAATCATAACGGGTTCCCCAAGCCGTCTTCGGCATATATACCCATTAACTCAGTTCGAAGAATCCGTAACATGCCAGTATTTCTTTGTGTGTATGGATGTGCGTAGCGCAAAGAATGATGCACGATTTTGCCCCTCTAAACTAACTTTTGAACCCGTGTAGTTTTCACTTTGGTTGAATACTTTTTGGAAAGGGCACAGTCTCTAGTTTCATCCATATATGGCTTCAAGACCCACCGAATTGCAGGGGGATGGTGAGGGGTTAAGGAACTTTCTTGTGATTTTTCAATCACAAGTGCCCTTTCCAAAAACTATTTAACCAAAGTGAAAACTACACGGGTTCAAAAGTTAACCCAGGGCCACGAAAAACGCTATTTCCTGCATGGTTCTTTTAAAGATTGGTTCTGGGAGGGGCAAAAGGGTAGCTCGTTTTTTCCCATTTTTAAAAGTTTTATTTAGCTTTTCCTCGGGTCTGTTTGTCAAATTTTGCAATCTAATTTTGACCCATTTGAGATTGTGCACACCACAGAACTATATAACATAGAACAACTATCACCATACAAAGCTCTGCTGAAAAATGGTCCCAAAAGTATTTCCCTCTTTATCGTACTTGAACGCATCCACTGAACTGTATAAGGTCGCGAAATTCAAATTTAGTTTGTCGCGAAATTCAAATTTCACAAGTTTGAGACTAACTTTAGGCGCAAACAAATAATTTTAGGCGCCAACACCATTCCGAAAGTCGATTTTCCTTTGACAGCTCACGGTTTAAACGAGAGGACTATATTATTTTCATACGGTTATCTTGCTCTTACTTGACTCGTTTTGATTCACTGAACTGTATTGAAATGGGACCATTTGAGACAGCAAATCGAGCGATCTAGTATATCTATGGTGCACACATACTTAAGTCTGAATACAATGCAAATTTTTTAACTACTTGGTCCTTGCAAGGATAAGGGAAGGTCCTGTAAGGATACAGGAATCCGCTGAATCCGATTCTAGCATTAAGAAGTCTGTAGGGATAACAGAAGGTTCTGTTAGGATAACGTGACTATTCGTTTCCTCAAATTTTCCCTAAAAAATCACATCTTGGGGTTATTCGAATCGCTGAATTCGATTCTGGAGTAAGTGTAACGCAAGGATGTATATTCGAATACTAAAAAGTATAAACAAGCGTGGCCGTTTTGGATTTTAGTCATACTCATCCAATAGGGAATGACTAAAAAGAATAAAATTCAAAAATATGAATAAAATAAAAAAAATAAGAAAAGCTTTTATTTAGAAAATGTACTAAAAAAGAAAAAAATAAATTTTTGGACGCTAAAAGTGAGAAAATTTTGTTTTGTTTTAGATACAATGAACAAAGAGCAAATCCACCAATTCCTCATAACAGTTCACCAATCGCTGGAAGGATAATGTGGGCTCGTATGCTTTTTCGAAAAATTGATGAACCCATGAAGGTTTTTTTTTCATTTCCCTCGAAATAACATAAAAGTACTAAAATTGGTTAATTTTCAGGTTTTAAAATCGAAGCCATGTGTGATAAATCATGAAAAATGCCAACTCGCTATTAAATATTATAATTATATGACGGAGGTTTTATTGCATTATGAAATGATGTACCACAAAGCTTGGTTTGACTTCGCTGAAGAGGTGAGAAGTTACTTACATCTCCCAGTTTTCGCAGAGAATTTTTCGCCGCCAAAATTAAAGCTAAATTCAAGTCCGAAAGTTCGCGAATTAATAAAGGAAACCGAGGGCATGTGGAAATTAGATTTGGGTAGGTTTTCCAATACAGTAATCCCTCCAATTGTGCAGTAGATACGTTCCACAAAAAGAGCACGCAAACCGAAACCGCGCACTGCGAACCCTATTTTGTATGAAATTTTGGGGTTTGGAACATGTTTTTTTAAACGAAAATTATAAAAAAAACCGCGCAGCTGCGAAATTTTTACCGCGCAGTTGGAAATTTTGGTATTAAAAACTTAATCGCGCAGTTGCGAAACCGCGCAATTAAAAACCGCGCAGTTGGAGGGTTTACTGTAGTTTAAACGTCAATGCGATGGAATTTAGTTTTATTTTTTATTTAAAAACTATTTTTTAAAAATCATATTGGTTTCTGAAAAGGTGATTATTTATTCTAAAAATTAAATTAACAAAAAAATATCATTTCAGTTGTTCCCCATTTAGCAAGCCTGTTAACTTTTTGCCGGGAAAAAGTTTTGGACGCTGAAGAGAATTTAAAGTCTTTATTAATACGTAACGAAGCTCTGAGGAATTCAATTTCGCCTGTTTTTATTCACATTATGAAAATCCAATTGAGGGAAATAGAACTCGCATTTAAGCCAGGATTGTCCATCATAATATGGACTTCATTGCAAATGAATAGCTTTATAGCGAATCTTGACATGGTAAGTAGAGGATTATTGACTCTAAAAATTTAAAATCTTGTCCTCCCTAAATGTGTGGTGCTGTTTTATGGGGTTATTCATAAAATGTGTCACACATTTAGTAACGTCATTAAATATCATATACAAAAAATACCAAAAAAGTATGCCAAAACTTGGTGTGATGTTTTTTACGGATAGCCCCCTAAATCTCTGGGCTGAATAGACTTTACAGAAAATAACACCTTACAGAAAATAAAACCTTAGAAATATTTTAAAGGAGATTGATAATGTTTTAGGTTCTTAAAAATGCGGAGAAATTTTACAAAAAAGTAACCGACCTAGAAAACATACGAATTTTAAGTAATTTAAATGAAATTTCAACAAAGAGGTTTTTATATCTCCCAGTGGAGTCGGTTTTCCCAGATAAATTTGTCGAAGGAAATATGAAACATCGTGAAGAAATAGGTTTGAAATTTTTTTTTTTTCAATTAAAATAAATTTTAAACACTTAAAAATTTTCCTTACAGGCGAATTTATTGAGGAGAAATCTTTAGCAGCTGAAAAAGCTGTAGTAGATTTAATAAACATGTTTGTTGAAAAAATTGATTTTTCATCCCACGATTCAAAAGGACGACGGATTTTTCAATTGCCTTTGGAGGAAATTAACGAGGAAAATTGGAGACATGAATGTCAATTACCGGTGAACAAATACGATTGGATAAATTTTGATAAAATTAACCGTTCTATTAATCTGCCATCTGACGAAGTTCGACATGAGTTATGTTTTACAGATTACGAAAATATGAAATACGAATTGATCAATTTTCATTCTGATTGTATGGATTTATTTTCATACTATTATAATAGAATGATTTCGACATTGGTTTACGATGCGAAGAAGTCACTGGAAAAACTCAAACGTCGAATGGCGAGGTTTTTTTGATTTTGGAATAATAAATGATTGTCTAGGTATTTAAATTTGTCATTTTAGTGATTCAATGATTCCAGATGATAATTGGGTACCACTTTTTATCACGAACATGGAATTGAAAGAAAATTCTTGTGTCATTAATCCGAATTTGGAGCAAATACAGAGTAGTTTCCAAGGAACTATGCAAAATAGTCCTGAAGTTTGTCTTTTAGTTTCATCTTGGGGTAAACAAGCTAAAACCGATGAGAGGAAACTAAGGAAAGTTACTGTGGGTATGATGCTTTTTTAAAATATCAATTTAGGAAAAATATTTGTGATTTTGTTTTTAGCTTTAGTTAACAATTTGTTGAATTCCTAATTTTTAAAGGAGACGGTTTATATCCTAAATTTTAACACTACGATCCTTCTTCTGGCGGTTTGACCGGTAACAAGTCACTCTGTTGTGACCATGATGTTTGCCTTGTGACTTTTTGTGATTGAGCAGCCATTTGACTTTTTTGTGATTGAGCAGCCATTTGAAGTCACAAAAAATTCACGTATTGCGATTATTTGGTTGTTTTTGGTTTTGTAATTTATAAAAATTTTAGCACAACATGTGAGTCACCTCACTTTTGTGAATGAGTTGTGACTAGTCATGGATCAATGACAGTCGCCAGAATAGGGCTATATTTATAGTTTTAGGCCTCATTTCTCCCCCCTGTCCTTAATTTTTATATAATTGAAAAATATGTTATATATAGGGACGTCACGGTTATGTCGTGGGTGACTAATTTTGGGGTCGTCGGAAAATTTAAAAAAAAAATGTTTTTTTGTTTTTTTACATACTTCCACATTTTTTTCAGATGAAATACGACATGACAAAACATTTTTCCGGTCTATTTCTGAACATAAAGATGTAGTAAGAATTCTTCAGAATTTTCCTGGTGGTCTTTTAATCTACCGATCCGAAATCCAGGACTTTTTAAATGTAATTTCTTGAAATATTCATCACTATTTTATTAGATATAAAGGAAAAATTTTTAAATTTAAAATAATTGTCTTAATATCTAAAATATTTTTTTAGATAACTTACAGCACTTTTGAATACTTATGGGCATCAGATAGAGATGAACAAATCGATACATTTATCCAAAGTAATCCCCTAACTGCAGATATTCGCGATAAATTTGTTGAATATGATATGCTGACCAAATCTTTGGGGGAAATTCTTTCTTTTGAACGGATTGGACCGATTGAAATTCGATTAGGTGATCTGTTTAATGTTATTTCGAGATTTGGAAATTTTTTTTTATTTTTTTTAATAGAATTAGTTATTGCTGCTTTTGTTGAAGAATCTAAAATTTGGAAAACGACCCTGGGAAGACTATTAACCATTAATTATAAAAAACGTTTAATGGAAATTGTGGATTTCATTGGAAATATGGAAAAGATTTTAAATAAGCCCATCAAAGATTTGGACGATGTTCGAATGGCAATGTCTTGCTTGGAAACCATACGAGACAATTTTATAAAGTAAGACAAAAAAAAAATATTTTTTTAGTATGAGGGTTAGTTGAATTGATCCGGGCCTAAGCCTCTTTTCCACTAAGCAAAACTCGGCAAAATTTTTGTTCTCAGCGAGTAATTTTGCGAGTGGAAAGACCTGAAAACGGCTAGGACAAAGTTTACCATATTTCATATTTTTTAGGAATCGCACACAGCCATTAGTTTTTCTGTGTCGTCGGACTTTAAACTTTTATCACTTTTAATTAAACCGACACTGTGAGATTATTCGATCATTTTAAGTTTAACTCTTTTTAGGTTTGACAACGATCTGCAAATGATGGTTGAGACTTATCATATGTTTTCAAGCTTCAATATTCCCGTGCCAAAAGATGATTTGGATAAAGTGGACAGTTTGCAATTAACTTTCAATAAAATGGTGGAAAATGTAAGTGATTTTTTTATTGGTTTTATTATAACCGAAAATTTTTTGAAAATTATTTTGTTTTCTAATGAAAAAAATTGAGCTGACAGTCTAAACAATTTTTGTTTAAATTTCTTAGTTAATTTTAATTTTTTTTTTCAAATTTAAAAAAAAAAGTACAGTGAAGTCCGCTTAAGAGGAATATCACTTAAAAGAACACCCCGCTTAAGAGCACAAATTCTTGTGGAAATCTTTATTGGCCTCGGAATCAAAAACACCGCTGCGCTGTAAACAACTCGCTTAAGAGCAGAATTTTTGCTGACATTTTTAATGTTCTTTCAAACGGACTCCACTGTACTTCTAAAATTCATCTTATTAATTAAACAGCACATGGATTTTTTGTGTCCTTACTGCAGGCGCGCACTGCATTGGTAAACATCAATCACGGTGTTGAAGTGGCAATTGGAGTTTTGGAAACGTTCGAAAATCGATATGGTGGCATGGTTATTTTTACTTAATCATACTAATATATAAAAATGATTTGGTGTCTGTCTGTCTGTCTGTTCCTCTTTCACGCAAAAACGGCCGAACCGATTGACTTGAAATTTGGCATGAGTGTATGTGGTAGTTCTGGTTCCAACATAGGCATACGGAAAAGTAGCGCGAGTGGTGGGGGGAGTAAGGTGAGGGGGTAAAGTGATTTCGAAACTTAGTTGTCGCACTATATTACTCTTTCGCGGGGAAACTACTGAACCGATTGGCCTGAAATTTAGCATAGATGTACGTCGGGAGTCCAGCCCCAACATAGATCTGTTAAAAAGTAGCCCGAGAGGTGGGAGGAGTAAGGGGAGGAGTAAGGGGAGGGGTAAGGGGAGGAGTAAGGGGAGGGAGAGTAAGGGGAGGGGGTAAAGTGATCTCAAAACTTAGCTCTTCCTCTATGTTACCCTTTCGCGGGGAAACTACCGAGCCGATTGGCCTGAAGTTTAGCTGCAACATAGATCATAAAAAGAAAATTTTAAAAAACTTAACCCGGCAACGACGGGTATGCAAGCTAGTTTTACAATACTTCGATGCGTGTTGCCGTACTGAATTTTACGCGATTCAAAAACTCGAATTGCCACTTTAGCACCATTCTACATGCTTATAATTGCAATGCGCACCTGAAATTAGAAGCTTTCCCGTTACCTTTTTTCCTTTGAAAATTTCGACAAAAAATCTTTCTTTTAAATTCAGTCGAAGAATGTTTCATACACCATCGCTGAAATGGAGGCTCCCCTTCTTGAGGAGCTAAATGAGGGAATTGTGGTATTTGTAAATGAATTGGATGAATTTAATAACGATTACGAAGCTAGGGGACCAATGGTGCAAGGAATACCAGCTAAGGAGGCAAGCGATCGAGTTTTCCTATTCCAAAATCGATTCGATGAATTATGGCGAAAATTCGAAATGTACTCGAGTGGCGAGAAACTTTTTGGTCTTCCAGTTACTGAATATCCAATTTTACATAAAAGAAAACGCGAATTTAATTACTTGAATAAATTGTATTCACTTTATATAGTTGTGTTAAAAACAATTGATGAATACTCCCACATTCAATGGACAATAGTTGATATTGAAAGCATAACAGCGGAATTGCAGGATTTTCAATTGAAGTATAATTTTTAAAAAATTGTGTTTTTTTTATTAAAGGTATCTACATTATTGATTTGTATAACACAGGTGTAGACGACTACCCAAAGGAATGCAAACTTGGCCGGCGTACATTGATTTAAAGAAAAAAATCGACGATTTTAATGAAATTTGTCCACTACTTGAGTTAATGTCGAATCGCGCGATGAAAGAACGCCATTGGGCACGTCTGAATGAACTGATGAAGACAGAATTTGATGTAACCAGCCCAAAATTCAACCTTGGAAACTTACTAGAGGCTCCAATTTTGAAGCACAAAGACGACGTTGAGGATGTTTGCGTAGGGGCCGTAAAAGAAATGGACATTGATGCGAAACTAAAACAGGTGATAGTCGATTGGTCTGCCGTAAATTTGCAGCTGGGAACATTTAAGACTAGAGGAGAGCTACTCCTTAAGGGGCAGGAAACTCTCGAGATAATAGCAGCTCTCGAAGACACGCTAATGGTGATAAATTCATTAGCTTCTAATCGATATAATGCGCCTTTTAAAAAGGATATTCTGCTGTGGTTCTCGAAAATCTCTAGCACTAGTGAAATCCTGGAAAAATGGATGACAGTTCAGAACTTGTGGATATATTTGGAAGCGGTTTTCGTTGGTGGTGATATAGCGAAGCAATTGCCCCAAGAAACCAAACGATTTTCAAATATCGATAGAAATTACGTGAAGATTATGTATCGTGCTAGAGAAATTCCAAATGTTATTGAATGTTGTACTGGCGATGACACAATGACGACTATTTTAAATTTTCTACTTGAGCAGTTGGAAAGTTGCCAGAAATCTTTAACAGGTAACAATGTTTTTTTTAAAAGCAGTTTATTTATCTTAAAAATATGTTAAAATTCTTTTGTAGTTTACTTTTTTTTGTCGGTTATTCTTTTATTGATCGATTTTTCTTGATTTTCCAGGATATCTAGAATCGAAACGGTTAATTTTTCCGAGATTTTTCTTCGTTTCCGATCCAGTGTTGCTGGAAATATTAGGGCAAGCTTCTGATCCATCTACAATTCAACCTTATCTATTGAGTGTTTTTGATGCAATCGCGACAGTAAGAAATCTTAATTTTTTTCATTAAATTTCACGAAGAAATACAATTTTTTAAGGTCGATTTCGAAGAAACAACCAACGACGTCATTGTTGCTATGAATTCTAGTAATAAAGAAAAAGTAATCAAATATTTTTTGCTTATTTGTTGCAGACATCTTTAAAAATAAAAATTTTAGGTTAAAATGGAAAATCCAGTAGCCTGCACTGAAGGAGTGGAACTTTGGTTGGGAAAACTACTAAAAGAAATGCAAGATACGATGAGAACCGTTTTAGCTGGGATGGCAGTGGCGTTAATTGATCCGGAATTAGATTTTGTCACAGAATTTCCAAATTTTTGCGGACAAGTACAGTTTATACGGAGGTTGTCCAGATAATACGTAACGGACTTAGGGAAAATGATGGTGAAGGGGGGACGGGGAGATATCAAAATGTAATCCCGTACAAAAAAAATTGAAAATCATAATCAGGGTATTCACAGTCCTCTTTTAATTTTCGGTATTCGGTGTTTTCGGTAATATTAAAAATATTTGAAAATATTCTGCTGTGAACATCCCACAGCACAGATTTGAGAACAGCGCTTTTATTGGATACGTGACCAAATCTGCGAATTTGATTGTCACATACCTTTAAATCCATGTTTGATGTATTCTTTTGAATTTCTATTGTGGCAACGGCTATCAAAATTGAAAAAAATTGCAGTCCGATGAGATTAACAAAAAAGCAGCGAGAAAATTTGACAACTAAAAACATTACTAGCGCCACTCGCGGTTGATTCTTGATACCGAATAACCGGGCCGGAAAACACGACTCAAGGCATGTCTACAATTACTGAAACCGGTAATTCAGTTTTACATGAACCAAATTATCGTCTCGGTAAAAATCTGTTAAATTTGACTGAATTACCGAGCGGTAAAATTACCCGCAATTTAAAGGATTACTGTGAATACCCTGAATTTTTTTTTGTATGGGATCCCATTTACAGGGGTGTGGCGGGGGGTTTCACGAATGCAGACATTATTGTTACGTATTTTATGGACAACCTTTACGACTGTTTCGAGATGTCTTTAATTTAACAAACATTTTAGGCTGGCTTGCTTGGTGTTCAACTACTGTGGACGCACAATGCTGAATATGCGTTGAGGAAAAGCAAATTGGACAAAACTATTATGCGGAAAACAAATCAAAAATTTATAAATCTTTTGAATCAATTTATTGAATTGACCGTTAAAGATCTGTCTTCATTGGATAGAATAAGATTTGAGACTATGGTTACAATTCACGTGCATCAAAGGTAAGATTTGTTATGTTTGCCCAAACAGCATCGAAAAGTACGGGAACATGAGATTTGTTCTTTGCGACTTGAAAGAGTAGAAATTTACACAATCGGGATTAAAAATTTACACCTATAATTCACATCCGCGTAAAAGAAGCGAAAGAAGTGACGAGCACGATCTTTGGGGCAACATTCGCTTCATGAAAATCCTGCGGCGATAGAGCAGCATTTGATGGTTTTCGGGCCGAAATAGTGATTGGCTGTGGAGCCTGAACGTCAGTTTAATTTTGAAGAAGCGTGTGATGGAAAAAGTGACGAAACTGCTACCACTAAAGTTTCATTAAAGCTCCCCGTCTAAGAAACACCAAAAAAAAATTGATGCCTTCAGCCGCCATATTTCCCATTGACGTTTGATGAAAACGATTACGTTTCGAGAATTAAATTTCTTATTTCAGGCGAATGACTGAAGGATATTGCATAAAAAGTGGATAGCAGACATTTTTGAAACAGCGCAATTTTATTGGCATCAAAATTTTATTGCAAAAGAAAAAATAAATTTGACCGGTAAAATAAAATTAAAGAAATTTTTCATTAAAAACTAAATAATTTGATGGCCCATTAAAATTTGTTTAAATTTCAGATCCAATATTGCCGAAAAATTTTAATGGCAATTAAAATCACGACATGCAATCGGAAGAAAAGTCCATTATAAAATAATACTCCACAAAAAGTTTCCATTAATTTATCGCCATTAAGGAGCCGCTCCATTGCCATGACTTTTTCCCATGACAAAAAAAATGAGACACATTTATGTGAAGATGCCTTGGCGAGAAAGGGAGATAAGAATCAACTGCAAAAATTTGTCGGCAAATGCAAAAATAATTTCCCCTCTTTTGTTATGGCGATTTTATGGCGATGTTATGGCGATTTCTACTACAATCACATTTGTCCCTGTAAGTGAATAGTAAGCACGGACACCTTCAAACTGTTATTATAGCGTGATGTCATTTTAAAAGCTTTTTCTCCTTCGCATGCATAGTCAAAAGCTTTGTTACCATGCCAATTTGAACATTATATTCATAGCATAAGGTTTGCTATGATTGCTATAAAGTTGTTAAACTGGAAGGGAAAACGTTTACCTTGTATTCAGTCATTCCTTTTTAGATCTACATAAGTCTATCTTGCTCTAGTTTCCTGCATTTTTTTGTCATGGGAAAAAGTCATGGCAATGGAGCGGCTCCTTTAGATTTTTCTTGTTCGTTTCTGTTTACGTTTTTATTGTTCATCTCTGTTGACTCACCCAAGCTAAGTAAGAATTCGAGGGAGAAAGAAAACCCGCTCGATGATTTGTGTAATTGTGTGATATGCACGTCAGATGACGCTCGCGCATGAGGCTACTAATTACGTCCCTGTCGTTATATTTGCGACGTAGCAAACCGCAGAAAAGTGTTCCCCACTATGTGTGTCGTTGCGCGTCTCATACGCACGACTAAGGACGTGTTTTCTACATAAATTGCTTATCGCCGTGATCTGCATGGTGACGAACTATGGGGATAAAGACGACACGGCTGCTTAAAATGCTATTTGGGTGGGTTTCGATCATCATACTAATATATAAAAATGAGTTGGTGTCTGTCTGTCTGTCTGTCTGTCTGTCTGTTCCTCTTCCACGCAAAAACGGCTCTGGTTCCAACATAGGCATACGGAAAAGTAGCGCGAGGGGTGGGGGGAGTACGGGGAGGGGGTAAAGTGATTTCGAAACTTAGTTTTTGAGCTATGTTACCCTTTCGCGGGGAAACTACTGAACCGATTGGCCTGAAATTTGGCATAGCTGTTCGTCGGGGGTTCAGTTCCAACACAGACCCATTAAAAAGGAGCCCGAGAGGTGGGGGGAGTAAGGGGAGGGGGTAAAGTGATCTCAAAACTTAGTTTTCCCTCTATGTTACCCTTTCGCGGGGAAACTACCGAGCCGATTGGCCTCAAATTTAGCTCCAACATAGACCATAAAAAAAATTTGAAAAAACTTAACCCGGCAACGACGGGTATGCAAGCTAGTTAAAAATATTTAGCGTAATCGTTCTTTAAAAAGACTATAAGTATTTTAATCATCTTTGAAAATATTTTAAATTGTACGACTATCTCAGAATTTTTTAGTCGTTTTTTCTGAATATAAATTTGAGTTTCTCTGAAGATCTTCATAGTTTTGATTCCAATTCACCCCTTCTTAATTTATGAAATGTCTGTATTATTTTAAACTAGGTAAAACTTTATAAAAGTTAAATTCATTACAAAGAAAAAAAACCGCTAAATCTTTTACTCGAAAATTATTTGTAAAATTGACGATTTTGATCTGTAAAAGGCTGGATTTGACTTGTAACATGCACAATTTTATGTGCAAGAGGTTTAATATTGACAAAAACAACCTATATCATGAAAGGCTCTTCAATTTCATGAATTTTGATCAATTCTTTTCTATTAGGGACATTTTTGAAGATCTTTACCGAATGAGAGTAAGATCTGTAAGTGATTTTGAGTGGCAAAAGCAGGCAAGATTTTATTATAACGAGGATAATGACGATATCATAGTTCGAATAACCGACGTGTATTTTATTTATCAAAATGAATATCTCGGAGTTACGGAACGACTAGCCATAACACCATTAACCGATCGATGTTATATAACTCTAGCCCAAGCTGTTGGTAAATATTTTTAAAAATTACAAAATTCCCCACAAATTTAAGTAAAATTTTAAGGCATGTCAATGGGAGGCGCACCAGCAGGTCCTGCAGGAACTGGAAAAACAGAAACAACTAAAGATATGGGACGAGCATTAGGGAAACTTGTGGTGGTTTTTAACTGCTCCGATCAAATGGACTTTAGAGGTTTGGGTCGGATCTATAAAGGCTTGGCACAGTCAGGATCTTGGGGCTGCTTCGACGAATTTAACAGAATTGAACTCCCCGTTCTTTCAGTAGCTGCACAACAAATAAGGTTGTTTTGAAGGAAAATGAAATTGAAAACATCATTTTAAATAATAAAATTTCAGTATCGTATTGACGGCTCGTAAAGAGAAGAAGACTAGTTTTGTATTTAGTGACGGTGACGTTGTTTCATTGAATCCAGAATTCGGACTTTTTATTACGATGAATCCAGGATACGCCGGCCGACAAGAGTTACCCGAAAATTTAAAAATTATGTTTCGTTCGGTTGCTATGATGGTACCTGACCGTCAAATAATCATCCGCGTTAAATTAGCCAGTTGTGGATTTAAGGATAACATAATTTTATCCCGAAAGTTTTACACTTTGTACAAATTGTGCGAGGAGCAACTTTCAAAACAAGTTCATTATGATTTTGGACTGCGGAATATTTTGTCCGTCTTGAGAACTTTGGGTGCTCAGAAACGGGCAAATCCCAACGATACGGAAGCAACAATTGTAATGAGGGTTCTACGAGATATGAATGTGTCGAAGTTAATTGATGAGGACGAACCGCTTTTTTTATCCTTAATTGAAGACATGTTTCCCGATATAAAACTTACACGGGGATCCAACAAGGATCTTCAGAAAGCGATAGCGTTATCCGCTGAATCTTTAGGATTTGTAAACACACCCGAATGGAATTTGAAGGTTGTGCAATTGTATGAAACTTCCCTTGTCCGTCATGGTTTGATGGTGATGGGTCCTACAGGATCAGGAAAAACCAGCTGTACGCAGACGTTGCTGAACAGTTTTACGGAAATGGGATTACCGCATAAGGAAATGCGAATGAATCCAAAGGTGATTTCAAATTTTTCACAATATTTTTCAATACCCAGCATTTTTTTGGGAGTGTAACATTAAATTGTGCATTTAACAACAATTTTTATGATTTTTACAGGCAATAACAGCCCCTCAAATGTTTGGTCGGTTAGATGTGGCTACAAATGATTGGACAGATGGAATCTTCTCAACTTTATGGCGTCGTACGTTGAAAATCAAAAAGAACGAGTTTTGTTGGCTGATTTTGGACGGACCTGTCGATGCTGTATGGATTGAGAATTTAAACTCTGTCTTAGATGATAATAAAACGCTAACTCTGGCCAATGGAGATCGTATCAAAATGGCAGAAAATTGTAAACTTGTGTTTGAACCAGATAACGTTGACAATGCATCACCAGCCACTGTTAGTAGAGTTGGAATGGTTTTTATGAGTTCATCAGTTTTGAAATGGTCCACTATTTTGGAGGGTAAATTTATTCCGTTTACTTTTGAAATATTTTTAAGGTAATTTTCAATGTTAGGTTGGCTTAAGAATCGATCAGAAGATGGAAATTTATTTAAAAACTTTTTCAATAAAATCTACGGTGATGCGCACACATTTGTGCAGACGAAATTGGAGGCTAAGATGACGATCTTGGAAGCTCTTTATATTAGACAAACTATAGATATTTTAAATGGTCTTCTTACTCCCGAAGGTAATTAAATACACGCTTTGCTCGATTTACGACTTCTCGATATAAAATATATCGAAATCTGAGGCTTAAGGTTTCGTTCCGAGTCGTAATATACCATGCCAAAAATTTTATATACGACGTGCCGATGTAGGATGCAAAATTTAGCCTGCCCAAAAAAATGACGAAATTTAGCTTGCCCAAAAACGTCGTAGATCGAGGGATCCCTGCACAAAAAATGCAGGTTGTTGTTAAAATTTTCAAAATGGTTTTTTTTTAGTTTCTTACAGTGAATTGCATTTAGAACGAATATTTCTATTTGCATTGATGTGGAGCCTTGGAGCGGTCTTGGAGTTAGAGGAACGTCAAACATTTGAAAGCTTCCTTTTAAAACATCCATCTAAAATGAGTAAAATTCAAAAATCCAGTAGGAAGATAAAAATTTAATTCATAATAATTTAGAGTGGCCGAAAAAAGATCAAGAAGAAACAATTTTTGAATATTTAGTTGATGGCAACGGACAATGGATTCATTGGAAAATGAAGGTTGAAGATTTCGTTTATCCACATGACACCGTCCCAGAATATTCCAGTATTCTAGTGCCGAATGTTGATAACACAAGAACTGCGTTTCTTGTGGACATAATCGCGAAACAGCGAAAAGCTGTTCTTTTAATTGGCGAGCAAGGAACGGCTAAAACGGTTATGCTGAAGGGTTACATGTCGCGTTATAATCCTGAAGAGCATATTTTTAAAAGTTTGAATTTCTCATCAGCAACCACGCCAAATATGTTTCAGGTTATCACATTTTTTTGTGTTCGACAGTTTTTTATTCTATAATTTTTGAGTATTTTTTTGTTGGTGATTCTTTTTATACCGAAATCAACTTTTAAAAAAAACTTAAAGTTTGGAGTCACCTTAACTAACCAATTTCATTGATTTTTTAGCGAACAATTGAATCGTATGTTGAAAAACGCGTGGGAACTACTTACGGTCCTCCTGGTCAAAGAAAACTCACCGTTTTTATCGATGATATAAATATGCCTGTAATAAATGAATGGGGTGATCAAATTACGAATGAAATTGTTCGTCAACTTATTGAACAAGTTGGATTTTATTCGTTGGACAAACCAGGTAAAAAATTCGATTTATTTACTACAGCAAAACCCTCAAATTGGAATCGGGACAACTTCAAAATCGATACAACTCTCTTATATATTTCATAGAGCCTCTGTAATCGGGGCAGCCTTGAAGTCGCGATAAGAAATAAATATTCGGTTTCTTCGGTATCCTAGTTATTGAGGTTTCACTGTAATCCATCTAGTTTTATGGAACACAAAAATTGATTTTTTTTGGAAAGTACAAAAAAAAACCTGTGGTGGCAATTTTCTCTTGAAACTTTTTTAAGTGCATTTTGATATTTAATAACAATAATAGTATTACATTTTATATTTTTGTCCAGGGGATTTTCTTTCGATTTTTGACATTCAAGTTCTCGCTGCAATGATTCATCCAGGTGGTGGACGTAATGATATTCCGAATAGATTGAAGAGGCATTTCTGCATATTTAATTGTACATTGCCGAGTAACAGTTCAATGGACCAAATCTTTCAAAAAATCGGCGAGGGATATTTTTGTGAGGATCGATTTGGAAATGAAATTGTCAAATTTATACCATTGCTAATACCTTTGACGCGAGTTTTTTGGCAACACATAAAGGTTTCTGATAAAAATTGTTTTTATAAAAGAAATACAGTGAAAACTTAAGTTTCTGTAACTTCCAAATCGAGTGTTTTCTATCACTACTTCGCGATTTTAAGTTATTTTGATGTAATTCTCATATTTTCAGTATTTAATTTTCAGAATTTTCTTTGTGAATTGAATGTATGTCAGCACATCCAGTTGCGTTCTCGATTAAGTTACAAAAACAACCTTGTAAACCATTCTTGTTCAAATCAAAACAGATTTTCCTCTACAAATCAATATTAACTTGTCTCTGACCCTCAGAAGATTGGTTCGTTTTGTTCATATAATAAAACACTGTTTATAGCCCGATGTACTCATAACTTAGATTTTCACTGTATTTTCCAATCGTTTTTTTCTAAAAAAAAGTTAAAGGTGCCGCTCCACATGAGAGTAAATCCGCGAGTAACTCTCAAAAACTCTCGAGAGTGACTCGCAGGAGCTTGTCCATTTGAGAGTTAATTTCGGCGATTTTTCAATATCTTGACCAATATCTTTATTTTTTTTGATATCTTGATTTGGCAAGTTCTCGAGAGCGACTCGCAAAATTCAAACGCCGTTCGTATTTGGCGAGTTACTCTCCGAGAGTTCAGTGGAGGCGTGTCGACTAGAGAGTAGAATCACTTTTGACAGCTCGCAGAAACTAGCTCGCAGAAACTAGCTCGCAGAAACTAGCTCGCGAGTTTTTGCGAGTTTCTGCGAGCGACTCTCAGAGACGTGTCCATTTGCGAGTAGCTGCTATCGAGAGATTCTCGCCGGCATTTACTCTCATGTGGAGCGGTACTTTAACACTCACAATAATATCAAAAAAAAAATCAATTTGGAATATTCTTTTAGATTAAAATGTTGCCAACACCAGCAAATTTCCATTATGTGTTTAATCTAAGGGATCTATCAAGAATTTGGGAAGGAATTTTGACTGTGAAATCTGCTGAATGTAAAACTGTTAGGGATGCTTTAAGGGTAAGTGTGTGTGTAGTTGGCATTAAGCAACTACTACGCTAAAAATGTTCAACAAACCTCAGAAAGACACATTTTTATTTTTTTTTGTGGCCTAAAACAGGCGCGCACTAAGATAGTGAGCATGTAAAATTGTGCTAAAGTGGCAATTTGAGTTTATAAAATACATAAAGAACAAAAATTCCTTCAAACGTCAACAATCCTGGGCAGCAATCATGTATTCCGACGCGTCTCTATCTTTCGACTTCGACGCAGCTTTTAACTCTTGACTTCGCCATATCAGCAGCTTCAAATTTCCTGGAGTGAGAGTCAGAATCACGTTTCGATTCATAGTGACGATTCCGCGAAATTTCAAGCTGCAGATATGGTAAAGTCAAGAGTTAAAAGCTGCGTCGAAGTCGAAAGACAGAGACGCGTCGGAATACATGATTGGTGCCCTGATTCTTATAAGGGGTAGAAATCTTACACAAAATGAAACTTTAATTCAAAAAAAATATATTTAAGTCATTCAATTTTGGGCTGCAAGTTGAGAAGCAAAAATAAATATTAAATGTGACCTGTAGCCCGAAATTATTCAAACCAAAATTTTTTTTTCAATGAAATTAAAATTTCAAATAGCTATGGCGACATGAATGCACTCGAGTGATAGCTGATAGATTCACAACGCAGAGTGATAAGGATTGGTTTTTCGAAAAAATGTCTACAGATGTTAACAATTTGTTAGGCGAATACACTTCTGAATACACAACAGATGAGACATATTTCGTTGATTTTCTCAGAGACCCACTAGAAAGTGGCGAGGTTGATGATGAAGAAATTTCGTTAGAACCCCCTAAAATTTATGAAGAGATACCAAGGTAAATCTTTTTTGTTTTATATAATTTTAGATATTATAATAATATGTAAATGCAAAATGCAGTTTCGAAGCGGTTCATGCAAGAGTTTCTATGTACATGGCCCAATTCAATGAATATGTCCGTGGCTATCAAATGGATTTAGTATTCTTCCATGATGCCTTAATGCATTTGATGATTATATCGAGGATAATTCGGACACCGAGGTAAATATTTTATTTTTGAATATATAGAAATATGCAGTTTTATCATTTTTTTTGCAGAGGCAACGCTTTGCTGGTTGGTGTGGGTGGGTCTGGTAAGCAAAGTCTTACCCGTTTGGCGTCTTTTATTGCTGGCTACAAATTCCATCAGATTACATTGACGCGAGCTTATAATGTCACTAACTTAATAGAAGATCTTAAATATTTATATCGCACAGCTGGATTAGAGGGTCAGGGAATCTCATTTATTTTCACTGATAACGATATCAAGGATGAAGGATTTTTAGAGTATTTGAATAACGTTTTAAGTTCTGGTGAAGTGGCAAACTTATTTCCAAAAGATGAAATGGGTAAATTGTTTTGTTGAAAAACTATATTTAAATATCATATGAAATTAACTAAATAGATAAGGGACTGTCTATAAAATGCGGCGCGGTAATTTTCGTCTTTTTGAACCACCCAATCGCTTTGTCACCGGCAATATTCAATCACGCTCTTTTGCCGGCTTCCCTCCTAAATTGTGACGTATTTTATTGACGGCCTCGAAACTACAAAATATAAGTTTTCAAATAAAATCCATATCTCTTTTAGATGAAATTCTAAGCGAAATCGCTGCCACAATGAGAAAAGAGGAGCCAAAAAGACCACCGACGCTGGACAATCTATACGACTTCTTTATTTCAAAAGCTAGATCCAATTTGCACATAGTTTTATGCTTTTCTCCAGTAATTTATTAATTCAATGAAATTTTAAACACAGCATCGTTACAATTTTGCGCTTTTCAGGTTGGTGAAAAATTCCGTAGTCGCGCTTTGAAATTTCCTGGTTTGATATCAGGATGCACTATCGATTGGTTTCAAAAATGGCCAGAAGATGCCCGCGTAGCAGTTGCTAAACATTATCTGGAAAATTTCGAAATCGTTTGTACTGAAGAAGTGAAACAGAATGTTATAAATGCTATGAGTTACATACACCAAACTGTCTCTGAAACTTGTTCCATGTACTATGAAAGATTCCGTCGTCAAGTTTATGTAACACCGAAATCGTTGATATCATTTTTAGAAAATTACAAAAATGTGTATTTTGAAAAACATCAGAATATTTTGTTAATGGCAGAAAGAATGACAACTGGTTTAGATAAATTAGAAGAAGCTGCCGGATCTGTGGAAATACTCAAGATTGATTTGATCGAAAAGGTTTCTTTTTTTTCAAAATAAATAAGCGGATGGTTTTTTTCAATTTTCAATTTTTAGAATGAAGAAATTGTGGTTGCAACTAATGCAGCTGAAAAAGTTCTTAGTGAGGTAGCGAAATCCAATGACGCTGCCGAAATAGTAAAAGAGCAAGTTTTGGAGATTAAATCTCGTGCTGAAGTTTTAGTAGAGCAAATTTCGTCGGATAAACAGATTGCAGAGGGAAAATTGGAGAAGGCTAAACCAGCTTTAGAAGAAGCTGAAGCAGCGTTAAAGGTAATATTGATTTTTTTTCGTTTTTTGCCAATTTAGTAATACCTGAGATTTCAAAATTAATCAAACGATTCTTTTAGACGATTAAATCCACAGATATTGCAACAGTTAGAAAATTAGGAAAGCCACCATATTTAATAACCTTAATTATGGATTGTGTTTTGATTCTATTCCGGCGTAAGTTGGATATTGTTAAACCAGATGTTCAAAAACAATTTTTGAATTCATCCTGGACGGAGTCTTTGAAATTTATGTCCGATACCAGGTTTTTGGGAAAGATTATTGAATTTCCAACGGATAAAATCAATGCCGAAATTATTGATTTACTTACGCCTTATTTTAACTACAGGTAATAACAGATATTCACATATAATCGGAGCATAAAATATACTGGCCAACACTCAATTTGGTGCACTCGATATTAGAGTATTTTTTATGTCAAAAACTACTTCCAAATTCGGAATCAGCGACAGGAAATTACCAGAAAGAAATCTCTAATATCAAGTACACAAATTGCGTCAGTGGTGTAGCAAGAGTTGCAGGATGTAAAGGTTTTTTAATCCTGGGGAAAATATGATCCAAATTCAAACATTTTATTATAATGGGTCGAAATGAAATATCCGTGGATCCGCTCTCCTTCTTGCTACGTCATTGGATGGAAAGAATTAAATAGCTTAATACTAAAAACTATTTCTCGTCAAAAGAATTTGCACCAAAAAAAAAAAAAATCGTAGCTTAACATATTTATGATCATTTGTAATATATTTCAGTGCCTATAACTTTGAAGGAGCAAAAGTGGCATGTGGAAACGTTGCTGGTTTACTTTCTTGGACGATTGCAATGGCAAAATATTATGAAGTCAATAAAGAAGTTTTGCCACTAAAAGCCAATTTAGCAGAACAGGAGGCAAAATACAATCGCGCTGCTGAAGATTTAGAAGCCGCTGAGAAAATATTTGCACAAAAAGAAGCAGAGTTATCAGTTGTTCGCGCTATATTCGACGACGCCATGTCGAAGAAGAACGCTGTCTTGGAAGACGCTCGAAAGTGTCAAGAAAAAATGGACGCGGCTACGGCATTGATAGAAGGGTTGGCTGATGAACGGATTCGTTGGTCGGATCAATTGACACAATTTAAAAGTGATATTGATCGCCTGGTGGGAAATGTTATCCTTTTGACAGGATTTTTATCCTACACCGGGCCATTTAATCAGGAGTTCCGAAATCAGTTGCAGACAAATTGGTTTAATGAGTTGGTGGGAAGAGGGATTCCTGTGTCCTTGAACATCAACATGGTTAATAGCTTAACGGACGCCACTCAGATTGGAGAATGGAATTTGCAAGGACTGCCGAGTGATGAACTTTCTATACAGAATGGAATAATTGCAACAAAAGCCGCTCGTTATCCGCTCCTGATTGACCCACAGTCCCAGGGAAAAATGTGGATTAAGAATAAAGAGAAGGAGTTCAACTTGGTTTCAACGTCTTTGGGGGACAAATATTTCCGCAATCATTTAGAAGACGGCGTTTCTCTGGGACATCCGATTCTAATTGAGGACGTGGGGGAGGAGTTGGATCCATGTTTCAATAATGTTCTAGAGAAGAATTTAATTAAGATTGGTACAAGTTTTAAGGTGAAGGTTGGAGACAAAGAAATCGATTTCAATGATAACTTTCGGTTGTATATAACAACAAAACTACCAAATCCGGCCTACACTCCTGAAATATCAGCGCGAACTTCTATTATTGATTTCACAGTAACCATGCAGGGTTTGGAGGACCAGCTTCTGGGGCGAGTTATAATGGCGGAGAAACGTGAATTGGAAGAAGAGCGAACAAATCTGGTTGAAACTGTAACGCGTAATATGAAAAATATGAAGGAGTTGGAAGCGAATTTGCTGCATAAGCTTTCAACGACGGAAGGTAGTTTGCTTGAAGACGTGACAGTGATTCAAGTTTTGAACACTAGCAAAACGACCGCATTGGAGGTCAGTGAGAAGTTAAAGATCGCAAAAGTTACGGAGAAGAAAATTAATTTGGCCCGAGAACAATTTCGACCTGTGGCTACACGAGGAAGCGTTCTTTACTCCCTGATTTGTACAATGGCCAATGTGAATGTTATGTACCAAACATCATTGGTTCAGTTTCTTGAAAGATTCGATTTGTCCATGGCTAATTCGAAAAAATCGCATATTACTGAGGAACGAATTCAGCGAATTATCAACTATTTGACCTTCGATATCTACAAGTACAAATCACGTGGGCTATATGAATCCCACAAGTATCTCTTTATCCTGCTAATGACATTAAATATTGACCTCCAGATGAAAAGTATTACATTCGAGGAGTTTCAGAATTTCATCAAGGGTGGTGCCGCTCTGGACATAAAAACTTGCCCGCCCAAACCTTTCAAGTGGATAACAGATATATCCTGGTTAAATTTAGTACAATTATCCACTCTACCTCGTTTTGAGTCGATATTAAATCAAATCGGCGAAAATGAAAAACAATGGCGCAGTTGGTACCGGAAACAGGCACCAGAATCTGAAGTGATTCCTAACAACTATAACGGATTAGACCAATTCAAGAAACTTCTTCTAATAAGGGCTTGGTGTCCGGATCGTACCATACCTCAGAGTCGTAAATATATTTCAAGTTCCTTAGGAGAGGAGTTCTCCCATCCGATTGTCCTTAATTTTGACGAAATCCTTGCTGGAAGTCGACCCCTAACCCCCATAATTTGCTTTCTCTCTATGGGCTCGGATCCCACCCCGAATATCGAGTCGCTGGCAAAAAAGAATGAAGTTCACTGCAAATCTATGTCCATGGGTCAAGGGCAAGAAATCCACGCTAGAAAATTAATAGCCGATTGCTTGGAGCTAGGATGTTGGGTATTGCTGCAAAATTGTCATTTAGGTCTTGACTATATGAACGAATTAACGCTTCTTCTTCTGGAGTTGGAGAGAGCCGGAACAGGATTTCATCCGACCTTTAGAATTTGGATGACGACTGAAATCCACGATTCATTTCCAATAAATTTATTGCAACTATCGATAAAATTCACAAATGAGCCACCGGCAGGAATACAAGCCGGATTGAAGCGAACCTACGGAAACATGTCGCAGGATCTTCTGGACCACAGCGAGAGTCCTTGGTACCATCCGATGGTGTTCGCTGTGTCTTTCCTGCACTCAGTGGTTCAGGAGCGTAGGAAGTTTGGTCCTCTAGGCTGGAACATTCCCTACGAGTTCAATTCAGCCGATTGGCTTGCAAGCTGTATGTTTGTCCAAAATCATTTAGATGACGTCGATCCGAATCGAGGTATCAGCTGGAGTACAGTTCGTTATATGATCGGCGAAGTGCAATACGGCGGACGAGTGACTGATGATTATGATAAGCGACTGTTGAACACCTTTGCTAAGGTCTGGTTCTCCAATGGTTTATTTCAGCCGGAATTTATCTTCCATAAAGGCTATCCAATGCTAAACTATAAGTTACAAGAGGAATATTTGGAGTTTATCGAACAAATTCCATCAATCGATCCACCACAGGCTTATGGACTGCACGCTAATGCTGATATCACTTATCAAACAAATACTACACGACAAATTTTGGATACGATAATTTCCGTACAACCAAAAGGTGGGTAAACATTTTTTTTAGGATGAACCGGGGTGAAAGTGGTCCTCGGGACAAAAGTTTTTTTTACGACAAAAGTACAACCTGGTTTCCCGAAACACGATATTTTATTAGATTAGAATGTTTTCGTTACCTCAAATAGTAAACAAATTGGGACAAATCGCTAGATACTATATTTTACCCCGGGTTCTCTTGTATTAAAAAATGATAAAAAAATACAATTATGGCAAAAAATAAAATAATTCTAATTTTCAAATCCTAATTTTTGTCAAAAGAATCAACAACTGGAAGTGGAGAAACTCGAGAAGCAATAGTAACGCGTCTCACTCACGATATGCTTGAAAAAACCCCTTCGCCCTATGACCCTTTTAAAGTTAAGGAGCGACTGCAGGAAATGGGAATTCTTCACCCAATGAATATATTTTTGCGACAAGAAATCGATAGAATGCAAAAGGTTACCCATATTTTAATTTTTTTTAAAAAAACTAAAGACTTTATAAAATGTTTCTAGATAATTATTCTAGTTCGTAACACCTTGAAAGACCTTCTTTTGGCAATCGATGGAACAATTATAATGAGTGATCAACTTCGAGATGCCTTAGATAATATTTTTGATGCTCGAGTGCCAAATATTTGGAAGCGAGGTAGTTGGGAGTCATCTACACTTGGCTTTTGGTTCACTGAATTACTGGAAAGAAATCAACAATTTTCAACGTGGTGTTTTGAGGTACTTGATGGTTTCAAAATATAGGCTGGGAGGGAGAAAGGGGAGTATTTTAAAATATATTTAGCATCAAATTTACTACTAGGGTCGCCCGAATGCGTTCTGGATGTCTGGATTTTTCAACGCACAAGGATTTCTGACCGCAATGCGCCAAGAAGTTGCTCGGGCTCATAAGGGTTGGTCTTTGGATCAAGTAACGCTTCATAATGATGTCACAAAAATGACATTGGAGGAGTGTAAATCATCACCAAAAGAAGGAGTTTATTGTTATGGTCTGTTCTTGGATGGCGCTGGCTGGGATAAGAAGAATTTCCGATTAGTTGAAGCTACTAATAAAGTTTTGTATACAGCAATGCCGATTATCCATATTTATGCGATTAACTCAACAGCTCCTAACAGTTCAAAATTATATACGGCAAGTTTAATCCTTAATTTGATAATAAAGAAATTAATTTTAGTTGTTTGTTCATTACAGTGTCCTGTTTATAAGAAAATTTTCCGAACCGATTTGACTTACATAACACCATTGTGGTTGAATACTTTGGAACCACCCGAACATTGGATTCTAAGAGGAGTTGCTATTTTGTGTGATATTAAATAATTTATTTAATTGCTGATTGTTTGTAATAAATTATATTGCGGTAATTAAAGGATTTCAATTAAATTGCAGCTTGGGGACTGTCAATAAAATACGTGACGCTGAATTCGGGTCTTTTCGACACCTTGTCAAATTTTGTCACACTTGTATGGGGCAATAAACCAAGGTACCCTCAAAAGAAGGAAGGTGGCTTCAAAACCAATGAAACATAACGGTATGTTCGTTACGGCTTGATGGGGTTCGAAAAATTAAAAATTAGCGTTACGTATTTTATGGAGAGATCCTTATTTTAGGTGCTTGTAGTATATGTTTAGCCAGCAAAACAGGAGTGGTATTGCGTAACTTGTTTCAAGCGTTTGTTACGAGTTAGAAGAAAAATTAGTATTCGCTGTCTCGGTTTCGGCCAAAATAAATTATAGGGCGAAACAGAGATAGCGAATACTACTTGTTTTTCTAACTCGAAACCAACGCTTGACACAAGTTACGGATTACCACTCCAAACTTGCTGCAGATTTCACTAAACTTTTAGCGGCCGCTAAATTGAACTAGCAAGCAGACTCTTTTTGCTTGAAATTCGCCCGCTGAACCGTGTTAGCCGCTTAAAATTTCGTAAAACCGGCCATTAGCAACTAAGTAATAAATTAAATTATAATTCAAAAGGCCATTAAAATCCATCTTGTATCTTTAGTCCTCAATTAAAATGATTTGAAGTAACTTTCTTATATTTGGCGCCTCATAAACCAAACTAAATATAGTTGGTGACACTCTCTAACCATTTTTTATTCCCTATTCATAAAGTAGCATAAACGACTCAATTATAAGTAATCAATTAACATTTTTAGTGGCAAATTGATAAAGTATAGTCAATGTTATGTTAGCCCTTCAAGTACTTAAGTAATAAATATGTTGGATTTATGAGCTCAACTCAATTGCTAGTGGCGTAGTTATGGTGCAATCAACTGTTGCTGCTGTATATGATAACGACTAAAATTGATATTTTAAGACCAGATAAGCAAAAGAGTTAAAACTATTCATTTTTTTTACTTGGCGCGCTTATTTCCTTTTAAGTTTCAATAGAATGTACCCGGTTTAACATCTTAGACCACAGTTTCATTTCAGGATTATTTTTAAAAAACCTACAGAGTTGTAATCGCCTGAGATAAATACTTTTAACCAATGCAGTTTCTAGACAAATAAGTGTGATTTGCATATCATAATGTGAAAATAATTTGTGGGCGCAATCCTATCAATATTTTTGGTTTTAGATGAGAAAAACTTTATCTCGAATTCATAAATACTGGAAATTTCATGAAAAGAAAATTGCGGGACAAGGATAAACATTTGTTTTTTTCATTCAAATTTTATCTGCAAATGTGTTTTTCTGCGAAGAACATTTTTATTACACATATCAGCATATTCTGAGAATAACAGTTTCCGTATTTTGTAATGTTTTTTTGAAAAACAAATTTTCTTGGCATTTTACACAGTAATTATAAAAAGTTTTTATTAAGCTAAAGTTATCCGCATGCGAATACCCATCTAAAATAGATGTGTATGTGTTTTTTTTAAATACTGAGGGTATTCACAATCCTCTTTTAATTTTCGGTATTCGGTATTTTCGGTAATATTAAAAGACTGAAAATATTCTGCTGTGAACATCCCACACAGATTTGAGAACAGCGCTTTTATTGGATACGTGACCAAATCATGAACTGCGAATTTGATTGTAAAATATGTCACATACCTTTAAATCCATGTTTGATGTATTCTTTTGAATTTCTATTGTGGCAACGGCTATCAAATTTGAAAAAATTTGCATCAGTCTGATGAGATTAACAAAAAGCCAGCGAGAAAATTTGACAACTAAAAACATTACTAGCGCCACCCGCGGTTGATTCTTGATACCGAATAGCCGGGCTGGAAAACACGACTCAAGGCATGTCTACAATTACCGAATCCGGTAATTCATTTTTACATGAACCAAATTACCGTCTCGGTAAAAATCTGTTAAATTTGACTGAATTACCGAGCGGTAAATTTACCCGCAATTTAAAAGACGACTGTGAATACCCTGATTATGTTTGTAGTCCCACAAATTTGCTGTTAACTAAAATCATTATACGAAAGTTTCTGCTATCTTGCTAATACAATTGTGTATTTGTAATCATAATTCTTCCCCAGAAAATATTCCTTAAATTCTGCCCCCGAACGAATTGTAACCTAACTCCAGGCTAAGATAATATCGTTATTAACGGAAAAATTGATGATACTTGAAAAAAATCTTCGCAAATAAGATTTAATGACCAAATCTTTTTAAGTTTGGAAAAAACCTTTCGGCAGAAGGCGATGGAAAAATTGGTTGACTTTGCGGGCAAAATTTCTTATTTGAAGGAGACGTTGGGATATTTTCATTGCCAAAGCTTTTTTTATTGTTAAAGTTTGTTGTCGTAAATAGAGTGTAAAGGTCAATTAAATAATTTTCAGGGTAGATTAAAGTGGAAGCTTTTCGTAGAAGTTGGAAAACTTAAATCTATAGAAGAAGTTGAGAGAAAAAGAAAAAAAAACTTCAGAAAGATGTAAAAATATTTCCTGGGCACCAATTATGTATTCCGACGCGTCTCTGTCTTTCGACTTCGACGCAGCTTTTAACTCTTGACTTCGCCATATCTGCAGATTGAAATTTCGCGGAATCGTCACTATGAATCGAAACGTGATTCTGACTGTCACTCCAGGTAATTTGAAGCTGCTGATATCGCGAAGTTAAGAGTTAAAAGCTGCTTCGAAGTCGAAAGACAGAGACGCGTCGGAATACATAATTGCTGCCCTGGTACACAAAAGTTTGGAAAAACTAGAAACAATATTAAAAATGATCGAATAAAAAGAAATTAAAATTCTTTAGCATCTTACTGTAAAGTTAAAATATTGGAGAATTTTTGTTAATTAGGAAAATACCAAAAATGGCTGTTTCAATTCGATTGGCCACGAGCATGTATGAATATGCCGTGCCCGCTCGTTTTAGTGAACATCCAATATTATAAACTCTCGATATAGTGAACTCTCGTATAGTGAAAACCATTTCTAAAACATTGGCTACTATAAAAACTGAAAAAAGCGCAACGAGTCCAAATACGAAACAAATTTTAAGGGAACAAATTTAACGAAAGACATATGTCATATATCGGGTCTTTCAATAAGGACATAACAATTTTGTATTTAAATAAAACACTGAATAATTGAGATATCGGGCTGAAATTTATTCCAGGTGTAGTGGACATGTTAGATTTAAGTATGAAATTCGATGTCGTTCATATGGCCACCGCGAGCACGTTTGCTGATTGATTCTTTGGAGCCAATTTTCCACCACTATTCCACACATATCGGCCGGAACGTTGGCAATTTCGCGTTCGATATTGTTCCTGAACTCCTCTAACGTTGTTGGCTTGTTGGCATAAACTAACGACTTAACATAACCCCATAAAAAGAAATCCAACGGCGTTAAATCGCATGAGCGAGGTGGCCATTCGACTGGACCATTTCTCGAGATTAGACGATTGCGACCACCGAATCAGAATTTCGGTAGTAAGTTTTAATAATTTCCAAACGTTGCTCGTTCGTGAACTTCACCATGATAAAAATGTAAACCTTGACCGACGTTTTAGCATTGCCAGATCATAAAAAAAATTTTACCCCCGTAGCACACTTCAGCTAAGCGAGCTCAACTACGTGAGTTAAGTTTCTCGTTGAAAGTTAAATCCTTAGCATTTGCATTGGCGACCGCACACTTCAGCGAAACTATGAAACTACATCGCGTAGTCATGGGGGACGCGGACAAAGCTCGCTCGCGTAGTTCAGACCTCAACTACGCGAACGACTTCGCTGGCATCGCTGACACTCATATATAAATATTTTCGGCGTTATACAGTGTAGAATCGGTGTTTGCAAAAGTGTAGTATTTTGTGGACATAAACGTGTAAGGAAAACGTGAAAATTGAATTCTTTTGCGGAATATTTTCAATCGCGTTAAATAATTTATATCTAAAAATGGCTGCAGATAAAGTGGAAAAATGCATATATTTACCGAAAATATCGCCGCGTAGCTTAGCTCAAGTGTGTAACGAGGTGAGCTAACCCAGCTAAGCTATGTAACTATAGCTAGCCTCGCTCATATAGCTTAGTTGAAGTGTGCGACGGGGGTTAGAGTGCGTTTTTATTAAAATACAAAATTGTTATGTCCTTATTGAAAGACCCTTTATAAAACAGCCAGCCAAGAATTTTTCGTTTTTACGATTTTGGGGAATTTAGTTTTTAAGTCTGGAAGTCCTTAACCAAAGAACTTCACAGAAATGGAATCAATTTCAATATCGTCTAATTTTTGTCCTTTCTATGATTTAGGAAATAAGAAAATATCTTGGTTTTAATCGATTCGATGCAGTAAATAGCTTTGGTTTTCTTTGAGCCCACTATATCGACCGTTACCCCATTTTTTCGATTTCTTTAAACATTTTATTAGTCTCTTCTTCGATTTACTTAAAATTCTTGCTCATAAACTGAAACGTTTTGAATCACACAAGGTTTTGACCCGACTTTGTTGTTCATAAAATTGTTCATAAAATCAACTGCATAGTTTCACATTTAAGCTAAAAATATGAAAGTATCTCCTGGTAAAGACACGCGTTTCCTCTCCTATTTTTAGATAATCTATTTTCTCGGTCATCAAACATAATTTTTTAGAGAATTCAACAGGTTAAATTCTTTGGTATGATTTGGCCTATGAATTCAATAGAAATATCTCAAATAGCCCAAAAATTCAATAGAAATATCTTTTTTTATACCAGCATTCATGTTTGTTCTATATTTAGGCTAAATACAACACAGCCTATAGCAAAAAGGATGAGTACAACACAGCGTATTTCTTTGCCTTTTAATAACATCGAATAGGGGTGAAAATGTTTTCATGATACAGACATCAATTCCACTCACTGGAATTGTTTACGACCGGAAGCTAACAAAACTTTGCCGGTCATAGGGAAAACTCGGATACCTAAAAGTTTTTATTTTGGCGCTTTTTGACTTTCTCATAACGGATGTGTCAACGTCGAAATCAACCACACTCGGTACGTCATACTTTCCATGTAGAGCTCACTTGAGTGAAATCTCTCTTGCTTTGAATTTCGTTTCAGGGAAAATGCGTCTAATCTCTTTCGTTCTTGACTTCGTTTGAGTGGAAATACAACAAAAAATACAATTGCGAAGAGCAAATTTAAATCGTTGAATGCCATTACCCTATGTGATGTGTAATACAAATTCTGTTGATACGGTTACCCGTTTTAACCCATTCATGCCTGAATTTTTCCCTGCAATCAGAAAATTTTATTTTTGGCCGGTTGTTATTCTTAAGTCTTAGGCCCCGTTTACATTTACGATTTTGTCGTGAATTTCTAGGCGAATTTTGTTCAAAAATTGTTCAGTGAATTTTACTTAGCAAAAGTTGTCAAAATTTGAATATATTCGGACGGTTTGATAGGACAAAATTCGAGTACCTATGTCTTTTAGGAATAAATTTCTGAATTTTGTGTCGTGGTATAAACAGTTGAGCAACATGAATTTAGTTTCAAGGCATAAAATTCGAGAAATAAAGTGTCAGGTGTAAACGATCTCTTAACACGTTGGCTGCCATGTCGCACGTTTTCGTGCGACACTCAAATGTTACCCTGAGGCCGCGTCGCACATTTTCGTGCGACGTGGCCCCACAGGATGTTTTATGTTCTCCCAGGCCATGTCGCACGAAAACGTGCGACACAAAAAAACCGTTATAACTGCAATATTAGGACCAATAATAAAGTCGCGAGTAGTCAAAAATGATAGGCACAAAGAAACAAAAAATAACAAAAAAAAAGTTGGCCTCAGGTGACCAAAATCGTGAAAGACGTTGGCACTGCACGATCAAAATCCTGAAAAGGCTTTGGCAGCCAACGTGTTAAAGAGATACCCGTGCCCTATTTGAAATTTTCACTTTTGTCTGAAAAACGGTTATAAAAAGTTGCTGATATGCAACTTCGGGTATCAAAGGGTTAATTAAATCAATAAACATAACAAAAGCTATAATTGCCAATCTGGCAATTATTGAAACCCCGTATGGTGATATGGCATTGTTAGAAGTTTAAGTGAACGGCAAACTTTTCAATAAAATTTTTTAAAATTTATTCCAATCGGATTTTGATGTATGGGAGTTTTATGTAAAAACCCTTTGTTCTTGCACTTTTTTGATAAGATGCAGCGTTTTTGAGATATTCGCAAAAATCGTTTTCGTTCGTATGGGGGGTACCCTCCACCTAATGGTCCATTTTTACCCATTAACGAACTGAACCTTGCATTTTACGAAAAAACGGATCTGCGTAAAATTTCAAGTATTTAGCTCAATCCGTGCGCCCGCAATCCGCGCCACAGACGGACAGACAGACGGACGGACGGACAGACAGACAGACAGACAGACAGACAGACAGACAGACAGACAGACAGACAGACAGACGGACAGACAGACAGACAGACAGACAGACAGACGGACGGACAAGCAAAATTCAATTTTTTTATCATACTAAACACACTGGTATAATTCATTTTTGTGTGTGATGGCGGGATCTTGGCGTTACAAACGGTAAGGCAAATTTAATATACCTTTTGGTTTCACCATACGGGTATAAAAACATTCGGTGCATTGGGGACGACATTTTAGAGAAATACCAGATAAGGGATTGAAAAATTTAATTAAATTTTGAATTTCTTTTTAAATATTAGAAATTTTCTTAATAGGTTGTTTTACTTGAAAAACCCTGAAATCCTAAAAAAATTCACTTCATAAAACCTCAGATAGTGAGAAATTTTAGTCTTTTTTTAAAAAAATATTTTTTTCGTATCGGAATTTTTTTTTCTGTGCAAAACCGATGTATCTTCACAAAGGGTATAAAACTCAAATAAGTGAAATCTTATCGAATGGTTTAACATTAGCACCAAAATACACTTGAAATCAGTTGAGTTTTATGCTTGGAGTCTGTCGGTTGGTCACTTATGTCGTCCATCGTAAAATACGAAAGAGAAAAGAGAATAGTAATCATATCCGGTTTTTGGATTAACTTTTAACTTCGAACCAATCAAGTGACGTCAGTGAGGTGTTTTTGTAAGGTAGTATGACGAAGACAGTGAACGTCTTCACTAACCCATCGCATTCTATAACATTGGCGTGTAATTGAATGATTCTTCAGTTAAAAGTAAAAATGGTAAATTCTTTTAAAGAATTACCACAAGGTGTTTACATGAAAGTGTCGAGGCTATTTAACCAGGTGAATTAATAAGTAATACATTTTTTTTGGTTGTGTGAATTCGCATTTTGAATTGTGAATGAGAAATAATATAAATGTGATCAACAGATGATTCATAGTGCAAATATTAACAGTGATAATTATATTTCTTCAAAGTAAAACTTAGTCCAGCAATAGGAATATTTGCATTGTGGAATATATGCCATAGAAAAGGTACGTAATTTGCATTTTTCCAATACCAAGAAATAAAATCGCCATAAATTTCGATTGAATTTTTCCTATTCTCCATATTCATTGAAATTAAACCGATTTCCTTTTAAATTTTTAATAAAATTTATTTACACTTCGAGGAAAATGCGGTTAACAATTTTCTTAATAAAAATCTGAGAAATTTTGTGTCTTTCTTGCAAACTTTGATCTGTAGTTGGGAGTTGTTTGTTTTCTAGAGAAAAATCAACGGAAAAAAACGCATAACCTCTAGAAACTCTGATAACAATTAAAACATTCAACTGATTTGCGGTTTTTTCAGAAAATTCTGATTTCGAAATATCAAAACACCAAAGAAAAAACTTGCACTTTGAATGTGTTAGACAAGTTCCCATTGGATGATTTAGAATTTCTTCTCTGTTCTGTTTGTTGAATTTTGCATGTTTTTAATAAAAAACGCAGTAACAATGGAGAGACTTAAATTCAAATCACATTCAGAATTATTAAAATGATTCTTGCCAGAGTTTTAGAAATGATGCCGACAACAAACCGGAAAACTTTGAACTTATTAAAAGATTTGCGTAGGAGTTAATTTTGAATTCCTTTACGCTTGAATAAAATTACCTCAATTGAAAATTGTCTGAATGTTTCTTTTTCTCTGCGAGATTTGAAATTAATGAGCTTTTATTGTACGTTTCCTTATAAAATTAACAATTTTCGTGACACTGTTATTTTCGTTTGTTGTCGGCATGTTTTCACATGGACTGGGAATTGATTTGATCTAAACAATTTGGTTTTGCTTCAGTAAAACGTATGGAATTATTGCGTTGCCAAAGAAACATTAATTTAAAAGAAAATCGACAGTATCAAATACTATCCATATTTTCAGTCAAAATTTGAGCTTGAGCAAACAAGTTAATAGCTGTAACTCTAAAACTGCAGAACCGATTGAACTGAAAGCTCTGCTCAAAAAATCTGAACCTTTCCCACATTTATGTGTTAGAGGTAGTATATAAATAAAATGTCTAACAATTTAAGCCGTGTGACGGCGGCGTTAACGTACTTAAAGGTGCCGTTCCACATGAAATTATGTCTCTGAGTCTCTGAGAGTCGCTCGCAGATGTCTCTGAGAGTCGCTCGCAGAAACTCGCAAAAACTCGCAAAAACTCGCAAAAACTCGCGAGCTAGTTTCTGCCACGGCATAGAGACAAACAAGGTATGCTGTAAACTCAAATCTGACATTTCGTTACTACGTCACTTGTGCCGATTAGTTCGTCAAGTGCAGAAGGAATTTTGTATTCTGGGTGGTTTTTTTTAAATTTGTGCGATCTAAATAAGATATTTGTAAATTAGTGGACTGATTGCATTAAATAGTGATCAATAAACATAAAAATTAATTAAAAAAAAGTCGGCACAAATGACGTCACACCTGACTATCAAAAGTTTACAGCATACCTTGTTTGTCTGTATGCCGTGGTTTCTGCGAGCTGTCAAAAGTGATTATACTCTCTAGTGGACACGCACACACTGAACTCTCGGAGAGTAACACCGCGTCTTGATTTGGGATTTTTCATCGCAGAGATTTTTGATTGCTCGAGTTGACGGCGAGAAAAAATCCCAGAGATAAATTTCTTGAAATCTTGCAATAGCAAAATTTCTTGGAATTTCACAATTCAAGATGGCGGAATCTAAATTCTCCCGACAAGTAATTGCGAAAATAACTAATTTTTACAAAATACGATACAAAAAGCTTTGGAAGAGAATATATAACATTAAGAGGTTTTTCTTTTCGTCAGTTCTTCTGTTTCAGCCTTTTTAATTTCACGTATTGCATTAATTGCGAGAGCGGCGACTATGTGTTTTCTTTTCATCGGCATTTTGAGTACTAAATTTCAAGAGATTTTCGGCCCAGCTGTCAAAAAAATCTCATTGCGGTGAGATATTTCTTGGGATGAAAAATTGTTAATCAAGACGCGGTGTAACTCGCCAGATACGAACGGCGTTTGAATTTTGCGAGTCGCTTTCGAGAACTCGCCAAATCAAGATGTCAAAAAAATCAAGATATTGGTCAAGATATTGAAAAATAGCGGAAATTTACTCTCAAATGGACAACGTCCTGCGAGTAACTCTCGAGAGTTTTTGAGAGTTACTTGCGGATTTACTCTCATGTGGAGCGGCACCTTAATACAAGAAATCGCGGGGAGGAGAAAAGGAAGGCGATACGTCTGAAAAGTATAAAATTACCGCGATAAGTGTATTGGATAATTAATTATTTTGGATAATCTTTTTTTTTTTCAGAAATTTAAAAAAATACAAAAACTATTTAAATTATTCCGTTTACGAAAAATCGGTTAGAAAGACTTTTTTATTTAAATTTTGTTCGAATTTCGGTCTTCCATTCTGCAGAGAAAGAATCAGTTTGTTATGTTTAAAAACATTTAGTTTTTGATTTAGATAAATTTGTAAAATCAGAAAACTTTATTTTGTTGTAGAAACTCGGATATACTTGTATGATTGTTATTGTTTTATGTTGTGTTTTATTACGATAAAAAACTGTAAGATTTCAGCTGAAAGAAAAAAAGGGAAACAGTATTGATAAAGTTTGTTTAGCATAGCTAGGAAACTCCCATCTTGAGCCATTCCGAAGTAAACATAAGTCAGCATATGTTCTCTTATCATTTTTTTTTCTAATATGCAAGAGTTTCTCAAATGAAAATAAAAAGAAAATAATACTATCAAAACGTTTTTTTTTTGGTTCAAGCATAGAGTGATACGCAAATTGTTCTTATCGCTGGGTATTTTAGTGCGGCTAAAGCAAGAAATCCCAAAGATCAAACACTCCAGGGAATGTTTAGAGTACCCAGATGTAAAGTAGTTAGTAAAATTCTTGTAATAAAAGGTTCTCATGACTGGTAAATCCTCGGAATTCCAAATCTAGGGCGTCAGAGCAAAACTAATCTATAGTTACTTCCTGATTGATTTCGACAATCGTTGGAACTTTTTTTTTTTGCCAACTTTGTAGAATAAAAAGAAGGCATTTTTTCTAAAATGTTATTTTTTCTGAAGTTAATTCAATTGAAGAATATATAAAGGGACCAATTTACCATTTATACGTGTTATGTGTTTTGATATTTGAGCAGATAAGTGAAAAGAGGATGCTAAACTTTCTTATAGTGCTATTGTATCGTTTAGGCTAATGGGTGATAATAACATAGTCTTGGATCATGTTGAGAACATTTATTTTGCTGTGCTACGTAGGAGGGCAAAAACGTTGCTAGTATGGATTGTAGATAAAGAAGTTTCCTTTGGAATTGCATATAAAGTTTCTAGGGAAAGTTTTAAGATGCTAACGGAAAACATTTTGATCCTTAACCTCTTGATTATGTACTCATCTACTTGTATCTCATCGTTTGAAATTCTAATGTTTCGCAAATGTTTAATGAAAGATAGGATAATATGCAATACAACAGTATGTTAAGTGCTAACAGCAGGAAAAGTGCATCATATTCAATTGGTTGCGATGTTAGTGTTTCATCAGAAACTAATTGGATTTCTTAAATACATATATGTTTGATTAAGACCATTTTTATTTCGTTCAAATATTACTTATGACATAATTTCAAGAAATATGGTTTAGTATAGGATGGTGTGACTTGAGGTGCTATGATTCTTTCGTTGCTTCCAATTTCCGTTTTCCATTTTAAGGTGGGCACGATATTAAATTCAAATGTTGTTTGATTGAGCATCATCAGATGTTATGAATTGTATATCTGTTGACTATTTGGGCGAGTTTCTCTGAAATTAGAGTGGGAATTGCTTTAGTCACCAACTGAATTTAAATTTCGAATCGGAAGATTAATTAAATATTCAAAATACATTGCATTGTAGGAAATTGTGATTTCAGAACATTTTCATCTACACAAATCAAATCGAATTCACAAATCATTTTTCACTCAGAAATTTTCACTAGAATTAAGAAACATAAGAAAAGCCGCAATTGCCACGGGCAATCGTTAAATACTCAATATGATGACAGACAAAATGTTTATTTAAAACATAACAAAAGCTATAATTGCCAATCTGGCAATCGTTGGAGACCCGTATGGTGATATTCGTATCAAAATTCGACCAGTTGTACCAAAATTCCACTTTGAAGTCAAATTTTCCAATAAGACTTTTTTAAATTTATTCCAATCGGATTTTGATGTATGGGAGTTTTATGTAGAATCATATCCTAAATAACTTTTGTTCTCGCACTTTTTTCATAAGATACACCGTTTCTGAGATATTCGCAAAAAATGTTTTCGTTCGTATGGGGGGTACCCCCCTAATGGTACATTTTTGCCCATGAACGAACTTGGCCTCGCATTTTACGAAAAACAAATCTACGTAAAATTTCAAGTCTCTAGCTCAATCCGTGCGCCCGCAATCCGCGCCACAGACGGACAGACGGACAGACAGACGGACAGACGGACGGACGGACAGACGGACAGACGGACAGACGGACAGACGGACAGACGGACAGACGGACGGACGGACGGACAGACGGACAGACGGACAGACGGACGGACAGACGGACGGACGGACGGACGGACGGACGGACGAACGGACAGACGGACGGACGGACGGACGGACGGACGAACGGACAGACGGACGGACGGACGGACAGACGGACCGACAGACGGACGGACGGACATGGTTTCACCATACTGGTATAAAAAAAAATCATTTATATGGGAAAGGGGGGAAGGAGTGGTCCAATTGGAGTTTGATGTATGGAACGGTTATGTAAAATCATATTCTAAACACATTTAATCTATATAAATATTTCGATACGAGGCACAGTTTTTGAGAAAACGGGAAAAAAGTATTCCATTTGTATGGGAAAGGGGGCAAGCAGTGGTCCGATTGGTTTTTGAGATATGGATAAGTTATGCCAAATCCCATTCTGTACATATTTTACCTTTATAAATTTTTCAATATGACTCACCGTTATTGAGAAAATTGCAAAAAACTGTTTCGTTTGTATGGGAAAGGGGGCAAGAAGTGGTCCGATTTTGCTTGTTTAAGAAGTTAGCCTTGCCATTTACGAGAAACGCAACTATACGAAATTTCAAGTCTCTAGCTCAATCCTTTCGATGTCATGATGTTCACGGACAAGCCTGTCAGACGGACATGTTGAAATCAAAATCTTCTGTCATCCCAAACACCCTGTTGTAGTTTATTTTTGTGTCCGAAGATTGATTCGAGCCGTTACTAAATCTAATATACTCCTATACTCCCAAATGATATATCGAAGTTTATTAGAAAGTATAAAAATCGTAAAATTTGAACACTGAACTTAACTTGAAAATTATTAGTAACACTGAAGAAGATAAAAATGGTAATTTTTTCTACCTGTTGTATGGTCTTTACAGAAGTTTTAATCAAAACAAGGGAAAAATATGTTCTGTTATAGTAAATAAAAAATTTCAGAATAGAAAAACCTGTTCTATCAAACATTCAAGTTTCCTGTCTAATGACGCAATTTGTTATCGTAAACAAACTCGGATAAAGTCAATGATTTTACTATTTCAGACAGTAGAAAACCTTTATAAACACAGTCTGACTTTTTTAATTGTTGATTAAAATCCGAAGATTACATTTTAAATAAAATATTTGAATTTTCTAAAAGATAGACAAATAAACATTTTCATGATAGTTAAAATACTATTTTTATTGGAAGATTTATTTGTTGTGAAAAATTCTTCATTGAAAGAAAACCCTTTTTCGCCCCCTATATATACAAAAAAAACTTCACTGTTTAAAAACATTTAAATTAAATGCGAAAATCTGTGGAATATTTCCAGTAGTTTAAAAATGCTAATGCAGATGATGTTATTCTACTTCAAGGCATCATTTTCCTGCTGGTTTTTTTAGTTCATAAATAAAGCAACATAAAGCAACAAAACAAGCAACAGCGGTTTGTTTTAATGTTTATAAACTTTCCTTATTTTACATAAAAATGATGGATTACATAGAATTTTTGAATTTTGAATTTGTTTTGTAAGGGCTCTACAATTGAATATAGAAATCAAAAAACATCTCAGATAATTTGATGGATTTTTATATTTTGGCCGCGAGGGTTTATGTAATTATTATACAATTTGTCAGTATTGTAGATGGCATCGCGGCACGTGAATGGGTCTTTGTTGTGGATACATTTTTCTAGTTTTACTTAAAAAAAATCCTATTTTTTTTGCACAAGTGGGATCTTCATTTGCTACTGTGGTTTCGTAAGGAATTAAATTAAGGCTTAAAATGGATTTCTTTTTTAGTAAAAAGCCTGTATAATTTTATCAAATTTTCCTTCTGCTGATAGCCATCATTTAATATTTGTTATAAATCGATGATTCGAAAATATTCGAATTTGTCATGTGGAAATTCTATCTGAATCACAATTTTTGCAAGATCGATGTAATAGGAAATTTTGTATTTTTCTATATATAAAATGAATCACAGAATAAGCATGATTTACAAATTCCCTAATTAATTAAAAGACTCTTCACTAAATAGATATGCGTAGTACCTACTAAATTTTATCAGTGATTCTTAAATGAGATAAGTGACTATTACCGTTAAAGTACACCTAAATGTATATCTAAACTTGACCCATAAATGCATTGCACAACTAATCTCTGATAGCTTGGAAGGTAGATATCTTCCAAGCTATCACAAAAAAGAAACGTTTAAAAAAGCACTTACATAACAGATTGTCAAATTAGTTTTTCTCTGATTGTGATTTGTTTAGATGTTTTTGGTGAAACAACACTTTTTAAGTCACAACAAGTTGTAAAAAAAACTCTTTTTTTTTCTCAATTCTTGCCCGACGATGATGACACCCACCAAAAAATATTAAAACTTGAAGAAAAAGAACTTTAAGCTGGGTAATTAATCTGATGACTTGGCCTGTAAACAAATAATTATAGTACTTTTAAGATATTTACGATTTTAGCACCTGACAACTGATTTCATTCAAAAGACCAGTACTAGCCGCAGATTATCTTGGGCAAAGGCTAACCAACCAATCAGCATTTCGAGAATTTCTTGAGAGAAACGACTCACGTCTGCGGTTTCCAATGATTCATCATCTTCTCGGTCATATGAACGGACTATCGAAAGGTGTAGTCATAGCCACGCAATTCTTCAAAATATGTGTTATGCTGCCATGCGGTAGTCTTCCACAACTTCGTACAGTGATTGAGAAATTTTCCTAGATATCAAAAGATATCGACAGAGTTTATAAAAATGTGGGCTTCTAGTGTAATATGCAAAATAGGGGTTTATGGCCGAATAGCTTAAATTATATGTTGTTTCACGCATTTCGCATAGAGTTTGACGACTCGCGAAAGCCAGTTTTCCATTTTGTTATGTATATTCCATGTAGCACACCTTGATTTTTAATGCTGGGCTGGAAATTTTAGGTTACTTAAGGCATGTCTGGGATTTTGTTCACGTATGGCAGTGACGTCAAGGTATGTAGCCATAGGCTTTTAGGCATTGACATTATGAAATTTACACAGAAGACGAAATGATTGTGCCGTTTTAAAGTTTTTGTTGTGGCTCAAAGTTGAACTTTAATTGTGCATATGCATGCGAATTCATTGGAAAATGAAATATTAAAAATTCTTGAAATGGAAGTATGTGAAGTGTCTCAGATTACTTTAAATGAAAATTAGAGGAAATACATTACTCACATTTGTTAAGCTTGAGAATTAAAAAAGTGACATTGACATTGTGGGAAATTTTTGCTAGGTCGTTTTTTGAATCGGTTTTTAAATCGCTTAAAGGTGGGTTTAGAAACACGAGCATTTTCATTTTTACTGGCAAAGTGAGTGAAATGCCAGATTTCTTATGACTTTTTCACCAAGTGGGAAAGGGACGGGAAACCACTCAGTAAAAATTTTACTGGAAATTTTGCTTACATGGAGTGGTTTTACTATCCATAATTTTCGTCGCCGATAGGAAAGTTATGGCAGTAAACAACAACAAACACATTGGACTTCCCCGCCCTGCCAGCAAAATGTTACCCCTGAATTATGGGGAATTATGGCAGCCAGCAAAAGTAAGGTTAAGTTCGATGTTTATTTGAAAGCTACGCATTTTAAATGGAAACGGGAGGTAATAATAATTATGTTATTAATTATAACATCACACAAAATGATTTTGTTAGGTGAAATTGAAGTGATAACAAACGTATTGCTGCGAGAAGGTGATGTGCAGTGACAGTTCGCCATAAAGTGGAAGGGAAAGTACGTGTGAGACACTGATGTGATCGACTTTTTGCGCACGTAAATTTGAATTTCGCTATCCCGCTCACTTTGCCAGTAAAAATGAAAATGCTCGTGTTTCTAAACCCACCTTTAGACAGCAATTTAATAACCGAACAATTTTTTTGTCTTCTGTGTAAATTTCACAAAAAATTGCGAAAAGGGTTAAGAGGGTGAAGGAAGAGGGGTTCGAAAGCGCGAAAATGAGCGTAACGTGTTTTATGGTCAGACTTTTTTTTCTCAGTTAATTCCATTTTTCAAAATTTTGAATTATAAAACGATCGGCGACCCCCTTTTCCAACTATGGTCGATTGAATAACCGAAAAATTTGTTATTTAAGCACGCAAACATAAGATGAAGAGGAAAACAATAGAAAGAACATAAATACTAGAAGGTTTTTTTTTCTTTAAAATTAGTTCGGTTGTTTGGGGGGTACATTCGAGTTTACTACCCAATTTTTGAGAAAAGATTTTCTTGAGAGTGATTGAAAAAAGTTCTTTTACCACTTTTGCATACATTTTTCATTAAAATTGTTTAAATATACCGTATGCGTAATAAAAATCTGGACAATTCATATTAAATTGTAAACCGTTTAATAAAACGCAGAAGTTGAACGAAAAAAAATTGCTCTAAACTAAATCTTACATACTAGTAAAAAAAATTATTCAAAATGTCCACCTCCAGCATTTACGAACTCCTCCAAACGGGGCCTGTACTTCTTGCAGGTCAATATTAAATAAGACTCCGACTTGTCGTTCCATGCGATGGTAATGGTGGACTTCAGGGCTTGCACATTACTGTGAGCCTTAGCTCCAGTCTTAGCCTGAACATATGCCCATATTAAAAAATCCAGGGGATTAAGATCGGGAGAGCTCGGTGACCACATGTCCTTAGACCAGAAGTTTTTTAAATTATTGGTTTTTTAAATTATCCAAATTTGGGTACTTCTGGCAGTAAGGCACGGCGCCCCGTCTTGTTGAAACACGTAAAACACATCATTACCGTAGGTTGACTCTATTGATGGTTTTACATGACTCTCCAAGATATCCTTATATGATTCCTTCTGATCCTTCCTTTGATTGTCCAAATAAACACTGGAGTCCTTACTGAAATGGGTCTACCGCTTCCAGATTGCGGCCTAACTATTCCTCTGGCCAAACAAGTCGCTCTTACAGCATAAACAGTTGACAACGTTACGTTTAATTCATTGGAAATCGCCTTATTGGACTTCCGCGCGTAGACCAACTTCATGATTTTCACTCTTTGAGCCTCCCCCATGTTGCTATATTTATAAATATTTAATTTTTTGGCTCAATTATGTACGAAGTTGTATTTACAAACCCTTTCAAACGTAGTACAAATTAATAAGCAACCGAATCTCCTTGAAAATACTTGCAGTACTAGATTCCAGATTTTTATGTCGCATACGGTACTTGGTTAAAAATTCAGGAAAGTAAAATGTATTGTCAAATAAATAATTATCAGGACAAAAATCAATAAAACATTCAAAACTATCTTTAATCCCAATTGAATTTCTAAATAAAACATGTAAAAATAGCATTAGATTTTTGATTATTCATTATCGGACAAGAGATTTAAATAAGTAATGATGAATCACAATCGTTAATACATACCTTGACGCCTTGACGTGCGTCTTATTTTTGATGTCAAATCGAGCTCGTAATCGCTCAAGTAACCCTAAATCTCCCCAGGTAGTCAAAAATAAGCGAGAAACAATATTTCGGGCATTGAATTGACTTTTGGCCTTTATGTTTATATTTCAGCAGTTCAATTTTTTTTGTGTGTGTGTCTGCTGTGAATATGGATTTCAAATTCAATCGAATGGAGTGAATTTCTCATGCAAATTCTACTCAATTGGGCCAAAGAGGTATTTATTCCATGTGAACTGACCACTGTATAGTATGTACTTGGTAAGCATAATATTTTATGGTTATTCCAGTTAAATCGCATTAACTTACAGCTTTGTGGAATTGGGGAAATTTGAACGGAAGTGGGCTAGAATGGGGAGCTTTTACTTAAATCCATTAACTTACACTGTTGATTTGGTTTTTTTTTTCACGTGTTTCCGACTAAAGTACGGGTATGGCGTTTACATGTTGATGACATAAATGCGTCAGGTGTGTCACGAAGTTCTTACAGCCAAACAGTTTTTTGACGTCAACATTTGATAAGATCTACGGAGAACTCGTAAAAATAGAAAAACAACAATAAAATAATAACATGAAATAAAAATCGCCATTTTAAAGGTTTGTCTTACGGGAACGTGTGAAATGAACATATGAAGAAGTTGTTCATACGTGAAGTTTTCGTAATTTCATTGTAATGATCAATAAATCTAACGCTTATTATCTATTAGAAGCTTTCGGATGTAGTATTTGCAGGTAAAAAGAATATACGATGGGAATATAGAATACTTCAGATAACAAAACAAATTGGCATGTTCACAATGGAAAGGGTCGAAAAAGCTTTGCAATTATTATTTGATGAATCGCCCCATTAAAATGATTGATTCATTTGAGTCTAGTATGTGTTAGCAGTTTTCGTTTTTATTTAATAGCTCCAAATCCGATGTTTTTTAATTTTCTTAGATTGTAAGAAAATTTAAATCATCGATTTTTTAAGTACCTATGCATGTTTGGAAAATGCAAACCTATATTGCTTTGAGGATATTATCGTGGCCATAAAATTGTTATTAAAGCAAAAAATGTCTAGAATGATCGTAAAAAGTTGAAGTTTATTTTTCAAGAGGAAAGAATTTTTACTATCTACTTTATAGCATGCGGTAGGCAACAAAAATGATTTTTTTTAACAAAAATAAATGTGATTAATGTTTTTAACAATATTTTAAAATCCATCGTAGAAATTTATATCCGCTATATTGCATAGTTTACATTTGCAATTTTTCTCGAAATATATCTGTCTCAGAACTTATTCTGCAAATCTTATTCATCTATAATAAATAAAATTTATTGTTAACAAAAGTTCACAAAGTTCGAAACTATACCAAAAATATAGTCCAATTTTTTGTGTAATTTATTGGAGCTTTAAGTTACTAAGAATTAAAAAAAAAGCAATTACTTTTGATCTAGTCTCACATATACGATTTCTTAGCTTTTCGCGACCAAACAAATCCTCCAAGTTTATTTATTTGATAAGCTATCAATGTTTAATGCTAGGAGTGTTAAGTGATTTTCTCAGAACTTTGGGACGCCCTAAATTTATGGCAAGATAAAATGCAAATAATAAAATTTTTATGTGTCTGTCTTGAGAAGTTATTTTACCTTTAAGTTCTGAAAAACTCCGATTTCGCAACTGTTTTTTAAAGGATTTTTACTTTAATGTTTTCTAGTCACGTGAATCAAAGTGTTGATTGACACTCATAAAGTGAATTATCTCTAGATTGTCCACACGAATTTCGACACTAAAACCTGGTCGTGTCAAAAACAGAACAGTTTGAACGTTTTCAAAACTTCTCAAGAATTATTAAGTAGGTCCATTAGCTAATGTTACTCATAAAATTACTACTGCCAATATCCATCAATATGTAGTCAAATTTAAAATCAGATACTATTTTGCTGTTGAGCCCAAGGCTAACAAAAATTCAAAGTGACGTGCCATTTATCTTATTGGAAAACCAAACAAAAGTGGAAGAAAAACATTACGGAAGAAATTTCCGATAAGGAAAAATTCTTTGGTTTCTTTGGCTGAACAGGAATTTCTTGACTGTGGTTTCGCATGAAGACATATTTCATCCGACAAGTGGGAAATCTCGTATAGAAGATATGAAGAAGCGAAATGTAGGGAAAATTGTCTATTTATGTATGTATCTTAAAAAAAATCTGTCTTTGTATACGGAGAGATTACCAGTTTATGGCTTGTTTTTGAAAAACAACGATAACTAGTGAAAGAATTGATTTTGAGACTTTAAATGGGACTTTCTGAAAAAAAAGCCACTTAAAAGTCTTAATTTTTTGGAAGTAATATATAAGACACTGAAAAGTCGAAAAAAAACCTTAAAGACTCAGATGTCAGAAATAAGAGTTTTACAAACTTTCTAGCTTGATTTATTCCCGAGTTATTTTGTCCATAGACTGACAAAAAAGGGGTGTAGCTTATGGATGCAGGTACTTGTACATTTTTCGACACGAGTAACAAATTTTTGATAAAATTTGCGATATATGGGCACCAATCATGTATTCCGACGCGTCTCTGTCTTTCGACTTCGACGCAGCTTTTAACTCTTGACTTCGCCATATCAGCAGCTTCAAATTTCCTAGAATGACAGTCAGAATCACGTTTCGATTCATAATGATTCCGCGAAATTTCAAGCTGCAGATATGGCGAATTCAAGAGTTAAAAGCTGTGTCCAAGTCGAAAGACAGAGACGCGTCGGACTACATGATTGGTGCCCTATTTTAGATTGTCAAAATTTTAGAAACAGAGAAGAATATTCTTTACAGAGTTTTCGAATTAATTAGGTTTTATAAAAAAGCAAGATGTTTCCAAAATTACAACATTTTTTTACGATTTTTCAAAAATTAGTGAAATAATGATATATTTTTTATAGATAAGAAACGCTCGCCCTTCCCTCTCGTCAAACTTTTTCGAGACCGCCGTCATACCACCACAGACTCCACCCACTACCCTTCGAAAGTACGACATGCTTTATGGACAGCCGCTAAAGAAATGTATGTAACGTAGGCATATTACCCTACTTTTCAATTTTGCTAGAAGTCTTTTGTGTACTTGGCTGACAATAGAAAGCCATACGCATTAATCAACACGCATACGCAGGGGGTCAGCATTTTATTGTTCGGAAAATGCGTCCCCAAATGTTAATCTTGAACCCTTAAGGCACTATAAGACTAAAATGTTTTAGAATTGTGGTGCGCCAACATAAAAAAAAGGAAATAAAATCGAGTCCTAAAGGGATCTGAAATTAGAAAAAGCGAACCCCTGCAGCTTGCTTATTCATTATTCAAGAAGAACTCGAAAATCTACTCCAATTTTCCAAAGAAACTAAACTTGAATCGTGAGACGGGATCGGAAGTGACCTTTCTATTATAACACGCTGCAAGTTCAAGGTCGCTGTAATGGGAAATTTTTTCACCTGACATTGATTACGCTATGCTGACCTTCCAAAAACCAATTCGAATATGACTGAAACCAGCAAATTTTTCTCATTTCGCAAGAAAGCACTTTTTGTATCGTCGGCTACGGTTGAGGAGGTGAATATTATAAATATTACCTACATATAATATAGGTTCCACCAGAAACACGATTTGGTTCAAGTTCCTTTGGTAAAATTTGTTCGTTTTGCAGTGGGCGTGTGTGGCTGAACGGGTGAGAGGCATTAACATGATTACTGAATAAAACTATCGAAATTCTTGAACATGTGTAGAACAGCTCCTCGGTTGATTGCCTTGGGAACAGTTTTGTTTTGAGTTTTCGATATGTTTTTATTATTGCGTTATGATCCAACCGAACGTGATCTCAATGAAATTAGGTCGTCTGGGGACTGCATAAGAATTAAACGAAAATAAATAAATAAATGAAATAAATTGCCCCAACTGAAATGGAAATTGGTGTTCGTCTGACGTCGAAAATTTCAGACACGCTTCATGAGGCGGAAACGATGTTTTAAAATTGGTTTCTTTATTACTTCACTGTGAATGGGTGGCTGTGGGCGCATCCAAGTCTGATGTCATACCGCGAATCCCGCTTATTCGTTAGACATTCTCAGAAGTTTATAGTAATTTACTCTTAATTTGATTATGGTCTCCTAATATGGACGAGGGAATGATAGTGGGTCTTTACTGATTTGTGTTTAAGGGGTCACCAAATGAAATTAGATCAGACTGCAAAGTGATTTATTAACTGAAATTTTATTACTGTAATTTATTTAATTAAATTTATAATAATACTCATTGGATGATCACCCTTGAAGGAAGATTTAGTTTTTTAATAAATAGGGATATTTTTAAATAGAATTTTATCAGGGGCGCAAAGGACATTTAATTGTCCTGCAAAGCTGAGTTTTCAGGATTAGTTTTTTGACATTATATTTAAAGTAAAGTCGATTTTATGTAAAAACTACTGAAGCGATTATAAATAAAAAATCTAGTGGGATTCTGATGTAGGGAACTATTACATCAAGCAATATTCCACAATACATCGTTTTCTGGAAAAATGCAATAAAAAACACTTTAGGATTTGAATTTTGCGTATAAAAATATAAAAATTACATAATAACGATGGGTTCTGGAGCAAAACTGAAAGTCATAGGCACGTGACCGGATTCTCAGGCGAACGACATTGCGGTAGCCCAAGACCGGAAACCGGTTTTAACGCCGATGAAGAATACTTAGTTTTTGCGCTATGTTACTCTTTCGCGGGGAAACTACTGAACCGATTGACCTGGAATTTGGCATAGATGTTCGTCGGGGGTCCAGCCCCAACATAAACCCATTAAAAAGTAGCCCCAGAGGTGGGGGAGGAAGGGGAGGGGGTAAAGTGATCTTGAAACTTAGCTCTTCCTCTATGTTACCCTTTAGCGGGGAAACTACTGAACCGATTGACCTGAAGTTTAGCTCCAACATACACTGTAGAAAGTGGATTTGAATTTAAACCGAAAAATGGGGTAAAAACGGGGTAAATTTACAAAAACGTCGTAAAATTTCGAAAAAAAATCAGAATTTAGCTCGCACACCATTTAAGTTGTAAAATCACCCAAAAAAACATTAATCTTACACTAGAAATAGGGTAATTTTAAACCTTGCGTAAAATTTCGACCAATATTCATATTTTTACTCTCATTTTGGTGTAAAAACACGCTCACAGGGTATTTTTGCATGTTGACGGATATTCGCTCTGGCTTGATGGAGCTATGTTGCCTTAACCTTATAATTCGCATAAGGTTTGTGGCGTCGGAGTATATATACTCGAATCGAGTTTTACTCCACCAAAATCCTGTAAGCCTGCGTGGAAGCTGGTAAAGCAGGCTCTGATGCCGGTGAGCCAGCTTCCATACAACAGGCTCATGATAGGTTTTCTGGGCAGACATGCCCGACCTGTTGGGGGGAAATTTGGATATGAAACATCCGCAAAAATAATATAATTATTATTTTTTGTTTTTGCAGATCGTATAAGCCGAGAAATTCTAATACCATTTTCGGTGTAATTTTAAACAAAAAATGTCGTAAAATTACACCTTAAGACGCGGTTTTGTTACCAAATAGGAGGAAAATTACAACAAAAATGTGGTAATTTTAAACACCCATGGTAGTTATTACACTATTTTCGGTTTAATTTTAAACAAAAAATGTCGTAAGTTTACACCAGTATTGTACTCTTACGTCTTATTTATTTTAAAGTTCCCCCGTAAAAGTGGCTTTTGTACGCCACAAAATGAGTAAAAATACATAGCTTTTAAGCCATTACGACTCAGTGTAATTTTACCCCTATTATAGTAGGAAAATGGTTTCCTACTATTATAGGGGTAAAATTACAATAAAATTTTCTAGAGTGTAGACCATAAAAAAAATGAAAATTTGAAAAACTTAACCCGGCAAAAACGGGTATGCAAGCTAGTTGCTTATAAAAGAACTGAATGCATAATTTGATTTTCCCAAAATTTTTAAATGTTTCAGATTTTCTTTTACAAGTCTGATATTTACTTAATCAATTCTTTAGAAATTTCTGTGTTTACTTCAGATTAATGATCAGCCTATCTGTTTTATCTCACTTAATTTCTCAAAATCAAATTCTTTCAAAAATTACAATAAAAGTTTGTTAAAGCTCGCTGCCTCCCAGCAGCAATCTTTCGATACTTTAATAAATATTTTATGACTGCTTAGCGTTTCTTGCACATAACAAACGTATCTAAAAATAACCAAAATGCCTTGGAATGCGATGTAAAGAACATGGTCCATGTTGGAATGGGATCCCCATCAACAGCATCGTCTGGTTAGTCTTGATTTCTAACTTTGAGCATTTCAATTTTCATAAGGTCAAAAACAATAAACAAACGTCTTATACTTTATATACAAAATGTTTGTTTCGGTGGTCAGCTAAAAGAGGTCGTTATTCGCTTGGTCAAATGTCCGGTCTCTAATGAAAATAAATCTTTCAATGGATTAATTGTTGTTAGGATTAATTTTGTTATAGAATCGCATGGGAAATACTTGCAAACATGAAAACAACCAGATGGGATCATTCCTACATAAAATCCAGAAAAACCCATTAAGTCAAATTTTTCCCACTTGTATCTACTGGGCAATGATTTTTCAGGATAGTGTATTCGACGTATTTTTTTTATATGAATTTTAAACAACATTCTATTTAGAGTAATAGCCACTGCAGAATTTCGTTTAATTAAATATTCTCCACGTGTTAGTCGTTAGCCTTCGTGCAGGTAAAATACTGTCACCTCTTTTAGTCGTAACTCGAGGTAGGAAATTTTATATTGTCTAGGAGTATTTCATGCATGGAAATATAATGCCACCGAACTCCTTCCGAATGAACCGGATATGGGGTGGGTTTGCATTTTCCGTGGGGGTTTGAACTTTGCCGGGCACACCCGGCAAAAGTCAGTGAAACATAAATAAGCATGGTTTTGTTGTTTTTTTTTGTCTTTGTTGTACGGTCTTCGTTCCAAAGTGTTTCACTTACCTTTATAGCGTGCCAAATGAGGTTAAATGTATTAGTATATACCTGTGACACATTGGAATGCCTCGTATAACACTATAGTATAATTTAGATAGGCATACGCAAAGTCCTTTAATTAGAAGATTAGGTTTTCATGAGCGAAAGTATCTAATTCTAAGGACAAAGGATTTTCCCATGTCATCCAGTGGTGCCAAGTCATCGAGATTACATTTTCAAGAAAAAAAAGCTTGCGGAAAAATGTTTTTTTTTGCGGTTTAATAGCCTATAGAAAGAAGTTCAGAGATTTTCAGGCACAAAAATTACTCAACAATTATAAAAAAAATTTCGAGGCATACTAATTAACTGAGAAAAAATATGTGAAGGAATACGATATAAAATTTCATTAGAGTTTGCATCAAACGAAAATTTTTGCAAATTATAACATATGTATTTTGAAGATAGAAAAATCATGTAATACGTCACTCTAGTTTTAGGCTTTTTGGATGTATTTTATGCACAACCCTTAGAGGGTGGGGTACCGCGTCTCGCTTTCTCATAATTTGTTATATGGAGATTAGTATAATCATAACACTACCGCATAATGCCTCCCCCTAAATCTTTGACATATTTTATGCACAACCCTTTATATTTTCTTTTTTATTCATTCACTAGTTTCACTAGTTTAGCTGGCATCACTGGTCATATATACTACTAGTAAACCCGTATGTACTTGTAGAACGTATTTCTCAGTCGTTTTAGATGAAATTTCGTATTGGTTTTTTTTCTTCTTAAAACAAATTCTGTATGAGTTTCTTGTAGGAGGGTGACAGTAATTATCGCATTCTCTAAGTTTAATGATTTCTTCTTTTGTTAATTACAGTGTGGCAGTCACAAGCAACGCATGTTAATAAACTACACACGAGCTTAATGATCGTATAAGGAAAACTTCTGTAAATTAAATTACGCTTAATTAACGAATTTCATCGAATTGCACAATATTTTACCAGAAAAACTCCATCAAATCAATTTTGTTATATTGGATCTAATTCCTATTAAAGTTATTTTTTTCAAGTGAATTTTATTTCATTTGTCAGTTGAAAGGTTAAAGTTCGCGTAAATGTTGTGATTGTCCAGTAACCAATACAAAATAGAAAATATGTAAAACTTTTTTTTTAAATATGTAAAACGTGATTTTTTATTTATTAAATAATTTTTTAAAAAACACATTGATTTTTGATAAACGATGTTTTAGACAAACTATGGCATTTAAGACTAAAATACTAATAGATGGCAAAAGGATTTACTTTTTTACTTTTTCGTGTCAAGAACTCATTTAGAGTGTAAATTTGCATAAATATGAATTAAGTACGTATTACTTTGTATCAAGGCGAATCGGCAAAGTCGCGTGACATGTAAATGCATTTCTCAAAACACATAAATTCTTCTGTTGTTCAATAAAAGGGTTGCTAAACCTGAAAAATTATTCTAACAAATGGTAGTAATCACATTGTTTACAAAATACTTCTAAAAAAATTAAAAAAAAAACCTAAATAGTTTTTCATCGGAACTACAATTAACACGTTGACGGACAGTAGAAACAAGTGAAATTCGAAAATTGACACTAAAACAAGATCGCACTACTCCGTTCACAACCACGTGCATACTCAATGTGTTAACCTTGCATACTAAATTTTTTTTCGAAAACATGACACTAGGCTTCTACTTGTACGCTGGTAAATGCACATTTGTGCTGCTACAGCCGCAGTGTCTAAAAACGACCGTTTCGTATTGGACGGCTATAGCCGTCATGTCACATAGTGAACTTGAACTTGACGGCTATAGCCGCAACTGTCCGTCAACGTGTTAAGAATTATAAGGGTATTCATGTAACCAGATAAAATTACCCATTGCGTATTTTTGTATTTTGACGCCGAGTGTTTCAGGAACTTATTCTTCAAGTAATTTGTGTAAATCGATCAGTTGTTCGGCAGTTTTATTTATTTATTTAGCGAAAAATTCGCTTTAAATAGCGAAAAATTTACATTTTACACTTTTATACCAAATAGCGCAACATATTAAAAAAACCAATGAAATTACTTATAGGGTATGTTCAGCAGCCACAAAATTAGGAGTTGAAATTGCTGAGAAATAGCGAAAAAATTAAATTAATTAAAATATGGGAACAAATGGCACAAAAAAATCTTACAATTTCCAGAAATTTCCGCTTTTGATACAGCGATGCAAACCAAAAGTTCTTTGAGTGTGGCTTGCTTTTGGTGCAAGGGTAAATTGAATTTCTGATTTTTGGTTTTGGTTTCTGAAATTTCAAAATTTGGTTCTGGTTTTGGTTTTAGTTTCTTAAATTTAAAAAAAAGGTTCCATTTTGGTTTTCAAAATCTCAAACATTTGGTTCTGATTTTGGTTTCAAAAACTTTAAAAATTTGGTATTGGTTTTAGTTCACTGGAGTTTTAATGGGTTAGTGCTTTTGGTTCTTACACAAGACTAGAGGGCATGTGGAAAATTATTTGGTACTAGATTTATATAAAAAAACATAACAAAAGCTATAATTGCCAATCCCGTATGGTGATATTCTTATCAAAATTCGAAAGTTGTAGGTACCAAAATTCCACTTTGAGTCAAACTTTCCAATAAAATTTTTTATGGGAGTTTTATGTAGAATCGTATCCTAAATAACTTTTGTTCTTGCACTTTTTTGATAAGATGTATGGGAGTTTTATGTAGAATCGTATCCTAAATAACTTTTGTTCTTGCACTTTTTTGATAAGATGAACCGTTTTTGAGATATTCATAAAAAACATTTTCGTTCGTATGGGGGGTACCCTCCCCCCTCCCCCCCACGTCCCTGGAACTTAGCCTCGCATTTTACGAAAAACGAATCTGCGTAAAATCTCAAGTCTGCAGCTCAATCCGTGCGCCCGCAATCCGCGCCACATACGAACGGACGGACGGACAGACGGACAGACGGACAGACGGACAGACGGACAGATGGACAGACGGACAGACGGACAGACGGACAGACGGACAGACGGACAGACGGACAGACGGACATGCAAAAATTAATTATTTTTATCATTCTAAACACACTGGTGTAATTCATTTTTGTGTGTGATGACGGGATCTTGGCGTTACAAACGGTAAGGCAAATTTAATATACCCATTGGTTTCACCATACGGGTATAATAAATGCTGGACTCTAAATTTGGTTGAAAATAGAAAATAATATGAATTTTTCGGTCCTAAGAATTCAAATTTGATCCGAACGGAACCACCGTTAGTTTTTATTTAGGTTACAGCATATGTTTTTAAAATCTGTTTTGGTTCGGTTCGATATTTTTTAAAAACTTGGTTTGGTTATGGTTCGCTCAAATTGGTTCGATTCAAAAAAATCTCTGATGTTTATGTAATTTTACGAGGTTATTTACACACCAAAATCATCGCGTATGGTAAATTTAGGAGGGTCGCTTAAAAGATTTTCCATAAATTTTTTTGACACTTCACTTCGTAAAGTAACGCAATTCACACGGTTTACGAGGTATTTCTGGGATTGTATGAATCCCCCTATAATATGAGGCGTTAAAAGCTAGAGTGGACCAACCCACATAATCGAGTTTTTGAAGCTTTTTCACTTTTGTACTATTATTGACTGTAAATTTTTGGAAACAAAAATTTCTGTGGACTTTATTACTCAATGTTGAAATGTTCTTTTGTGCATCCAAACATTTTTATCTAAAAACTCACTGGCAATAGTGATTCAAACACAAAAAAATTCACGATTTCGACATGTGGGTAGGTCCAGTCTAGCTTTTAACGCCTCATATATCATTTATGCGAATTCATTTAGATTTTCTATTAGATTCTGTTGCATTTTTGTCAGATGTGTATTATTTGTGGATGTGAAAATATCTTTCGAAAAAACTCTAAATTCACGAAAAAATCTCTTTTTTTCACTATCAATTAGTTTATATTTAGAAAAGCTTCCATGGCCATTGAAGTGCCATAACTCGTTATGATTGCTTATAATGCTGCTGTGGAATTTCCTGCTTGTATCTAAAAATTGATTTATTAAATGACTGAAATTGAGATATATGTTAAATTGCTTTTGAGATAGTTTTAATGCTCGTAATATGCATTCAATACATTAATAGCATTGTTTCATTCATTCCGTTTATTTTATTTATATTTTCCAATATATTAAAATGGGTAAAATATCGCTACATTTTGTTAAAAAAAAAATCGATGAATGAGTTTACGTCATGCAGTAAAAATTAATATGGAACTTTCAAAAAAGTTAAAATAAGCAGATACGAAATTTTCTATTTTGTCTGATTTTTATGAATTTTATCATCGAATATTTTGCTATAAGAAATGTTTATCGTATAAAAATAAAAATTCGCAAATATTTAAACAAAATTCAGTCAACAACTCTCAAACACAATTGGCACAATTTCTTGGTATTGGAATTTATTATTACACTATATTATAGTATATAGAAAATTTGTTTACATGATGAATGAATACCGGCTGTTAATAATGTTGATTTTTTCGTTTTTTTGCAGGTTTTACAGAGTACAAGTTTCAAGACGGCTAAATACCAAATGTGATTGTAGTAGATTATTGTTATTCGCTAAGTGAATTCAAAAAAGCACACATTTATACCAAATAGCGCAACATATGTGAAAAAACGAATGAAATTACTTATAGGGTATGTTCTGCAAAAGAATAGATTTTGTGGGTGATGTTATAATACACCGACAATTACATTTCGAGTCACCATACACCGTTGGAGTTTAAGAGGTTTTCATTGCATCAACGGAATTCAGCTTTTACGCTTTAGTAAAGTTTGAAAATGATCGTTATTCAAATGTGATCACTAGCTCACATGTAACGAATAAATTATATAAAAAAGTGTATTAATATTTAAGTGAATGTGTGTTTTCTACATGTGCACACCGAGTGAATTACTATTTGACATATAATATAGATAAATCGACGCAAAATGTTTAGGAGGCATAAACAGCCGACATTGTGGATACTTTTTGCATTATGGTCATCAGTTTTACAGTATGGCATTGGATGTAAGTATTTTCAATGGATTTTCATTTGTTTTTAATCAAGATATTTATATATTCACATTTTATGTGACGTCCAATATAATTTCAGGGTGATTATGACATCAAACTCAAATTTTACTCACTTTAGCTTTACTATGACACAATTTAAATTTTATTTAGTTTTTTTCAAGTAGAATTCAAGATCGTTGAGACGTAGATGAAGAGTGTATCAATTGAATTTATTATTCAATTATATAACTGATTCTTATTATTCAGGCATTGCTCTATCTTGTTCGTATTTTTCATTCTTGCATAACGTGAGACTTTATTTTAATTAAAATAAGGTTTTAGAAAAAATCAGGTTAAAGTTTTCGCATGATAATTTCGACTTGAGATTTATATAAACATTAGATTTGATGTTTTTACCAAACTTAAGTTGTTGTAACACCAGAGAAAAATCTTATCATTCTCACAAAACATAAAACTATAAAAAAAAATCGGCGTTATTCATACGGATGACTGTTAATACTGCGTGTCATAGAATTCATGCCAAGGGTTTACCGAATATAAGAAAGAATAATGAGTTGTGTGGTCATGGTGTTATCTACTCATTTAACACAACCCTTACCTTATTTTTTTTTGTAAATTTAGGGATTCTGTCAGCAAAATACTCTAACTAAAGCTAGAAAATGAATTTTCATCCTAAGGTAATTAAAAATCTTAACTTACAAGAAATTTTCTATGAGATAAATGAAGGAACATAAAACGATTCCAGTTAACAAGCATTTTAACATGAAAATATTATTTTGCAGTCTCATATTGCTTACATGTTGTATAATTAAAACGTGGAAAATTTTAACTAATGAAAGTTATGAAATTAAATAAATTGTTGAAAGTATATTTTATGCGGTTCTAGCACATGTAAAATGTTGACATGAAAATTTGTACTTCAGTCGAGTTAAAATTTCGGAGCTGGAATAATGGAAAACATTAATAGAGGAGAATTGCAAAATTTCGATAATTCAAACTTTGGTATATCAAAATTCTCTATAACTCGAAGTTTTTTCTGATCCCGCCCACTTTAACTTATCGAGATTCCACTATTTTATACCTTATGCTACGTCCACATTCTTGGCGAGTGTAAGCGAATCAAGGCGGAGTGTTGAGAACATTCTGATTAATTTACTGTAATTCGCTTAAACTGGGGTAGTTCGGATTGTGGCCGATGTTTTGCCAATTAAATCAGACAAATTTACCAACCGCTCACGCCCTTGTACCTGCTTGCCCAAATGAGATCAGTTCTGTGTTTGAATTCGTGGCGAAATTATAAAAATGAAAATAGTTGAATATTTGTAATTTTTGTGTTATGATTTAATCTTGATTTAGGTCAAAATAATGGAGTGTGGAGCATATGGAAGTCTGGCCAACGCCACTCGCTAAGAGTGTGGACATAGCATAACATTTTGGAAATTTTAGAAAAATATTTTAACACGTTGGCTGCCATGTCGCACGTTTTCGTGCGACACCCAAATGTTACCCTGAGGCCTTACAGGATGTTTTATGTTCTCCCAGGCCATGTCGCACGAAAACGTGCGACACAAAAAAACCGTTATAACTGCAAAATTAGAACCAATAATAAAGTCGCGAGTAGTCAAAAATGATTTTTAGGCACAAAGAAACAAAAAATAACAAAAAAAAGTTGGCCTCAGGTGACCAAAATCGTGAAAAGACGTTGGCACTGCACGATCAAAATCCTGAAAAGGCTTTGGCAGCCAACGTGTTAAAAGTTTTCATGCTAAGCTATTGCAGATTTTGTTAAGTTTCGTTCAACACAAAAACCTGGCGACGTGATTTCTATTTACACCTTGATTCAGATAGCCGTGTCGTTTTCGACAAAAGTAGTTTCCGACAAAAGTCGTTTTCGACAAAAGTAGTTTTCGTCAAAAGTCGTTTTAAGTGTTGTTGTTAGTGCTTTTCTACCAATCACAACATATGTATAAAATGACTTGTCGAAAACGACACGACTATCAGAATCGGGGTGTCAATCACAACTGCATATTAACAAACTAAAATGAAGTTTAATGTTTGAATTTCTTAGATTGGTTTTGTTTTTCCATTTTATACGGGTATGACCTTCAATAAAAAATCATATACATATCAATATCAAATACTATATTTAGAGGTTTTCGAAGGTGGTACACGCGAAGATCTACACTTAGAAAAAACAATAAAGCTGATCCAAGTCAACTTTTGGCTCCATTTTTTTTTGAGTGTAACTTTTATATAATGGGGAATCGGGACTGTAACTAAAACAGTTAATTTCAATTACAAAAATAGCCAATTTAGGCCCGTTTCCGCGGACTATTCTTAAATAAATTAAGTAACGGTTGGTCTGCTTAAAGCGTAGAAATTCTGGGACTTAAATAATTTAAGTTGAATATAAGGTGCTAATTTTCTTTGGTGCAAACGGCACTGAATCACTAAATAGTAAGTTTTACTACTAAGTAGTTAAATTTATTAAAAAAATAGTCGATTTTTGACTATTTTTGTAATTGAAATTAACTATTTAAGTTATAGTCCCGAATCCCATTATAAAGTACTTACACTCAGAAAAATGTCCAGGTCAACTTTTTGTCAGGCTAACTCTGACCTTACAGAGGTGTCTGTAAGCCAGCTAGCGGTCAGAGTTAACCTATCTAAGGTCAACTCGTGCAGCTCCCAATGCCCTACTTCACCTGCTGGTGGCTTAATTTCAGAATTTCTCCGACCACAGGTCAACTCAGTTTTACTTGCCCACATGCAGACGAACGCGCGCCTGCCCGAGGCCAATTACGCCGTATGTAGGTCGTTGAGTTAGCCTCCATTTTTCTGAGTGTAGATTTACTATTTTTCTCTCTGATTTTATGTGTTTCTTAGGTCTTGTTTTTTGTTTTGGCAAACATTTTTAATGAATAATAATTTCTAAAATATAAGTGATTATTCGTGTTTTGATTTTGTCCACATCATATCAGCATTGCTCATACGTCATATTCAAAGAATCATGAATTATTGTACTTAATTTTAGTTCTTGAAATGAAACATTTAAGCCTACTATTGATAAGAGACTTAGTTCACCGATAAACCAATTTTCGGAAATCAAAAGTTTTCCAGCTTTTGGCAAAGAAAAGAAAAACAGAAGTTTTTTTTAAATGTAATTTGTTCAAAGATGATCTATAAGAAATGCAGATTTTCCTATAGATTTAAACCTTGACGTTAGTTTCATACTCGCTTAACACTAAAAGGCAAGACTTGTGCTTCAGAGGCACATCTTGTTTTCAAATACGATATTTTTATAGATGTATTAATGTTCTGCTATTGACAACTATTTTTATTCTTTATTTTGGCATTTATCTGGAAAGCCACAAAAAAAAATTTGGGTTTTCGTCCTTTTTAAATTTTTTTTAGGTAAAAGGCACACCATGTGCCTCTCAAGCACAACTTCTTCATTTTGAAAACGACTCGACCGATTTTGATGACATTTATATTCTTTACGTTTTCGAAGACGAGGAACCGATTGAGCTAGGTTTAAGGTATCCCAAAAATCATTTAGGTTCCCTAAATGCCGGAATACAATTGGCTCCACACAACATTTACGGCGACAATTCAGATTTTAAACTCATAGCACCCTATGCTACTGTATACAATCAATCAGACTAACTTTGCCGCCGTAAAAAGTTGAATCAAATTTAATTTTTGTCAGCCAGCTCGCCGACAATATTTCACTCTTGTCTTTTAGGGTTAAACTGATTTTTTTCAAGAAATTTGTAATGAGAGGTGCCCATAAATTATGTCACGCTAATATTTGTCTTTTCGAACCTCCAAGTAGCACTCCGAGTCATCCTCTTCTGAGATTTTTTGTCCGCGATTTAATACCGCCATCATACTATCGCAGAAACCCCTCACCCTACATCTGTGACGTATTTTACGGACAACTACTTAATATTTTTTTTCTGGGATCATTTTTTACTTGCTAAGTCCGGAAAAAAAATTCCGAAGAAAAAGAAATGTTTTTTTTTAAAAATGTTTGAATTCACCGTTTCGTTGCTTACACTGAGTGAGTCCATACGCGCGCCTAAAGTTTTGATAAGAAACATAACAAAGTTTTTCGTTCAATGCACTTTTTATGATATATTTTTGGGTGCCGGTCAATTCATCGTAAACAATTTATCGTGAGACAATTTATCGTGAACAATTTATCGTAAAACAATTTATCGTAAGAACAATTTATCGTAAGAACAATTTATCGTAAGAACAATTTATCGTAAGACAATTTATCGTAAGAACAATTTATCGTAAGACAATTTATCGTAAGAACAATTTATCGTAAGACAATTTATCGTAAGAATAAGATTATTGTGGGAAGTGTTGGGGAGATGGGTCGGGTGGATGATGGGTTGGGTGGGTGATGGGTTGGTGGGGGGCGGGGGAAGGGGTAAGGGGTGGGGGATTGGGGGGAAGGGGTGGGGGGGGGAAGGGGGAAGGGGGAAGGGGGGGGGAAGGGGGAAGGGGGAAGGGGGAAGGGGGAAGGGGGAAGGGGGAAGGGGGGGGGGGAAGGGGGAAGGGGGAAGGGGGAAGGGGGGGGGGGGAAGGGGGAAGGGGGAAGGGGGAAGGGGGGGGGGAAGGGGGAAGGGGGAAGGGAAGGGGGAAGGGGGGGGGGTGGAAGGGGGAAGGGAAGGGGGAAGGGGAGGGGGAAGGGGAGGGGGAAGGGGGGGGGGTGGAAGGGGGAAGGGGAGGGGGAAGGGGGGGGGTGGAAGGGGGAAGGGGAGGGGGAAGGGGGGGGGAAGGGGGGGGGGAAGGGGGGGGGAAGGGGGAAGGGGAAGGGTGAGTTGTGGAGAGGAGGGGAGGGGGAAGGGGGAGTTGGGGAGGGTAGGGGGGAGGGGGGATAAATTAATGATGTTTCGTCTCACACACACACACACATACACATACACACACACACACATACACACACACACACACACACACATATATATATATATATATATACATATATATATATATATATATATATATATATATATATATATATATATATATATATATATATATATATATATATATATATATATATATATATATATATATATATATATATATATATATATATATATATATATATATATATATGTATATATATATATATATATATATATGTATATATATATAATATATATATGTAATATATTATATATATATGGGTGCCGGTCAATTCATCGTAAACAATTTATCGTGAGACAATTTATCGTGAACAATTTATCGTAAAACAATTTATCGTAAGAACAATTTATCGTAAGAACAATTTATCGTAAGAACAATTTATCGTAAGACAATTTATCGTAAGAACAATTTATCGTAAGACAATTTATCGTAAGAACAATTTATCGTAAGACAATTTATCGTAAGAACAAGATTATTGTGGGAAGTGTTGGGGAGATGGGTCGGGTGGATGATGGGTTGGGTGGGTGATGGGTTGGTGGGGGGCGGGGGAAGGGGTAAGGGGTGGGGGATGGGGGGGAAGGGGTGGGGATGGGGGGGAAGGGGTGGGGGGGGGAAGGGGTGGGGGGGGAAGGGGGAAGGGGGAAGGGGGGGGGAAGGGGGAAGGGGGAAGGGGGAAGGGGGAAGGGGGGGGGAAGGGGGAAGGGGGTGGGGAAGGGGGAAGGGGGAAGGGGGAAGGGGGGGGGGAAGGGGGAAGGGGGAAGGGGGAAGGGGGAAGGGGGGGGGGGAGTTGTGGAGAGGAGGGGAGGGGGGATAAATTAATGATGTTTCGTCTCACACACACACACACATACACATACACACACACACACATACACACACACACACACACACACACACACATATATATATATATATATATATATGTATATATATATAATATATATATGTAATATATTATATATATATATGTAAGAACAATTATATAATATATATATATAATATATATATATGTAAGAACAATTTATCGTAAGGAATATTATTTTTACAAATTCGGGCGCCCGGGCGCCCGAATTTGTAAAAATAATATTCCTTACGATAAATTGTCTTACGATAAATTGTTCTTACGATAAATTGTCTTACGATAAATTGTTCTTACGATAAATTGTCTTACGATAAATTGTTCTTACGATAAATTGTTCTTACGATAAATTGTTCTTACGATAAATTGTTTTACGATAAATTGTTCACGATAAATTGTTTTACGATAAATTGTTCACGATAAATTGTCCGCGAATCTATATATATATGTAAGAACAATTATATAATATATATATATAATATATATATATGTAAGAACAATTTATCGTAAGGAATATTATTTTTACAAATTCGGGCGCCCGGGCGCCCGAATTTGTAAAAATAATATTCCTTACGATAAATTGTCTTACGATAAATTGTTCTTACGATAAATTGTCTTACGATAAATTGTTCTTACGATAAATTGTCTTACGATAAATTGTTCTTACGATAAATTGTTCTTACGATAAATTGTTCTTACGATAAATTGTTTTACGATAAATTGTTCACGATAAATTGTTTTACGATAAATTGTTCACGATAAATTGTCCGCGAATCTATATTTTTATGTTTTTTCGCCCCAAGTCTAGATAAATTATTTCTTTGCTCTCTGAAAACGATCAAGTGCCCTTTAATGTTTATGTTTAGTACAGCATAATATTGCGTCTTCATAACTTTTCATATAAATTTTTTGATAATAAATGAAAAAAACCACATATCTTAAATGCTTTATGTTTTATAGTAAAAGTGTAATTACTCATTGAGATATCACAGCATTTTTGATTAATTTCGTAGATTTTCGTTAAACATCATGTCGTATATGTGATGACAAAACAATAGCCTCAATATATCAAATTACCCGCGAGCTGTACATAACAGATTTTTTTTAAAAGTTTTATTATCTTACACATCCGGAATAATATTTATATATGAATATGTGGTAGCATAAATTTTTACTATTTTAAGAGCACAAAACAAACATTCAACTTGACCATAAGAAAGTTGAATTATGTATTCTGCGTTATTATCACAAGACCACTAAACGGTTTTTAAACTGGAAAAGGGAAGAAAATCTCAATATTTCTTGAAACAGAGAAATAAAAATTGTCCCATTGACCGTGTAAATGTTTTTTTTAATGCCGAATGAAACATTAACATAAAATGCCCAACACACCAGTTACTTGCTCAAACATAATATTAAATCTGTTTAAAATTACTTTCACTGTTGAAAGTTTGTTACAGAAAACAATAATTTCATACTTCATCGGAAGGTCACACACTCATAGGAATACAGTTTTTAATAAAATTCTTTGCTGAAAATTTACAAAAAGTCGTGAAAAACCAGAAAGAAAGTGTGTTTAATTGTTAAGTCGCCCAGGTGAGGTGGTTGAAGGTAATTCAACGCTTTCCAGTGAATAAAATCAACATCGCCGTTGCCGGTTAACGATGCATTACATGTTGTGTTAGTGCAGCCATTCGATGCCTTGCCTACCTTGGGAAAATCGGTTTTTGTCATTTGAAAACGTGATGTGAATAATGTTGACCATTTTTTCACTTACACAACCATAAAGTGGTTGCGGTTTTTTGAGTGTGAAATTTTATGGCGTGTCTTTTTGGTTTAAACGTAGTTTTTCAACATATATTGAAGGTTTTCTTCAAGTTCGAGCAGTAACTATTTGCAATTTTGTAAAATATCTAAAGCAAATATAGAGTGGTTAAATGTTGTTTGTTCGCAAGGAAGAATATTAGCCGTTAAAGGCCGCCCTCCATTACCATGACTTCGGCAACTGCAAAAAAATAGAGACACATTTATGTGAAGATACGTTGACGAGAAAGGGAGATAACCCCACGGTTAGACGTGCGACTAGAAGTCGCATGCGATTATCCCTCCTACTACGTTTTTCAATTTGACAGGTGTTGCGATTTGCTCTGCTGTCTTGCGACATTGCATGTGACTTCAGTTGAAAAATGTCAAACGCAAGAAAACAAAGAAAGTTATTTTGTTTATGAAACTCATTTCTGAATACCAAAACAACGAAGGCTCATAAATATCTTCTGTCGATGCTCCAGACTTCCGACTCGCATTGATTTACTTTTTTTCGTGAACATACGTCGTTCGTAAATTTCTCAACTTTTTCTTCACTTCCTCGCTTGTTAGTTTCATTTCCGCGCCGATTTGTTCATACGCCTGCCTCTTGAGATCGTTTCTACGATACAATATCGAGGGAGTCTTCCAGAGGCACTCTCTTTCCCGGTACAAATTTATTAATTTCAAAATTTCACTTCTACTCAACTTATTTTCTGCTATTGTGAAATCAGACATAACCTTAAATGTCAAATCATTTGCAGTTCCAGTCGCAGCTCAGATTGTATGAGGTTTTTACATACGACCTGAGTTGCGATTTTCCCCGCTTGCATGCAAGTGGCGTTTACACGAGCGATTTCCGTGAGATGAGATACGGCATGCGACTTCTAGTCGCGCGTCTAACCGTGGGGTAAGAATCAACTGCAAAAATTTGTCGGCAACTGCAAGAATAATTTCCCCTGTTTTTTATGGCGATTTTATGGCGATTTCTACTACAATCACACATTGTCCCTGTAAGTGAATAGTAAGCACGGACACATTCAAACTGTTATTATAGCGTGATGTCATTTTTCTCCTTCGCATGCATAGTCAAAAGCTTTGTTACCATGCCAATTTGAACATTATATTCATAGCATAAGGTTTGATATGATTGCTATAAAATTGTAAAACTGGAAGGGATAGCGTTTAACTTGTATTCAGTCATTCCTTTTTAGATCTACATAAGTCTATCTTGCTCTAGTTTTCTGCATTTTTTTGCAGTTACAGAAGTCATGGTAATGGAGGAAAGCCTTTATGCGGAGAGATTTTGGGCGAAGATCAACATATTTTTGTGGCCCTGCATTTACTTTCCTCTTCTATAGGGGGGAAACGGGGCCAGATAGAAATTTTCTGATTAGTACGAAGTCCGTTTCAGGCACAATTATGACGATGTCTGTGCATCTGTCTGTCGATCTGTCCGTTTTGCGTATCTTAAATAACTCGAGAACGCGTTGATCTAGCGTCTTAAAATTTTTTGTAAATAAGTATTACGAAAATCGTAGTTTTCTATCAACTTTTGGAAAAGTAACGGTAGCTATAACGGGTACCCCCCATGCAATTTTTTGTTTGAAAAAAATAGACTTCTTGAAACCTATGGGCTTTTGGAAAAAATTGAATATAATATAATGTAAAGGAAATAATATTTCCTGCATTTTTTCCTTTAAAGGTTTTTATGTATCTTTAACGGTTCTCGAAATATTTGAGAAAAAAAAACATAATTTTTTACATATTTTTCCGAAACTAAATATTGCGGCGGAAAGTTTTGCGTTGATCATAACAGTTCTTTTTTATATGGATCTCCAAAACAGTATCTGCAACAAGACGGCGCTACGTGCCACGCAAGTTGCGAAAAGTTCCCTGGAGACGTCATTTTACTGAACGGTGACGTTGATTGGTCGTCCAAATCGTGTGACTTGGTACCTTTAGACTTTTTTCTGTGCGGTTATGTCAAGTCACTCGTCTATGCCAATAAACCAAAAACAATTCAGAAGCTAAAGGACAACAAACGACGTGAAATTGGATAAGACTAATATGTGCCAAAATGCCATCGAAAATTGGATATTCGACACTCAGGGAAGTCGTAGGGACTATTTAATCGATATTATTTTCCACTATTAATCGCACTGATTGTAATTTGCCCGACAGTAAAAATATTGTTGACAATCCACTCCATTTGCTTGTTATTCAATTTTACAATAAAATCCGGACATTGAAAATGGAAAACCCTATAAATTAAAGTTTAAACGTTTCTAAACACGCCGTTGAAAATTTGATACTTGATTCTACCATTAGAAATTCCAAACCAAATAAATACAAGTACACACCATTGTCTTAATATTTACAAAATATAAATGCTTGTTCAAATATTGATCTGATGCAATTAAAAATATTTAAGCTGTCTTCATTACTTTATGAAATTTATGAAGTAATCGTTGAGTAGTAGTTTCCCGACGTCATGCTAAGTCCAAGAATTCAACTTTTAAGACTTAAGAAACTCGTTTTATTGGTTTTTCTAAAAAAATCACTATGCTGGGTACTAAAATTCTATACTGTTTTGTCGTCCAATTCCCCTCTTGATAAAGTCAAGTGGAGAATTCCCACTAATTGAAACTAAATTGATATTTTATGTCGAATATTCGATATGTTTATTGCTTTATATTTATATACAACTATTGCTACTTACAAAATCACTGCGTTTAAAAAAAATATTTATTGTTTTTATTATTATTATTTTTTTAGCTGCAGATGGCTATGAACAATTCTTAGCTGTTAACAGATATGGAGCACCTTTAATAAAACCAACTGAGAGTGACGTTACGTTAAATGTTGGAAGTAATTTCACATTACAATGTGAAGCTAAAGAAAGAGTAACATGGAAGTTGCCAGAAACAATGGAACATTCATTAATATATAATATCGATTCATATGAAACAAATGATAAAGATCGTCCATATGGAAGTAATTTGCATTTGATAAGTGTATCTGCCCATAATGTAGGTGACTACTTTTGCGTTCACAATGATACTCAAGGAAATAAAAATTTCGATAGTCTGTTGACTGATTTTAAAGCATCAAACATTTATTTATTTGTTAAAGGTAAATTACAAAGCATAAATTGCATTCTAGCCTACTTAAAAGTACTCTCGAGTTCTGATATAATCAAATAAAAGTACTTATAAGTACTTTTAGTTGATTATCAGAACTCGAGAGTACTTTTAAGTAGGCTAGAACGCAATCTTGATAGTAACTACTATAGTTATTTTTGACTAAAAGAATATCAATTTTTATGTTTGTAGATCCTGTAAATTTAATTGTGCCTGAATATCCGGTGATAACAGCCTTTCAATATTCAGACGTCATTGTTCCATGTAAACCAACTTCGAAGGATATCGAAGTAGAGCTCGTAAATGCTGAAGATGAGGTAATTTCTTAAACAAAAAGTAGTTCACAATTAAAAATTCTAATAAAATCAAATAATTTAATAAAAGAAACAAATTTTTTGATGAAAATTTTTAAATGAAAAAATAGGTGATAGAGGCAGATTTCTCACCAAAAATAGGATTAAAAATACGAAATATTAGTAGTACACTTCAGGTTACATGTAGAGTAAAGGGAGCAACCTACCATGATCCATATATGTTATTTCAAGTACACGTGCGAAGTATGACGTGATAAATTTTATTTGATTATTATTTTATAAAGCTTTATGACAAACGTATCGTTTGTTTAGAATCCATATATCTACATACATATTTAAGTTTCTCTTTGAGAAAATATCACGTATTCATAGATAGAAATATCACATATAAATAATTAATCTATGAGCTCGAATCGAATAATAACGGTACTTGAGAAAATTCAAATAATTTGCCTCACTATAAAAAATGTTGTTTTGTGCGCATTTTATATAACCGCAACAGGATTTTTCTTAATATTTAAAATCATAAAAATTCACATTTTTTTTCTTGTCAACATTCGCCGAATGTCTCAGTCTCGTTCTGACTTTCGTATACATGGAACTCAATTATTTATACTCAATTCAAAACAAAAATTCACAAAAAATCGCGTTTTTCATTATGCGTTAGAATTACATGTTTTCGTTACGAAAATCAACATAAAACTGAACGCAATTTGATAAGGAGTCGCAGTGGCGAGTGGTATGAATATTTACCAGGAAAAATAGTGAATTTAACTTTTTTATAATGGGACATCGGCACTATAGTTAAAATAATTAATTTCAATTACAAAAATAGTCAATTAACTACAAAATAGTAAATTTTACTACCAAGTAGTTAAATCATACTTATTTATAAAAATGAGTTGGTGTCTGTCTGTCTGTCCGTTCCTCTTTCACGCAAAAACGGCTGAAACGATTGACTTGCAAATTTGGCATGAGTACCTGTCGTAGTTCTGGTTCCAACATAGGCATACGGAAAAGTAGCGCGAGGAGTGGGGGGAGTAAGGGGAGGGGGTAAAGTGATTGCGAAACTTAGTTTTTGCGCTATGTTACTCTTTCGCGGGGAATCTACTGAACCGATTGGCCTGAAGTCTGGCATAGATGTTCGTCGGGGGCCCAGCCCCAACATAGACCCATTAAAAAGTAGCCCTTGGGTGGGGGGTAAGGGGAGGGGGTAAAGTCATCTCGAAACTTAGCTCTTCCTCTATGTTACTCTTTCGCTGGGAAACTACCCAGCCGATTGGCCTGAAGTTTAGCTCCAACATAGACCATAAAAAATTTTTTTTTTGAAAAAACTTGACCCGGCAACGACTGGTATGCCAAGCTAGTTTATTATAAATATCCGATGTTGACTAATTTTGTAATTCAAATAAACTATTTTAGTAATAGCCACAATTCCCCATTATGAAATAGCTAGATTTACTATTTTTTCTTGGTGTGTTGATTTGACAACCTTCGGCGAATCACTTAGGCGAATCACAGCAAATTAAGACGAACGCACTCAACATTCCCGCGTTCGCCTTGATTCGCGTACATTGACGAACAGTGTAGACGTATAGTATTACAATTTAGTTAGACTAGTTTCTGAGCTCATAGATTCTTTTCATAAAAATTGTAGAAATTATTTATAAAAACGCTATCAAAAACTATAGTTTTAGTTAGATTTAAGTATTTTTTATGAAATTTTTACTAACAAACTCTTAATGAAATTATCTAGAAAACATAATATATAGAATTTTGTATTTTTTTCTTTGATTCTATGTCAAACAGTCGAAAAGATTAGATTCAACGAATCGATTTGAAGCGACTATTGGATTCATCATAAGTCTCGTTCATGTGACTGACAGTGGATATTTTATATGCCGTCCAAAGAATATCAAATTAAATGAAAACGATGAAAATGGACAAAATAATATATTTTTCCATTTAAGCGTTTTAACCGGTTGTGAGTCAAATGATAATTCGATTGAAAATATGGTGGATTTGGATTTAAATAGCTCTTCTAATGTTACTGATCCTGAAATCTCTTCAAACATTTATACAATATCAGATAATTTTAATCATTCTGCTGACACTGACAGCAGAAAAGTTTCCAGCTTTAATAAGAATTGTAGCAGTAGTAATAGTAGTGATAATAAAAATGTTGGGTGGTTTAAGGAGCAAATGTCGCATAAATCTCAAAATCTTTCTTCCAATGCTTTGAAAAATTTCACTAATTATTCGAGTGTTTCTAATCCAACAACAGCTTCACCTAATGTCATTTTGTGGCGCAATAAAAGATCTAGAGGGATTTCTCCAACATGTAATTTCTATATACTCAATTATATCTATTATTGTCATGTGGCTAAATGTTAATGTTCTATCGTTAATTTGTTATGTTATCGTATGGTTTATTACTGGTATCTTTCTTAATGTTCTCATTTCATATGATAGGAAACGGCAAAATTGTTTACTAATTTTTTGTGTTTTAATATTTTAAGTTTTTGTAGATTTTTTTTTTTGGTGCAATGGGTCCCCTATAATTTCTGAATTTGGCTTTGAATTCCTTTATTGGTTTAATTCGTCAAAATCTATGCATCCTCACGAAGTTGACGTCTTTTTTGTTATTTACCTGTGGGTGTCGTTATTTACTTATGAGTCTAAAGAGTTTAGGCTAAATTTTAGTATTTTGCTTTTAATGCTTTCGCTTTATGTTTTTGTAAATATTTTTTGCTTTATTTAGTTGAATTTTTATACTAATTTCATATTATCATTTAACATTTTATAATTACATGGATATGTTGCTTGTTTGTATTAAAATTTATCAGAGCTATTTCACATTAAAATAATTGAAGAATTCTTAATCAATAATATGTTTTTCTTACATGGTTTGGGTTTGGTGAGAAGAAATTGTTTATATTTTGCAATTAAACGAGAAAGAATTAAAAAAAATTGTTTCATGGCTCTGATAAAATGTTGCTTTACTAACCTCTATTGCATGAATTAATTAATCAATTAAAAGTATATATGCTCGGTGTATACTAATACAAAATTATTTGCAAAAATGTTAGCACAAACCAAACATGTGAACAAACCAACAATACTATCAAATCCGAGTGGAGGACATGCATCACAGGGTGAAAATATTCGGTTGACTTGTTTGGTGAATGTCAATTCAGGAATATTTTTTACCATTAGTTGGATTTTACCAAATGATGAAATAGCAAGAAAAGTAAGTATTTATCATATTACAATTACTAAAATTGTAGAATGATTTTGTGTTAAAAATTTTGTCTCGAAATCTGGATTACCTACACGGAGAAAAAAAATCTCTGTAATTAATAGTTTATCTCGAAATTCACTTTTTTCTCTTTAGTTAAAATTTTGGCCTTATATTTCGTAAGATCTAAATCCCAATCCAGATTACTTGTAGCCAAAAAATGCGTTCGGCCAATTTCTATCTGTTTGTTTGTTACTGCATCACGTGAAAACTGCTGTATGAAATTCCATACAACTTCGCAGATTAGTTAGTGATACACTGGATGGTGACATAGGCTATAAATTGTTCCATTAAAAAAAAAACCTCTGTCTCTTTTTAGAAAAGGGTCTTTCAATAAGGACATAACAATTTTGTATTTTAATAAAAACGCACCCTAAAACTTTGTTTATGATCTGCCAATGCTAAAACGTCAGTCGAGGTTTACATTTTTATCAGGGTGAAGTTCACGAACGAGCAATGCTACACAGCTGGTCAAACAATTGATCTATTGAAGGAGAAGTTCGGTAATCGTGTAATCTCGAGAAATGGTCCGTAGGGTGGATCGCGGCTAGAACAAAAAAAATAAATGTGGCAATGTGAACAGCGGGGGGTATGGAAAAGATGTGAATATATGTAAAAATGAAATTTAGAAAATTTCAGCTCGATCGGAGGTCATTTTCAGGTTCCGCTTTTCATTTGAAATTTTGAAAATCTGGTATTAAACTAAAAATTTCAACTTTCACCAAAACCAAGGAGGATTTCCAAAAAAGCTTGAATTAGTTAACAATAACAAAAAAAAACCCAAAAAGGATTTCGAATTACAAATGCCTCCACACATAGAAATTCACCAAATTTTCCAAATTTTTATACCAAATTTTCAAACGAAAAGCGGAACCTGAAGATGACCTCCGATCGAGCTGAAACTTTCCACAATTTGTTTTTATATCAATTCACAACTTTTCCACCCCCCCCCCCCCCCCCCCGTTTCCGAAATTCGAGAAAAAGGAAAAGCGATCCACCCTAATGGTCCGGTCGAATGGCCACCTCGGTCATGCGATTTAACGCCGTTGGATTTCTTTTTATGGGGTTATGTTAAAGGTAGAACCTGAATCGTACGTCGATGCGTCCGTCACGTTGACAGTTCGAGCAAAATCAACGGGCTGCTATTAGTACTCCCCTAATAATACGTTTTCCGATGCGGCAACCGCATAGAGTAGGTCGACTTTCTACTTTTACATGCGGCAACGCACGGAAATGTCATTTCGCAAAAAAGTTTGTTTACGATTTAAGCAATTTAAGTATGAAACAAATTGAAAGTAATTGTTTCGACGATAAACTAATAGAAGAAGTGCAAAACAATGAATTAACTCCAGATTCGTTGCCGTACCCAACTGTCACCGCACCGAACTGTCAACCGGACGGACGCATGACGGACGCATCGACGTACGATTCAGGTTCTAGCTTAAGTCTTTGGTTTATGCCAACAAGCCAACAACGTTAGAGGAGCTTAGGAACAATATCGAACGCGAAATTGCCAACGTTCCGGCCGATATGTGTGGAAGAGTGGTGGAAAATTGGCTCCAAAGAATCAATCAGTGCAATGCTCGTGGTGGCCATATGAACGACATCGAATTTCATACTTAAATGTCCACTACACCTGGAATAAATCTCAGCCCGATATCTCAATTATTCTGTGTTTTATTTAAATACAAAATTGTTATGTCCTTATTGAAAGACCCGATATATAACTTAAGCTTTTTTGCAGAATTTTTACAATTTTTTCATGGGTGACCATACGTTCCGGAATAACCGGGACAGTCCCTGATTTAGGCACGTTGTCCTGGGGTCCCGAAAACTAGACCTTTGTTCCAGATTTTTCAATCTAATGCTATATTTTATTAAACACTTTGAAACAGGATCACTAAATATGCAAAAAAATACTTTAGTTCAGGTTGCTGTAAATTACTTTTTTCGCCTGCGGTGCATTTGTTCAACACTGTTGTCAAAATATCTGGCCAGGGGGCGGTATTTATTTTTATTGGTATTTTTTCGGTCTCCGTCGCCATTATTTATGGAACGCAAAGGGCGTGAAAAATTTATTCAATTTTTGAAGCCCTTTTTTTAAATCACTGTGCCCTAAAAAATACATTTCTAAAAAATACATACATTTCTTAATTATTTTTTGCCCAAAGCAAGTTCTATATAAAATTTGTTGTTTCGTTGGTGTTCCGTTTCAGTCATCCTCCCAAAAATTTGCATATTTTCCCCGAAACTAAATATTGCAAAGGAAATTTTTGTGTTGATCACAACTGATATTTTATTTTTTTAAATTTGTCACTACTGAAATACAGAATAGGTCAACAGATTCTATGAAACTCAATGCTACGATTAGATTTTGATATCTGTATCTTGAAAACTAAAGGGCCATGTGGTTTTTCTTTATTATTGACAAAACTTTGTCGTTTTTCTCAGAATCTGGTCACCAGGAAATGAGTTCACTGGGGGTGTGATTTTCTTCGTATGCAAAATATATTTGCATCAAATAAAATTATTTTCGTATCTAATCCCAGAGGATGTTTAATTACACAAAAAATATTATGATGAAAAAAAACCTATATGTATTTAAAAGAATACTTTAGATTGTTAATATTAAGTATCTGTCTGAATTTTTAGGAAAACCGTGTGGAAATTAAAGTGACATCCAATGAGTATCATCCTAGTATAAATCACGTAATGATTGGTAAAAGTGAAATTACTATTAGAAATGTGGATTCCAAGAAAGACAGTGGCTATTACAAATGTGAAGTTATGGATCACTCGCAAAATAAAAATTACGATTCAAAATTAATAACAGTATTAAGTAAGTATAAATTTTGATTTAGAAAAAAAATCTTAGGTTTTTTTTTTTTTTACAAAAAATCGAAACATCTTCTGGAAGAATGTTTGAAAAGAAAAGTTGGTTGCTTGAAGAGGTAACTGAACGGAAGCTTTCGTATAGTCGGTCTATGCAGTTGGCTTTGATGTTGTCCATATTAAAAATATGTTGTAAAATGTTTGTGTTGTCATTGAATACGAATGTAGATAATTCAGTTATTTGCGATTTACTAATACCACATTCATTTTTTAATATTTAGCCCAAGATGAAAGCTACATTGAGATACATGAACCATCCAACCATTATAAACTTATTAAAAAGGCTGGAGCTGCTAAAACGACCATGTTTGTGAAATATCGTGGATATCCAGAACCAACAATGGAGTGGTATAACAATCAGAATGAAAAAATTTTACCTGGGAATCGTGAAGAAAAATACGAAATTAAATTAACTGAATCTGATATTGGACTCTGGATAAAAAATATTGAATTGAAAGATTCCGGAGAATATACGATGAAGGCTTTTAATGGACTTATTGAGAAGGAATTGAAATTCTATCTTATTGTTACTGGTATTTTTAGAATATTGTATTTCTTGCATCGTATATAAATAGTAAAAATCATATAATTTTGCAGATAAGCCAACCGTTAAAGTTGGTGACGTTTATGTTAAGCCTGGCATGGAAGCGACTGTGATTTGCGAATGTGCTGGCTATCCTGCATCCATAATATCCTGGGAGTTTACCCCCTGTAATGTACAACCCAAATGGCCAACTTGCTCAATTACTCGAATGGATGCAACATTTTTCGAGGTGGGTACAATTATATGGTTTGAAATTGAATTGAAAAATTTGGTTAAAAGTTAGTTGGAGAAATTTATTTTTTTTACTCACTAAACTGAGTCTCAGATTTGCCTGAAATACAGGCAGGGTTTGAAACTTTAAAGCGGTAAATGAATTTTCCAAATTTTCTCAAAACACAATTGGTTCAACAAATTGTTTCTCATGAACAGTTCGTCGTAGATGCATGACATTTATTTCAAAGTGGAATAAAAATTTCTGAGCTTTTCCGCTCAATATAGTCAACTCAAACACATCAAAGCTGTTCACTATATCGAATTTTTCATTATACAGAGCGTTGATGAAAACTGCCATATTTCCTTATTTCCGTGATCATATAAAGCAGGCATCATCAGCTAGTGGCTCGGCTGGCTCATCACACAGATTGGCTTTAACAGTGTAGCCACTATAATCGACCTTTTATTGTGTGCTGTAATGCTTGTGTGTGCGGCTTCGGATCGCAGGAATAAAACGAATCGTGCTTTGAGTTGGAATCGGGGCATTATTAGCATGACGCATTTCATTTTAAATCAGTTCGTGTCAAGCCATTGCCGTGGAAGGTTGTGTTTCATTGAACTGTATTTTTATTTGTAGTGGTTATAAATTTTGATTGTAAAGGTAGCGACAGTTACTTTGATGGCCCCCGATATAAAGCATAAAAATTCTTGTGAGTTGAAATGTTTTTTTAATTTTTTTAGGCTGGTAATTCACATTTCAACACCTTCAACGTTACATCACTCGCTCAACAATCCGTTTTACAATTTATACCCACGAAACCTGGAATTGTAAAGTGTTCAGCAATTAACACTGTTGGCAATCATACAAACGAGGCGGAAGTACTAATTGGTGATTTGGACGAATCATTTGAAATTATAGGAATTGATCCACAGCATAGAATTGCGAATGGTGATGAAGTTGTATTGACGTGTGCTGTTCTAGTTTATAATTATACTGCAGATCTTAATTGGTATCGAAATGATATTCTTGTTGAAAATCGTACAGGTAAATCATAAAATTTGTTGACATTTCTGTACTACTTTTGGTGGCAGATACGTGGCAGACACCAAAAATACTAGTATGGTTGTTATCAATTTGTTTCTAACAAAACTGATTTTTCAGGAGTGATCGTCCGAGATGAACATACCGACTATTCTTATCGATTGGTGTTAACCATCAAAAAAATCACTCACACGGATCAGGGGATGTATGAATGCAGAGCAAATTTATTTAATGATATCGATTCCGAAAGCAAATACGTTGAATTAAAAGTGAACAGTAAGCATATGGTGAAAGTTCGGTAAGAATGATGTATTTAATTTTTTATTTCATATATTTAGATCCTGAAAAACCAGTTATAACATCAACCAATATGAATGAATCAAAAGTGGAGGAAAAATTGGGAAATTCACTGCTCTTGGAGTGTAAATTTAGTGGTTTACCTGTACCAAAAATTCGATGGTATAAGAATGATGCACTTTTGGTCACAGACTCTAATGTCAGTATGGTGACATTCGAAGAGGGAGGATCGATTTTACGAATTCCATTCATCAGACCTGAGGATGAAGGCGTGTATAAATGTATTGTTGCTAATCGTCTTGGTCAACAGGAGAGGAGTACTCAACTAGTCATTACAAGTAAGAGCAATAAGGGTATTCACAGTCCTCTTTTAATTTTGGGTATTCGGTGTTTTCGGTAATATTAAAAGACTGAAAATATTCTGCTGTGAACATCCCACAGCACAGATTTGAGAACAGCGCTTTTATTGGATACGTGACCAAATTATGAACTGCGAATTTGATTGTCACATACCTTTAAATCCATGTTTGATGTATTCTTTTGAATTTCTATTGTGGCAACGGCTATCAAAATTGAAAAAAATTGCATCAGTCCGATGAGATTAACAAAAAACCAGCGAGAAAATTTGACAACTAAAAACATTACTAGCGCCACTCGCGGTTGATTCTTGATACCGAATAACCGGCCGGAAAACACGACTCAAGGCATGTCTACAATTACCGAATCCGGTAATTCATTTTTACATGAACCAAGCTACCGTCTCGGTAAAAATCTGTTAAGTTTGACTGAATTACCGAGCGGTAAAATTACTCCCAATTTAAAAGAGGACTGTGAATACCCTTAATAAAAACATAATTTTTTTTCAATAAAAAAAGTGAGTCACGAAATTCAATTGGAATTTTCAAAATAAGTTCCACTAAATTTTTTTAAAATAAAAACTTCAGTAGAAGGTTTTTAAAACTTTCAAATATTTTTTAATCCAAATAACGTAACGAATAATAAAGTTCAATTAATAGCATATTTCTTTGTCATTTTTAGATATGCCCGCATTAGCATTAGGATGGATTTTCCTAATTTGTGGAGTAATTTTGCTACTTTTAGCCTTTATTATTTATCTTTGCATAAGAGTGCGTAGGGAACGAGAGGTTTGTTAACGTAATTTATTTCCTAAATCACTTACCAATAAATGTATTAATGATTTACAGCTTTTGAGACAAATGAAAGCAGCTGGTCTAGCCAATTTCGAAGAGGGTGCTGTCGAATGCATTAATCCAGCTCTATCACTTGACGAACAGGCAGATTTATTGCCATACGATAGACGTTTTGAGTTTCCCAAAGAGAAACTGAAATTGGGTAACAAAAATTCAGCAAAGAAAATGTTAACATTTTAGATTTTAATGATTGATAAAAATTCCAGGAAAACAATTAGGAGCAGGTGCTTTTGGTGTTGTCCTTAAAGCTGTTGCAGACGGTATAAACCCAGAAGAAAAGGAAACGACAGTCGCTGTTAAAATGGTTAAGAAGACCGCCGATAATGAAGTTATGAAAGCTCTTGTGTCGGAACTTAAAATTATGGTACATTTAGGACAACACTTGAATGTTGTCAATTTACTGGGGGCTGTTACTAAAAATATAGCAAAACGTAATTCATTAATACAGATTTATGATTTTAAATATTAAATAACCGTTAAAATTAATGATTTTTTCAGGTGAGGTAATGGTCATAGTTGAATATTGTCGATATGGAAATGTACAAAACTTTTTGTTGAAAAATCGAAAACGTTTTGTGAATCAAATAAATTCCGATACAGATCAAATTGATCCAACGATAACGACCAGGGAGCAAAGATGGTCAAGTGATTATGAATATAACAGGTAAATTGAGTTTTTATGTAATGTCGTTTGACATGTCCTTAATTTCCTCTTTGTGCATTTCTTCAATCATTGCCAAATGTCTAATTAATTTGTATATCATTTTAAACTAATACATATTCATAAGAACTGTTATTGAGAGCTTCTTGATGGCTAAAAACAATTTTTGGAACTTAGTTGATTTATATAGAGAAATAAGAACTTCCTTGTCCACATCGTTCGTGGTTAGGAGAGTGGAAAAATCGATGGCGTCACTCTGATGAGATCCAACCATTAGATTCTCGGGATCGAAATTTGATCTTTCCTATCAAAAATATTTCCAATTTCTCATCGTTTCCATTTAAAATTTAATTTCATTGTATTATTCAATTGCGGCCATGAGAAATTTTAGTACTTGATTAGAAATGGTTTCGATAGAAAGAAAAATCTTCCAGCTTATATTGGAAAATTATCAAAATAAAATACTAATATTTGTGTTTGTCATTCAAGTAAGCTTCTCACTGTTTCTGTAAATATTCATCAATATAATGTCTATTAATACTCATTTAAAAATAACTTTAAAAAATCTGTATACTAATCACATACTTTAAAACTAACATTTGGTGATGTATTTATTTTATTTTTTTTATTTCTTTTTTTCGTTTCTTTAAATTGTCTAACAAATCTACTATTGTGGTTGTGGCATTTAAAAAATCAACGACGGTTATCTATCGAAATAATTCTCCTGTCCTGGTTGGAACAAAACATTTTATGTTAACTTCTAATTGGTTTCGGTTTTTCCGGGGAAATTTACATAAAATAAAAAAAAAATTAAACCATTGAATTATACAAAAAAAAACAAATCTGATGTAACTAACTAGTCAAGGTTTAAAATATGTAAAACTATCATTTTCTCATGAAAAACTAAATAATAGTAAGGGCGATCGAGAATCAAGAATCGGAGCTGATCAGGTTAATTCGAAAGGATATATACGACATCCTGGAGCTGATTATATCGAGGATCATGTTGATAGTTGCAATACCGAGCAGACCCTGATCTCCACTATTCCTGGTATTTCTTTAAAACCTTATTTGTGTTAAAAATTAAAATAATTAAAAATTATTTAGGCGACGAAAGTGTAATTCTATCCAACAATTCCGTTCAGCCGGCATGGCGATCCAATTATCGTCCAGATGGAGCGGTCACAATGGACGTTAATACAACACATTTGATTAGTTGGGCATTCCAAGTGGCCCGGGGCATGGATTATTTAGCCTCAAAGAAAGTCCTGCACGGCGATCTTGCTGCAAGGAATATTCTACTCTGTGATGATAATGTTGTCAAGATTTGTGATTTCGGATTGGCCAGGACAATGTATCGTAGTGGAAATTACAAAAAGCAAGGTGAGGCGCCGTTGCCAATTAAATGGCTGGCCCTGGAATCTCTTAGCGATCAGACATTCAGTACATATTCTGATGTGTGGTCTTACGGAATTGTCCTATGGGAGTTCTTCTCATTGGCCAAAGTTCCGTATCCTGGAATGGAAGCCGATCGAGATCTGTATGTGAAGTTGAGGGACGGCTTTCGAATGGAGAAGCCTGAATATGCCAATCAAGAATTGTAAGTGATATCCATGTCACACAATAGAACACGTTTTTATACATATTTATTTCAACATTGTAGATACGATGTTATGTTAGAATGCTGGAGGGCAAATCCAGAATCTAGGCCTCTATTTAATGTACTTGAGAAGCGTTTCGCTCGAATGTTAGAAGACGATGTTTCAAATGTGAGTTGATTTGTTTATTTTTTTTCCTCTAAACTTGAATGTAATAAAAACTTCTTAACTTTTTTAACTATTTAGCATTATATTGATCTCAACGAGCCCTACTTAAGAATGAACTCTGAATACCATAAATCAGGAAAAACTGATTATTTAGGACTGATGGGCTGCCCAGATGAAGCTGCCCCCGAGCCACCGCGATACATCAATGGTCATATACTTCCAAATTCTACAAGTAAAAGAAACTTCCCCCCAAATTGTAAAAATAAATATTTTTTAAAACATATGTATTTAATTTCATTGTAGATCCATCAACATCAGATTATTTGCATATGAGTCCAAAGTCTGGAAATGCTATATTCAGTCCACGTGCAACTGATGATTATGTCAAAGCAGAACATTTTAATTTCCCCCAACCAGTTTCACCAACGATATCCAACAATCTGGATAGTCCATCGAATAAGAATCGTAAAAAGACGAATCTTCCGGAAGAAATTCCAATGCTAAAGCATCCGGGATTCGAATCAGAGCCAGAAATAAGTCCAGATCCCCAATCTAGCGTTAAGAAATTCTCAAATCTAAATGCAGATGTGGAAGCTCCATCTGGTCTGATACCAACCGATAACGATAATTATATAAATAGATCAAAAGTCGATATCAATAGTAAATCGTCTACCAAAGATGCATTTAGTAATCCAAGTTATCACATGTTGACGACGGTTAATGAAACGAGAAAATAAATATTAGAATTACAATTTAGTTTTTTATTACAAAAAGAAAAAATATTATATAGAATAAAAGAATGTCTTTAATTATATATACATATATTTTTAAAATTTGAATATAAATTATATTGAATTTTGAGAGAGAGAGACAATTTAGTTTTTTAAAAATTTACATTATTAGAATTGAATAGGATTTTATGAAATTTATATTCGCTTTTGAAAAACAAAATCGCTAATGTAAATGTGTAGTTATCGTGTGTTACTATTATTGCATGAATCTGAATTGTTATTAATATAAGTGATGTGGTTGTACTTTTATACTTAAAGATATTATCCTTTTTAATAAAAAGGTAATTATTGTACAAAAATAAATAACTACTTATTGAATATTTAAATGTTTTAACTTCATTTAACATAAAAACCTTATATTTTTAAAATTTACCAGTTTTATTGGATTTCAGTAATTTTTGTAATGTGAAAGAAGTATTTAAAAAAAAAATGTTGTAGCCAAAATTATAGCAATCAAGACAAATTACTACAATCAATCAATACAAACTGCAATAAATTGTTTTGTCGCAACTGCGAAATAATACGAATTCGAATACACAATGTTACTGGGCAATATTTTATTTTAATGCATCAGCTCGTTTTAAACCAAGTGCAGTATTTGGCTAAATTGCGGTTCCAGCAAAATTTCACGTTATAAGAATAGCATGTAGTCAGGCAAAACACGCCCTTCGATAAATTTTAAAAAAACGTTATTTTGGAACCGCGTTAAAAGAGGTTAATTGAACAATGTGGACCATTTTGTAAGACACTGTTTTCGGTTAGGATCTAGAATGACTTTTTTTCGTTTGCATTTTCTATAAGCTTTATATATTCTGAGCTTTTGTGGTTGGTGTATGGGGTATCTTAAGACTTTTCTTATACGGTACAGTCTGAACAGTAAAAACTCGATTCTATCAGCCAAAATTCGTGGAGTAAAACGTCGATTTTATTATACAGAACAACATTTGTCGATACAAACTACTCTGTTCTTTTTCGACGATCTGACCTATCTTTGTCAACTTGAGAACATTCGCAGGCAAGTAGTGATGAATATCTTAGGTAGACATCCATTACGGATAGGGTTGCCATATGTCATTTTTTTCACCCGGACACCGACCGCTTTTTAAGGTCGTCTGGAGAGGGTCGTTAAATCTGTCTGGGGAACTAGTCAGTTGTGGAGTTTACTTCATATAAGACCTCAAGAAAGACAGATCATGATTTTACTCTTCTCGTACAACTATGAAACTTTCAATTTATGGGCATATTTGACCTCGAAATGCCAAAATTTTTGACCGCGGCGCATTTATCCAATTATAGCGCATGGCTTCTATTAAAAAAATTTGCCTACGGCATACTTCTATTTGTTTATTTTTGTTTGCAAAACTTTTTTTGCCTGAAAAAATATTTCGTAGTCAACTAAAGGGAAGAAAAAAGGAATAACAACAAATGTCTCTCTCTTAAATTTATTATAATCTAATAAATTGTATTAACCCTTAGAAGCACAGAAGAATAGCAAATATTTTTACCCGTGCTGCACATGAAAAAATTTTTTTTTTTGATTTTTTTTCATAGTACCACTTTAATGTTTCATGCAGCAATGTAAGTCGATTTAATAAGAGGTACAATTTTGGTACCACTGTGCAGCATTTTTTACGAAAAAAGTGGTCTATCGCGTGTACCACGAAGCCTGTAAGGGTTAATCATCCTCTATACAGTTGATCTTAAGACATTATTTTAATAAACTTAGCGATGTCCGAGGTTTTGATGGCTATATCCGTGGGTTTTTACGCAATAGTACTAGTGTTCTAACATTTGTTATGGCAACCATAATTAAGGGAGAACATCATAGTAAAATTGTTTTTTTTTTGATTTTTATAAAATCTAGTTACACTACTCTTTAAGGGCTCTCCCCATTGCCAGGATATTTTAGTTGTGATAAAATGTAGGGACACACTTATATAACAAAGGCTTGGTAAGAAAGCGAGAGAACAAAAAAAAGCGTACGTCACCAGGTGTCGCTTTTGTAGTTTATTTTATAGAAAGCGTTCGTCGCCAGGTGTCGCTTTGGTAGATGTAGTTGAACTGACGTACGCTTCCTATAAAATAAACTACAAAAGTAGTCAAAATCTGTCTGATTTTGACATATGCAGTTTCAAAACTTACAATACAATGAATAACAACGAAGGTATTTATATTTATTACATGTTTTGGTGTACAGACTATAATAATAATAATAACCATATTTACAGGTAGGAAATTTGAGATATTAGAGGACATACAGATATGTGATTCGGAGATGCAAATTGAATGTTTTGGACATGGAATACGGTTTAAATTCCTATGATTTTATCCTATAAAACTTTCTATAAAGACTCGTGCCCGTATTCTGTCTTTCCCATTGACAATGACAGCTATCTGTCTCTTTCTATTTGTAACACATTTTTATCGCAACTAAAATATCCTGGCAATGGAGAAAGCCCATTAAGAACATTTTTTTCGACGTGAATAGCATTCTGTTTTTTTTGCATGAATTTTAATGCTATCAAATTGATTTATGCTACATGAAATTGTCTTGATTTATGTTACATAAAATGTTAAATGGACGCATTTTGTGACGAAATTTTTAATTTCCTATTCCAAATGACGAGGTTTTTTTTAAAAAACCATTCTAAGAAAAAAACCATTGCTTTTTTGTCGGTCAGGTTCAAATTTTGTAATTTAATTTTGACCCACTTCAACTCATCCGATTGACTTGAAATGTTGCACACATTCATAACTCCGATGACATTACAATATATTCACTTCGTCCTTGTAAGGATTAGGATAGGTCCTATAAGTATAACGTGATTATCTATTTACTCAAATTTTGCGTAAAAAATCTCAACTGTGGGTTTTTGGGGTTGCTGAATCCGATTCTGACGTTAAGAAGTCTGTAAGGATAATGGACGTGACTATTCGTTTCCTCAAATTTTCGAAATAGAAAATGTCTTTAGTATTCATAAGATTATTCATCAACTCGTTGAACTAATTTGAACCAGCCCTAATTCCTTCAAGCTGCTATAAAATCTGGCCTAAAGCGTACTTGCAGGGCTGGGCACTCACAAAGTGCGATACAGCAATGGAGATTTTAAAAAATTTGTCACATTTTGAATAATTATAAGATTTTTATGTACATATATAGTAAATGTGAGATTTTTTTACTTCCTGTTTCAACAGTTTTTGATAAAAGGGTAATAAGATATCAATAGCACCGATATTTTCATAGCGTTTTTGAGGATACACCTATAGTTCGGTATTGCGTTTTTTGAATAGCGTGTCAGGTTTGAAATACATGGCACACATTGCACAAGAAAATAAGATTGTTGTATTCATGTTTTACAAGATCTAAACCTTATCAAAACCTTTATAACAGTGCTGTCCCTTATAACAGACCATTAAGGTAGAACCTGAATCGTACGTCGATGCGTCCGTCATGCGAGCGTCCGGTTGACAGTTCAATGCGGTGACAGTTGGGTACGGCAACGAATCTGGAGTTAATTCATTGTTTTGCACGTCTTCTATTAGTTTATCGTCGAAACAATTACTTTCAATTTGTTCCATACTTAAATTACTTAAATCGTAAACAAACTTTTTTGCGAAATGACATTTCCGTGCGTTGCCGCATGTAAAAGTAGAAAGTCGACCTACTCTATGCGGTTGCCGCATCGGAAAACGTATTATTAGGGGAGTACTCATAGCAGCCCGTTGATTTTACTCGAACTGTCAACGTGACGGACGCATGACGGACGCATCGACGTACGATTCAGGTTATACCTTTATGCAAACACTGCATTGGGCAAACAAAAATTTCAATTTTTTTTAGCCTAACGTCATTAAGTTTTTGTTGAAATCAAATACAACCTATATATTCAGATATGAAAAATTTGTTACAATTTACAATACATATTTTCTGCGTCTAGTGGGTACATGGATATTTTTTAAATTCTTTTTTAAATTATAAATTTTCTGGCTTATAAAAACTTTTTAAGAATTGCTGAGTGTGAACGCTTATTTCACTTAGAGTTCTACCAAAGAATTAATCTCTTTACCTTTGCTTGTAAGTTAAAAACAAAAAAAAAATTAAAAATAAAAGTCACATTTTTTTCAAATTTTAGCACAGTATGAGTTATTGGTTATATGTGACCGCGTTACATTACTCTCACTTGTTGGCGAAAAAAAAGAATTTTTCCTTTGCAAGAATTTTACTTGGCTTGAAAAGTAACACTTTTGTGCTGTTTGAAGCCTTTCATTCAGTTTTTGCTTATAAAGCACCCAATTAACATATAAAAAGGGTCACTTACTTTCGTCTCCCTACAATTCTTTTGGTATCTCATCTCCCTTGTTGTCGTCAAGTGACGTTAAGATTTGTCCTTTTGGTGGTGCTATACGCGCTCGTTTCAAGTACTAGAACTTCTCAAATGTCGGTTCTTCTTTCCTTATAAACTCTTCCACTTAACGATTAGTCGCTATTTAGCATAAAATTGTAATTATGGTAATTTTCTAAATATTATAACAAAGTGTTTTTATCTCAGCTTCTTGTCGGTGACTCTTCCATTATAACTACTCACCAGCCATTGACTATACGAATATGTGTGTATAAAGTATTTTGTATAGTTTAGATTGTTGTACATTTGTATATTTTCTGCATGTTTCTATTAAAAACTACATACAATTGTACAAAGTCTACGTATGTATGAATCCTGATATTATCCTTACTGATGATGAAAGCTGTATAAAAGTTTTGTATGTGAATATTACGCTGAGGTTTTAGTAATTTGGTCAGGGTGGATAAGAGTCTTCTTTAGCTTTAGTCGCCTACATAGAGTTTCGGTATTATCTGCCAGCGAATTTCAGCGGAAAATTATTAACTATTGCACATTTATACAACGTACATATAGCCAGTAACAATCATAGAACATTTTATATATCTACACTATAAAGGCAGACACATAGATTTTTATACATAAATACTTTTGACATTACGGTAACGGCAATGGAAAGGGTGAGACAAATAACAAGGCTAGGTATATGTAAAAAGCTTTATACACAAAATATAATTAAGTTAACTCCACTAAGCTTTTATTACATTTTCTCTAGTTTCAGCTGTGGTAAAATGCAATGAAAGTGATTGTTAAGGAAATTAAGAAAGATATGCTACTATAGAAGGTACGTATACTGTATACCTACTTGTAGTATGGCAAAATTCTACAACAAAAATTACCCAAATGATCCATTAAATGTTTTTTCTCTCTCGCAGGGATGAATTTCAATCAAAACAAAATTTAATTTAATTGGGTGAGTTTATTAAACAAATAATTTTTTAATTAAATTAAGTTCATGCGAGATATATTTCGTTAGCTGTGAAAATTATCGGAAAAAATCGCATTTTTTAACAATAAACCATTTGATATTTATTGCAAATTTGAATCCTGTGCCGAGTGCTCCAGGAATATTTTACCAGGAATTTTGAAAACCGCTCAGTTTTGCTGCCATTATCTGTGATTTTCTTGTACTAAACTTCAGATTTTAAAAAAAGTAAGACATGAATTGATGTTAAATGCTATTTTGAGTGTTTTTTTAAACTAATGGACTGTCTACAAAAAAACCGTCACGTTATTTTCGAACTTTTGGGACTCCTCGTCAGGTTTTTTCGAAATTTTTTGTATAGACTGTTGAACCACCTACCGCAGACTCCCTTCCGCTTAAAAGTATGACGTATTTTATTAACAGCCCCTAAAAGAATTTGATTAATATTTTTATTCTTTCATTTTTCATTAGTATTTGTTTTTTTAATTTTTAGTCGCTCAACCCCCTCGTTTCTATTTTGACATCTTCAGCGCTTTCATATGCAAATCGTTTAATTTCTTCATTCTTGCGGATTTTCTTTTTAATTAAAACTCATATTTCACGCTTCTAAGTACGTTTATGTACCATGGTGGTTCCAGTTAATTCCTAGAAGGCAAATTATTTTCAGTTTGTAGATAGAAATTCCAGTAGATTTACAATTATGATGGTACATATGACGTTGTTATTAAATATGGGCTAAATTACACATGTTTATAGGGTTTTACGTATATGAAGAGAATGTATAGTAATTTATAATATCTGGTACAACATTCTGATGCTGGTATATCAATTTTCTTAAATTTGGATAGTGAAAACATGTAAATGATTTTTTTTTATGATGTGATTATTTATTTTATGTGGTAGTTAGCTGAATAAACTCAAGCGATTATTTAGAACTAGGATTAATGTGTCTTTTACATCTTCTAGAATGGGGAGTTAAATAAACAAACAACTATGTATGTTTCTTTAAAAGATGCTCTAATATCCAAAAGATAAATATTTTTTTGCCATATTTTTCGTATATTAAACAATTTTGTTTCAAGTATTTTAAGATGGATTTCCTGTTACAGAAACATAGCCAAAGCGATTTTCATGTGTTTTTACAAAAGTATAAATTCACAAAGGATCAAAGGAGATTAATACCTACATTTTTTCCGCCCACGAAAAATACTCGCTGTTGGGGGAGTTTCAATTTATAACGTGATAAATGATATTCAAATAAATATTAATATTCGCTTTTTATGTCAAATAGACATCAGATTTGGTTTCTCATTTGACAGAAATAAAAAAAAAATATCTTTAAGTACTTATTTTTAAAATTTTAAATTCTTATAAGCTTTTATTTTTTTAATTTTTTGTTTTGGTTTAAAACTTGTAACCCACTTTTCATACGCTTCGGTATATCTGTTTGCCTTGGAAAGAGGAGTCCTAAAGCATTGTTTCAAATATAGAAGAAAACATAAGACAACAATATACCATAACAATATGGCATTTTGGAAGGTTAACTTAGCCTTGCATTTTACGGAAAACGAATCTGCGTAAAATTTCAAGTCTCTAGCTCAATCCGTGCGCCCGCAATCCGCGCCACAGACAGACAGACAGACAGACGGACGGACGGACGGACAGACGGACGGACATACAAAATTCAATTTTTTTTTATCATTCTAAACACACTGGTGTAATTCATTTTTGTGTGTGATGACGGGATCTTGGCGTTACAAACGGTAAGGCAAAGTTAGTATACCCTTTGGTTTCACCATACGGGTATAAAATTGAGAAAAATGTATTAAAAAGATTTTTTTTTGGTGTTGTGGAATCAGAAATGAAACAAGAAAAAAAATACGAAAAAAAATTTAAAGCTTGTGATTTTATCTTGTTGTTATTTCCGATTCACAATGGCCAAAAAATATTATTATTTTTTATCCTATTAATATCTGCATTTTAGTATGATTTTGTTTTTTTATTTTATGTCTCGATTAGGCATAAATCGCGGCTTTTTTAATTGCCTGCCGTTAAAATGGGTACTTGCAGACATATTTTTTCCGAGCATTTTTGCCCAAGATATTAAAAAAGTTGTGAAAAATTCTACCTCCAGTGGACATTTTAATGGCAGGCCATGAAAAAAATCGCAATTTTTGTTTGATTGTGACGAGGTATGTATAACAAGCAGGGCACCAATCATGTATTCCGACGCGTCTCTGTCTTTCGACTTCGACGCAGCTTTTAACTCTTGACTTCGCCATATCAGCAGCTTCAAATTTCCTGGAGTGACAGTCAGAATCACGTTTCGATTCATAGTGACGATTCCGCGAAATTTCAAGCTGCAGATATGGCGAAGTCAAGAGTTAAAAGCTGCGACGAAGTCGAAAGACAGAGACGCGTCGGAATACATGATTGGTGCCCTGATTTTTATAAGCTAATATTAAATTATCCCACGCTTTTTCGAATTCATAAAATTTATTGAATTTCTCCAATTTATTTACACAATTGAATTTCTCTAATTTATCAGTGCATTCTTTTAAACAACCAGAGTGCAATTTATTGTATAATATTCGCCATATGTTTAAAATTAAAACTCCAAGAGATAAAATTATCAAAAAAATTGTTTTAACAATTGGTAGCCAATAAGGATGCTATTTAAAAAAAAATTGATAAAAACATGGCAAATTTCCATATTAAAAAATTACTTTGCCATCATCGAACACAAATTATCATTTATTTTCCAAGCATTGATCAAAAAAAAAAAAAAAAATGAAACATGCAATTTTTGTTTTTTTAATAATTTTCTCGATTGATCAATGAAGCATATGAATTCACATGGTTTATAAAATGTATAAATATGTGCCGTAAATTTGATATTCTCAATTTGTAATAATGAGTTAATATAAATATGAAAAAGCTTCTTACGTTATGAAATACAAATTGACAATCATCGCTTTTCAGGGAAGTTATACCAAATATAAATAGCAGAAAAATCAGAAACGAAACTTGTGTGTATTCGTCGTTGTTTTGATTTTGTTCCAATTTATTTTATTTTTTTTTCGTTTTTCGTATCATGGATTTCAACCAAACGTAATCGTGTGTAAATATACGAGTATATATCGTGATTGGATATACAAACACCTACGATGAATGGGATTCGCCTCCTTTACTATATCTATGAGGACGTATAACGAGAATCTATATTAGGTATTTTGTGGCTATGTTAGAAAGTAAAAAGCTTACATAGCATAATTTTGTTGACGTCGATGGGAATGTCGAATGCGTTGGCGGCAGCATAGTATATGGATTATTATTTGATAGACATCTTAAAAGTTTATATTTATATATAGGGACAGAAGAGTATAGAAGTGCATACATTATTTCGTATACATGTCCATATAAAACATATATATACAGCGATAAGCTATCGGTATATGAATTCACGTAGGGCATGATTGTAGGTAATCTAATTCGAATTATACAAGTTCCTTCTCATGACTAGGAGTGAGGTCATATAATCTATTGAACGATAAGATCTTCCCAATATCGGCTTTTGAGGGGGTATTGCTGTAAAGAAATTGATTTTTTATCTTCATTTATTTGCTCGATAATTGAAAAGGGATCCATTGTATTAAGGTAAAACGACATATGTGTACAAATAAATTAATTAAATTTAAATAAAATGTTGATAGAAAATTGTCATTTAATAAAGTCGATGTTGTTAAGTTGGGGTTTTCAATATTAACTGCGGATGAATTAAGTCAGATTTAGAAAGCATTATATTTTTAGTAACATTTAGATTAAGTTTAATTTTCATCCTAGAATTTTCGGCCATTAATCTTACATCCTGTGTTATTGTGACATGACATCACGTGAATTTGACATGGTACAGTAATCCCTCCAACTGCGCGGTAGATACTTTCCACAAAAAAGAGCGCGCAAACCGAAACCGCGCACTGCGAAACCTACTTTGTATGGAATTTTGGGGTTAGGAACATCGGTTAGGAACGAAAATTATAAAAAAAACCGCGCAGTTGCGAAATTTTTACCGTGCAGTTGGAAATTTTGGTATTAAAACTTAACCGCGCAGTTGCGAAATCGCGCAGTTAAAACCGCGCAGTTGGAGGGATTACTGTATTTAACTATCCACTTGAAATGATTTTCTTGTTACTTTCCTTTTCTATAGAAGGAAAGTACTGTATCCATGACGGAGACCGTCTCGAGAATGGGGGCAGATAGAAACATTCTGATCTGCACGAAATCCGAGTCAGGAAAAGTTATGCGGATATCCGTGCGTCTGATTGTCGGTCTAGTGGTTTGTCGGTCTGTTGGTTTGTTCGTTTTACGTATCTTAAATAATTCGAGAACGCTTTGAGCTGTCGGTCTGTTTGTCTACCCAGAACGCGTTGAGCTAGCGAAATGGGTTTTACGAAAATCGTAGTTTTCTATCAAGTTTTTTTTTTTTTATAGTTCCAGTAAGAGCTTAGGGGAAGACCCTTTAATGCCGAAGCACAGCTCAGGATGGTCGGAAGGACAAAAGGAGATGTCGGTGTATGTTCTCCTTGAACTTCTGCTGGTTATAGTCCTGGGGGAACACATTGGATGGTAGATTGTTCCAAAGTCTTGTTGTTCGCGGAATAAAAGAACTCCTAAACTTTACTGTACGAAAACGGGGAGGCTCAAGAAAGAAGTCGTGTGCGCGTTTAGTTGCGCGAGAGGGTCTAGGGAAAACATACCATGGAGGAATAAGTTGGGAAATTTCGGTGGAACATTTCCCATGAAAATATCTATAGAATATGCTGAGTACCCCAACAGAGCGACGATGCTCGAGAGACGGTAATAAATCTGTCAAAGCTTGGTCTCCAATCAATCGGATTGCACGTTTTTGAATTCGGTCCAGCAGTTGCAGGATAGTTTTTGGGGCTCCAGCCCAAATGTGCGAAGTTTTGAAAAAGTAACAATGGATACCTACCATACAATTTTTTTTTTGAATAAATACAGTTTTTAAAAAAAAAATCGAAACCTATGCGCTTTTGGGAAAGAATGAATTTAACAAAATTTAAAGGATATAAAATTTTCCACATTTTTTGCTTTAAAGGTTTTTACGTGTCTCTAACGGTCCTCAAGATATTTGAAAAAATCAAATTTTTTTAAACCCTAAATCTTTTTTTATGATCTGGCAATGCTAAAACGTCAGTCAAGGTTTACATTTTTATCATGGTGAAGTTCACGAACGAGCAATGCCACACAGTTGGTCAAACAATTGATCTATTGAAGGTGAAGTTTGGTAATCGTGTAATCTCGAGAAATGGTCCGGTCGAATGGCCACCTCGCTCAGGCGATTTAACGCCGTTGGATTTCTTTTTATGGGGTTATGTTAAGTCGTTGGTTTATGCCGATAAGCCAACAACGTTAGAGGAGCTCAGGAACAATATCGAACGCGAAATTGCCAACGTTCCGGCCGATATGTGTGGAAGAGTGGTGGAAAATTGGCTCCAAAGAATCAATCAGCAAACGTGCTCGCGGTGGCCATATGAACGACATCGAATTTCATACTTAAATGTAACATGTCCACTACACCTGGAATAAATTTCAGCCCGATATCTCAATTATTCTGTGTTTTATTTAAATACAAAATTGTTATGTCCTTATTGAAAGACCCGATATTACAGAGGAATGTTTTGTGTTAATCCCACACTCAGAAAAATGTCCAGGTCAACTTTTTGTCAGGTTAACTCTGACCTTACAGAGGTGTCTGTAAGCCAGCTAGTGGTCAGAATTAACCTATCTAAGGTCAACTCGTGCAGCTCCCAATGCCCTACTTCACCTGCTGGTGGCTTTATTTCAGAATTTCTCCGACCACAGGTCAACTCAGTTTTACTTGCCCACATGCAGGCGAACGTGCGCCTGCCCGAGGCCAATTACGCCGTATGTAGGTCGTCGAGTTAGCCTCCATTTTTCTGAGTGCAACTGATATTAATTTGTATTGGTTTAATGTCTAACAAACTTCTCACTTTATATTTTTCCTAGTGTATGTAGAGAAATGTAAACAAAGTAATTTTGCGATGAAACACGGATAAAGATTGAGAAAAGATTGAAGGAGAAGTTAGATGCTAAATATAAAACAATAGTAAGATAGATAAATTAATTCAGCAAAACATTTGAAAATATACAGTGAATTTGATATTATATTGTTTTCCCCGTTTCAGCATAAGGAATTTTCTTTTAGTTCGTTTGAAATTGATTTGATGACTAGAAAGAATGGAGTAAATGGTAGAGTAAAATCATTGAATTTTCTTCCAACGCAAGGATATGTGATGTTGGTCGAAAGCATATCTAATTTTTGATTTCTTATTAAGTCATCAACAAAGGATAGAAATAGCTTCAATATAAAACAATAATAAACAGCTCATACCACTAGCATTGTTTACAAGAGAGCCTTCTATTGCCCTAAGGTTCCGGGAAATAAAAACAAATTTTAAATGGAAGAAAATTCCTTGCGCGTCTTATTCCATGCGAAACAGACAACTGACTAATTCAATTACAGCGGAGGCACCACAGACAGAAAAAGGCAAGTATTATACAACTGGATGAGGAACAGAAAACTGGCTGGAAAAAAAGCATTCGAAACGACCGGCGAAAAGGATACGAAACGAATAATAAAAAAAAATCATACCAGTATGATACGAGTATATACGTAAACATATACGTAATCAGAAACAACACAAGGAACAAGAGCAGGAGCAAGTAGCAGCCAATTCAAATTCCAAGGCAATAAAGAAGGGCATATAAAAGTAAAATAAAAGTAAAGTGAACCCCTTTTATCAAGATTAGCCTGGAGGTTATGTTATTGTTACGAAGCCAACTCAAGCCAAGTCAAGCCGAAGCCAATCCTAAAGCCAATCCAGGACAAGTAAAATAGAGGCTAACGGCAGCACAATACACCGCGCACCGCGTCGACAAACTGGGAATACTCTATGATGGTTCAGATCTCATCGTGTCAGGAGGACTTCTACAAAAAATATATAAATGGGGTCTGAGGGGGTTGCACAAAAAAAAATGGTTAAAAATACAAACAAGAGCAATTCTTTAACGGTTAGCTACTAAATAGCTTTATAATATACCGCAGAACAAGGAGTCCTGGAAGCATATCTTTTACGCTACCAGCTACCAACCACCAACCACCAACCGGCAAAAATGTTTCCCAAAAACAAAAAACCAAAAAGCAAAAAAAAAGAAGAAAAAAATTATATCCCGAAAATAACACCAACAGGAATCTTGTGAATTCCCTTTCCCTAAACGCCAGTTTCAAATTCACACACAATACCGGGAAAACGTCTCATAGTCTTCTCTCTTTGGTGGTTTTTTTCCGTTAAACAAATTTTTTTCCAGATATTTTGCAAAATCTAATACTGAGGCATGTAGTAGCTTTTTAGCATATCTCCAATCTAAATGTTCAAATAAACACCATGTTCGGGCTTGTTACAAACCCATAAATTTTTTCCTTTTCCACCACTTTTCCGTTCTTGCTCGCCTTAAAATCACTGAATTCACAAACAAAATAGCAAAAAAATGGCATCATTGAATAATTTTTTTTTCTTTCGGATCCTGCATAATTTCCAATTAAAATTAAACTGCGATAAAAAATCAATCAAGCGCATTTGTTTTGAAATTTTGAAAAAATTATCGTTTTTTTTCAAATTTATGAAAATTCTACTAACAATAAATTGATGACAATAATACCCTAGGTGATGAATTCATTAATTTTATCCTGCTGGTTTAGTATTTAGTAGGTAGACTTAATGGGGTTACAAAAATGATTTATCCCATCGTAGGTGTGTAAAATGATTTTAAGGTCGTGTTCGTGCATTGGTATCAAAATTGTCTCTATTGTGTTAAGGCCTGTGTCCACATGGAAGTTTATTTGCAGAAGTCCCTTCCAGAAGAGATTTCTGGTGTCACAACTTCTGGAAGTTCACTTGCAGTGGGAAAAAAGTCTCTGCTAGAAGCGACTTCTGCAAATAAACTTCCATGTGGACACAGGCCTTAAGAATGTTTTTAAGATATTAGATGGTATTTTGATAAATGCAACTATAAAAAAATAATGTGAAAATTTTGGATCAGTCAAGGAAAGCCTATGATTTTGTGACTTTTAGCCCTTTCCCTTAGCTTTATCAGCCAGGCAGCTTTTGAGTCAGGATTTCAGTCCAAACAGAGTATAAGTAATAAAATTACCCCCAGATATTAATTTCAAAATACTGCCAGCCTGGCAACTCGTTGCTGGGTGAGGGCAGCCCGCTGACGTGGTTGCAAGGGAGATAAGGCGTCTGTACTCGTAAATAAGTAGCCAAACCGGCAGCAGGCCACAAGCTTTACCTGTCTTGCAGCGAGGGGGCACGGCAGCGGGTTCGCCGATATAAATGGCAGATTGAAATTAATTGTGCTAATAGTAAATAAAAGAGTGTAGTTATAAGAGTTAGCGATTTTGGAAATAAAGTCAGGGCACCAATCATGTATTCCGACGCGTCTCTGTCTTTCGACTTCGACGCAGCTTTTAACTCTTGACTTCGCCGTATCCGCATCTTGAAATTTCGCGGAATCGACACTATGAATCGAAACGTGATTCTGACTGTCACTCCAGGAAATTTGAAGCTGCTAATATGGCGAAGTCAAGAGTTAAAAGCTGCGTCGAAGTCGAAAGACAGATACGCGTCGGAATACATGATTGGAGCCCAGGATTCACTTTTGGGTTAGATTTTTCATTTATTTCTACTAATTTTTCGACAGCGTAGGGAGGGGGGGGGGGGGTTTCCTAGAACCCGACGCCTTCCAAAGCCGGACATGCCGGGTGCAAAGGGAAATTCCGCTATAGAAATGTTCCACTATAGCGGGCTGCAAAAGAAAACAAAAATTCGCCACAAATTACATGTTTTTCCTGGACGACTTATGTTTACGGGAATCGTATTTCGTTTGGAATAAACCAAAGTTTCTTTACCTCAATGATAATTTGTTCACCATAACATAGCAATGTTTAAATGGCTAAATTTTTTTATCTGCCAAGAAAATACGTCACCCCAATTTTGGATTTTTAGGGCCGTCTCTCCCCCTCACTAATTTTTGTATGACGTTTTTAGAGCGTCGTCAAACTACTGTACACAGCCCTCCACCCTAAAAGTGTATCGTATTTTAAGTGAAATATCATGTTTACCGAAAACAAATTTCGTTTGGGACAAATTAAGTTCTGTTTATGTTTCCGCACAAACATATTATGTTGAATGAGTTTAGCGGCCTGCACTGATTTTTTGAATCCTTAATGCGGCCAAATTTTTTTCGGTATTAAGATGGTGTATAAGTTTTGGGAAAGAAATTTCTCCAAAGTTTACACGCCATCTTTTAGATAATGTTGGTAATAATATAATTTATTTAAATAATATCTTTTACTCGATTTATTTTTATTAATAAGTTTAATAATCTACTTGGTGTTTTTATTTAATGGAAGGATCGTCTTAGTGGTCCCATCTCTCTTAATTTATTCGTACGTGTTCAAGTAATATATCAATTATAATATCAAATCAGCATTTAGCCCTTAGTTATATGGAAAAATTCTCACGCGTTTTACCGCAATAATCACTCCTACATGCTGTGAGTTACAATACTAGGAAAAAAAACCAGCCCTCTTAAATCATAAATAAATTTCAAAACATGTACAAAAAGCATTAAAACAAACACACAATTTTGACATGACTTTGCACCACTCAGTGTTCGGAATGAAGACTGGTGTAGTGAGGGGGGGAAGGGGAGAGGGTGGGAAGGGGAGAGGGGGGGGGACGGGGGAGGTAAGTTGGGCTGCTTATGGGGGTTGTTTGTTTCAATTGCTAAGAGTCTGGTGAATGTTTGTTTCATTCTATATTTCTATATTGGGATATTTCTGGGGTTGGGGCGTTTTTTAGAATGGAATGAGAAGGACATAATGTCTATAGACTAAGACGCTATGAAGCGTAGAAATTATTATCGCAGGAATCTCAGGAGTAATCCGAACAATGTTTCAGTTTTAATTTCAACCAAAAGCTCAGGTGCTCCAAACTTTGTAAAATGTATAAAATATAGGTATAGGTTAATATGACGATATTTAGCAGGTGTAGATTGTTGGTAAGTATATCCAGGTAAGAATTATACACATCGGTCATATCCTAAATGTTGTTGTTGTTGTTGTTTCTGTTGCCAATTCTTTTGTGTTGTTGTTGTTGATATCTCTGTTGTTGTTGTCGTCGTAGTAGTAAGTAGTGATTGTTGTTGCTAGATGTTATTTTATTTTTCAAAACAGCGCTCCTCTTCCTATTTTTCAATTTAGCACCAACAGAAATCGTAAAGCTTAATGAGGCACTGTGGGCGAACAAGGTGATGTTTAATAAAACAAGGTAGGAACAGCCACTTCGTGACCTGAATTTTTTTCCGGTCGTTCCCGGTTAGCTTTTTCTGGTGGTGTATTTTACCAGTTCTTCAAAACTGTTCTTTTTTTCGGGGTGAATTATCAGTTTTGTTGGATATAACACGAAGTCTCCGCAATGGTGGCATTGTATGCTGAAAGCTGATGCAGGAAACGTTTCTATGTCCTGGAATTTTATTTGAGTTTTGCCGTGCTGTATTTTTAATGTTCTACATGTCCGACTATAGATCGGATATGTGATAACCTTTACTTGCAGTTACTTGCAAACATGTTAATTTTTTATAAATACGGTCGATAAGTTATGTGCATTTTGTCTATTTGTACACATTATCGTTTATGGAGATACTGCTATTGATTTTGTTAAGTTAATATTGCAATGTTCATGAATTCAGTTTGAATTGGAATCGTAAGTACATACGAGTATAACAAGCTAAATAATGTTTGTGAATGGCTTGTAAAATGTTTATTTTTCTAATATGTTTTTATCGAATGGTGTTAAATGCGATTAAATCCTGGTTACTGATTTTTTAACTCGAAGTCAAGCTTTTTATTTGATTTGGGAAACCTCAATAGTACCCCATAATTTTTACGATATGACGATTTTAAATTTTTAACATTTAAACTGATAAACGTTTTTTGATAGCCGGTAAGTTAGATTTTTGGGTACGATTTGATTGCGAAAACGGCTTGAAGGGCTGCATACAAAATGCGTCCCTCTAAATTGAGCCTTTACGGATCCCTGCGCTCGGGACCAGGAGTGATATTCCGTAACTTGTTTCAAGCGTTTGTTTCGAGTTAGAAGAACAAGAAGTATTCGCTGTCTCTGTTTTGACCGACATAAATGACAGAGAGGAACCGAGATAGCGAATACCACTTTTTCTTCTAACTCGAAACAAACGCTTGAAACAAGTTACGGAATACCACTCCAGGTTTTGAGATTTTTGTACATAGTTTAATTGGAAATGTTCCACCGAAATTTCCCAACTTATTCCTCCACGATAGACCCTCTCGTTCAGCTGCACGCGCGCACGACTTCTTCCTTGAGCCTCCCCGTTTTCGTACAGTAAAGTTTCGGAGTTCCTTTATTCCGCGAACAACAAGATTTTGGAACGATCTACCATCCAATGTGTTTCCCCCGGACTATAACCCGCAGAAGTTTAAGGAGAACATAAACCGGCATCTCCTATTGTCCTTCCGACCATCCTGAGCTGTGCTTCGGCATTAAAGGGTCTTCCCCTAAGCTCTGGCTGGAACTATAAAAAAAAATTCGTCTTGGGGATTTAATCGGGAGCCCTAAAGGCTCAACTATGATAGACATAAGAGCGCATATGTAAATGTCAAATTCCCAACGAATGTTGACATACATAGCTCTCATCATAAAAGCTAATCTTCATTTTACCTCAAGTGGAAATTAATATGGCCACAATATTATTAAATTCACACTAAAATTTTAATTTATGTTCACTATTTACATATGCCAGTTCCATTTGTGTCGAATTATTCATGCTTAACGAAAGTTTAACGAAGGTTTGAAAGTGGCACATGTCTATTGTGGGTAATAACATTGACTTTCTTATTCTGGAAATGACATATGCAGCTACATATGCGTTCTTATGTCTATCATAGTTGAGCCTTAAGACTTTGGAGAACAGTACAGGAAAATTTATTTAACAACCCTGTTACTATTTTTTCTCTGTGTAATGTATCTGGGCCCTTTCTTTTTTTTTTAAAAAAACCCCAACAATTGTTTGTGCCTGGAAATTTTAAAATAATGAAAGTCTCTATTTTTGCACCTCAGGCAATTTTGTTTTTTTCCAAACAGGAAAAAACTTTCGGGGAAAAATCGCTGCAAGCAGAAAAAAAATGCGGCGCAGGCGAATTTTTGTGTGTCAAAACTACCGCTGAATTGACATCTTCAACCTTCATTTTTTGTCTCTCTCGTGATTTGATAAAATTCATATCCGGCTTAGTAGTTATTTTGACATCATCCCTTAAAGGCAGCGTTCGGAGTCGCTATCCTCGCCACCCTCTCAGCACTGCGCTTCATTTTCCCCACCAAGTTATAAGTTTTAAATTTCTTATTTTTTCCACAATTTTTTCAGTTTTTGCACTTTTTCACTGTAAAAATCAAGTTACAAAAATAGAAATCTTCAAATTGTTTTGGAAAAGCAAATCCTGTTTATGAAGGGTATGAAGTTCATTGAATCGTGTTTTTCAAGATAATAATTTCGGACACTTCCCACATTCAGGAGCATGTAATAACTTTTAAATGTTTTCCGTATGTGTGACGACTACGTATTAGAGTTGATTTATTTTTATTATAAATGAAAATTATTGTTCTTAAAATAAATGGGGGGATCAGAATTTGCTTTCTTGGAATGGGGTATAGATATATAAGACTCTGTAGAAACGATGATGGTTTTTGATGGGATATTTGGCAAATGGAGAGAAGTGAAGTAAGTTGAGGCGTACGGGTCTAGGAAAAGAGATGACTTGACGACACGTCTTTTTGCGTTCGGTCACTTGAGAAGCAATAAAATTTTTATTTATTGGCATTTTGCTCTGGTCAACCGTAAGAAATTATCAAACGTCCAATAAAACCCAGAAATTGCTCTAAACGAACATCAATCTAAACATATCGCCCTCAACGGATATATCAAATAATATTCTAACCATATATAGGTATACAATTTCCGTTATTAGATACATCTAGACTTTATATATAAATATAGTCAATGAAACATAAATATAGATAGGTGGCTAGCTATCTACAGTATATAAGAAGAGGAGGAGTATAATGTCTTTTCAGAGATAGATTGAAGTTGGACGTATTTGAAGTTATCGTGTAATAACTCCTTCATTTTTAAGAAGGCCTTCGGGAGGCGGCCCCCAGCCATGGACAACCGTATGTTGCATGTAATAGTGAATGACATTGCTAGCGAGCCGTCTCATATAATTTCTTATCTACTTTTTATGATCGGAAAGGATCAGGACGCTTCTAGAAATTTGAAATAAACGAAACAAACAGTTGATGGTCGATTTTATGGTATCACGTTTTACTTGGGATATTTCGCCTATACGAACTTATTTCTCATCATCGAATGTGGTAGACTCCAAGGACTCCACTTGATGTCTTTTTATCCTTAAGGGATGATGCATATATGTATGAAATTCAAAGAAGTGAAACATTTTCAACGAATTGGGTCCACTTTCACGTTTCATTCTTTACCCCTCTTACACGCTTCTTCCCATCCAGGGTTCGTGTTTTTGTTGTTGATGTTCTGCTGGTCATTGTAAGACGGTCTTAAAATGAGGATTGTGAACACGAAAAGTATGGAAATTTTCGAGATTTCGCTTAACCCACAAAAACCTCTTTTGTAAACTCAGCAAATTGGAGAACATGAATTTACACCTGAATGGTAGTAAATCGATTGCAACATTTGTATCCATGTTGTAAAAAAGCTGTTTATTTACGATATGGTATGATACCTGTTCTTGGCTTTTATGTCGGAATTTTCGGATTGTGGAAAATACTTTGATAAATTGTTTGAATTTTATCTTTATTATGATTAGAAGATTGACTTAAGAGGGGAACCAATATAAAGCGTTTTTAAGAGAGTGAACAAAACTTTACAATTTTTTAATTTTCAGTGCGATTTTTCCATAGACCAGTGGTTTTAACATTTTTTTTTCTCGCGGTTGTCTTTTTCGAAATTTGGAATTGAAAAAGCAACAGTGACCGCCTTTTCTGACTATGGTCGATCAATTAAAAGATTATTCTAACACTTATATATTACTATACGCCGCGGGTACGAAATTTGCAAAGAAAAATGCGCCGCAGGGGAAAATCTTTACTTTAATTTTGATAAAATATCATTGAAGTTTCTTAAACTTGAAAGTTGATTTTATAAAAAAAAAAAAATGCGTAGCGTACATCACCATTCCACTAAAAATGTTTGGCGATTCTGAGGAGATCATGACCAGTGTTGTGACTCTACGCGTAGACTTTAATTGTCTACACTTCAGTGTAGACAATAGCGTAGACAATAGATTTGGGGTAGACAATGTAGACATTGGCGTGTAGACAATGCCGACTTTGCGTAGACAATTTAGACTTTCTCATATCTGTCAAAACAAAGTCATCTGTGAGTCATATATCTAATACTATACTATATAGAAAATGGCCAATTACAAACGTGCTAAAGACTAGAAACAAACGTGTTTTTCGAAAAAATTAAACAGATATTCTTAAATGAGCAAAGAATCAGTGTTTTTTATTAAATATATTGAAAAATGTGTTATATTGAAAAATGTATGAAGCAAAAACGTTTTAGAATTCAATGTGATTTCATTGCAAAAATTAAAAAAAGCCGCTTAAATTGCATGTATAGAATTAGAATTGCCATTAAAGTTTGCTTCGAAGTTCTCATCTACAGCATTTGGCGATTGCTTCCTGGAAATTGTGCTTTATTATGTTAAAATTAATTGAAGAAAATGAGATTTTAAAACTAAATCAGCTATCCTTTATTTGATTGATTGTCTACATTGTCTACACGTAGATAATAGACCATTGTCTACAGTAATAGTCTACGCGTAGACAATGGTGTAGTCTACATCACGTAGACTACGCGGCATAACACTGATCACGACCTATCGGGTTGTGAAAAGGTGCCAAAGACTATCAAAAATACGATAATAACAAATAAGGTTTCAAACATCAAACAGCTAAGCTTTAATAGTTAAAAGAAAACCAATATTTCATTTTATTTTTATTAGTGTTTAAAATGATTTACACTAGAATTTTCGGTGTTTTTTCTCTATTACGCGTTGTTCTAATTTTGATTGAATGAAAATAATTGTGATTGCGAATTTCTAATTATTATCATGTCAAGGATTGCAGTTTTTTCGCTCATAGTGGACAATAAAAGAGATCTGTTTAAAAATCGAATATAAAACAATTCGCATTTTGCCTATATTTAAATAAGTTTCATTCAACTCGTATGTCAATAAATCCTTTTAAAAATCTGCAAATCGTGTATTCGCAATCAAAATTCAAATCGAAATTAAAAAAAATCATATACACATGCATATGCGTTCATGTGCTAGTTTTGCTGAATAAATTGGAATGAAGTGGAAATTGTTGTTTATTAAGGTGTGTATTTGCAGGTTTTGTGGAAATTTCATTGAATCAATGCAATAACGGGTAAAATATCACTCAAATTGCTTTCAATATCACGATAAACAATTGTTTATGTGGGGCGATATTTGTGCACTTTACACCCGAAATCGCAGTACCACAATTCGAAAATAAAATTAAATGCCAATGCAACTATAGCCAAAGCAAATAAAATATCGGCAACAATTGAATTCGCATGAAAGCTCATGGTTCATATTGGATCAAAGTGGTGGTGCCGTTAACAACGGGAGGTGCTTTAATCATATCAAATAGACCGGAGGCGAAGGTAATAAAAAGCTATTCAAAGCTTTTCAAAAAATGAAAATAAAGAGCAAAAGGGGCACAAAAAACATCCCGCGTCATAATCGGTGAAAAAATTCGAAAAATAAATAATTTGAAAAACAACCCCTTCATTGAATTTAATGGGCTTTTGGGTAAGGTCCGGTGTGTGGTCCACATCTGAGGAAATTTAATTTCGTGAAACTTGCTTGATATCCTCCAGGACATCGGGTAAATGTCATCGGAATCTGGAGGTAGATAGCGTAGCTGTTCCTGTTTCTGTTGTTGTTGTTGTTGTTGTTGTTGATGCAGACCTGATGAAGCTTGAGTCCTGGACAATTTCAGGATCTAGGATATAGTTTTATAGAGTATTTGATGTGTGTTGTATACCCAATCCACTTTCAAATCTCGTTTCCCATGCTATTCTTGTTCGTTTCCCATTCCAGTGGAGTATCGAAGAATTTTTCGGGATATCGTAAAGAGTGGTGATATATCCCAATCTAGATGGAGTCACATAACATGAAGCAAGCCAAATGACAACAAAAACTTTTTATTATTGAGTTTCGTTTCGATCAGGTAACACAATTTATTGTTTTTCATTGGATTTTTTTTTCGTTTTTCAATCAAATCGAATCAAAGTGAAGGCAACAAAACCGAATTTGCTGAAAAAATTGCCAATAATATATATACATAAAAGAAAAAAAAATCAACGAATAAAATTGAATCAATTTTGTCGTTTCGCAGTTCCTTGCAGGCCAACAAAACCATGACCGTCTTTGTTTTATTGATTCAAAATAATTTTTGACGAGATTACTTTTTTTTCTGTTTTGGTCCCATCAGTAAATCTTAGCGATATTGGTTAGTGGGAAATGTTGTAAGATTGCAACATATTTCCACTGTTCGATTTTATTTGCCCGAAATTTAAACGAATTAAATTGGTTTAAAATGTGGTTAACACGAAATAACATTTTCTTATTGAGAAAAATATCTCGGTTTGTTGAATCGTAAAGTTTTTAGTAGAAAATGAAATAAAAATGGTTTGTAAATATGGAATTTTGCTGAAAAATGCAAACTGTAACAAAATAATTCACCATTTTGTCGAAGATACTTAAAAACCATTAAACGAAGATTAGCAGGAAATTTTATTTCCTTTGAATTTAGTTAAATGCATTTTTTCATATTAGCGCATAGTTTTCGAGATATTCTCAAAAGCTTAACTGTTTTTCAATATCTTGAGAATCGTTAAAGCAAAAAATGTGGCAAATTTGATATTTTGTCATACTCATATTTTCCCAAAACTATTGAATACCCCGTTATAGTTACCGTTACTTTTCCAAAAGTTGATAGAAAACTTCACTCAGAAAAAATGAGGCTAACTCGACGACCTACATACGGCGTAATTGGCCTCGGGCAGGCGCGCGTTCGCCTGCATGTGGGCAAGTAAAACTGAGTTGACCTGTGGTCGGAGAAATTCTGAAATTAAGCCACCAGCAGGTGAAGTAGGGCATTGGGAGCTGCACGAGTTGACCTTAGATAGGTTAACTCTGACCGCTAGCTGGCTTACAGAAACCTCTGTAAGGTCAGAGTTAACCTGACAAAAAGTTGACCTGAATATTTTTCTGAGCGTTCGTAGTTGCTTACAAAAAATTTCAAGTCGCTAGGTCAACGCATTCTCGAGTTATTTAAGATACGTACAATGGACGGACCGACAGACAGATACACGGACATCCTCAGAATTTCGCCTAAAACGGATTTCGTACCGATCAGAAATTTTCCATCCGCCCCCGTTCTCGAGTCGGTCACCGTCATGAATACAATACTTTCCTTCTATTGATACGCAGAGAAATGTAAAAAAAAATAAATATGGGACCGACATAGCTTTGTACGGCTTAAGGTTGAGTTACATTGTGACGACAAAGCGATGAGAGACTGCGGGATGAGTTGCGCGACAATGATGTTGTTGCTTTTCAAGATACAGTTGTATAGGCGCGGTCACACCCCAAAGAAGCTAATAATCGTAAAAAAAATTTGAAAGCTATAGGAGTTTTACCATTATGGGAGTTCAAAAATTAAAGAATATTTTATTTTATAGCACTACTAGAATTTGGATCCGGCTTCGCCCGGCTAAAAGCGTGAACAAAAAAAAACTTAGGAAAACTAAATTCAGTTGGTTAAACATTAGGTACCCTGCATGCTGTGAATGATTAACATGAAAATGATTATGCATGCATGCATGCATGAAAATGATTAACAAACTAACAAAAAATTCCAGCACTGGCATTCGGTATTACTTTACCCCCCTCCGCTTACTCTTCCACCTCACGGGCTACTTTTTAATGCATCTGTGTTGGGGCTGGACCCCCAACGAACATCTATGCCAAATTTCGGGGCAATCGGTTCAGTAGTTTCCCCGCAAAAGAGTAACATAGAGGGAAAACTAAGTTTCGAGGTGACTTTACCCCCTCCCCTTACACCCCCCACCTATCGGGCTACTTATTAATGAGTCTATGTTGGGGCTGGACCCCCGACGAACATCTATGCCAGACTTCAGGCCAATCGGTTCTGTAGTTTCCCGCGAAAGAGTAACATAGCACAAAAACTAAGTTTCGATGTGACTTTACCCCCTCCCCTTATTCCCCCACCCCTCGCGATACTTTTCCGTATGCCTATGTTGGAAGCAGAACTACCACAGATACTCACGCCAAATTTCAAGTCAATCGGTTCAGCTGTTTTTGCGTGAAAGAGGAACATACATACAGACAGACACACAGACACCAACTCATTTTTATACCCGTATGGTGAAACCAAAGGGTATATTAACTTTGCCTTACCGTTTGTAACGCCAAGATCCCGTCATCGCACAAAAAAATGAATTACACCAGTGTGTTTAGAATCATAAAAATATTTAATTTCTGCATGTCCGTCAGTCTGTCCGTCTGTCTGTCTGTCTGTCTGTCTGTCTGTCCGTCCGTCTGTCTGTCTGTCCGTCTGTCTGTCTGTGGCGCGGATTGCGGGCGCACGGATTGAGCTAGAGACTTGAAAGTTTGCACAGATCTGTTTTTCGTAAAATGCGAGGCTAAGTTCGTTAATGGGCAAAAATGGACCATTAGGGGGGGTACCCCCCATACGAACTAAATCGTTTTTTGTGAATATCTCAAAAACGGTGCATCTTATCAAAAAAGTCCAAGAACAAAAGTTATTTAGGATATGATTCTACATAAAACTCCCATACATCAAAATCCGATTGGAATAAATTTTTAAAAATCTTATTGGAAAGTTTGACTTCAAAGTGGAATTTTGGTATAACTGTTCGAATTTTGATACGAATATCACCATACGGGTCTCCAATGATTGCCAGATTAGCAATTATAGCTTTTGTTATGTTTATATATTAGTATGATAGGATTTCTAGTTCATAGCAAATTGAAAAACCAGATCAACAAATACTAATCATCGCTTGTAGCTCGCTCTTTAAGTAGTAAATAAAGTTTTACATGCAGTACTATTAAATCATAGACGGCGTTGACCAGGACCCGAAGAGCAATGGGAAGGAAAATTGGAGGATATCAATATCCGACCGGGACTTCTGCTGAGAGACATTCCGGCTGGTCAATATTGGAAATGGGTTGTAGCGTCAAAGTCCTTAAATGTCCTCTAGATTAAAGTCGATTACATTAATCAGGATAAATGTCCAAAATTAACATTCCTTAGATTAATTTTGCACATGCCCTTGCAATTCAATATGTGGGTTTTTAACATCAGACAAAAAAGACTTGCAAAATTGAACAAGGATTTTTTTCTGCGAAAAGATTGTTGGCATCTGTCATGAAAACGGCAGAAGAAATTTGCCCACGGCGGAAAATCTAAATTGACATCGAGATACTTTGAAATTTTGGAGAAAGATTTTCATTTTATTACCAACCATGATATTTGCTGGTTGCAAGCTATCAGTCCAATATCTATTTCCAAGATACGAAAATATCTAGTAGGTACAAATTTATCTCCATAGATACATATATCTTATTGCAGTCTGATTTACATTACATCGTAGTGCATCCATCCATCGTATCTATTTAGAGTCAGACCTACTCAGGATTCAGTTGCGATGAAACAGGATAAAGTCGAGACATCTGCAGTATGTTGAAAAATATGTTACGAAATGTAGTGAGACAAATTTCCCTAACTTTTTCATTTCGATTTTTACGTCATCCTTTTAAGTTGTGTTTCAGTATATATTCGTAAAAAATTCCTGAAAAAAACTGATACAAATAAAGTTTAAAGTCAACCAGAATTCGAATTGGAGTTGTAGCGGAATTGAAAGTAGAATAGAAAAGGTAAACTATCCGAGGAATGAATTTCTGATTCTAAGGTTATATCATTATCATCTTACATTCCTATATAGGGATGACTTTTACTTTATTCGGAATGTAAAATACATTCAAACATATTTAAAAAAAACTTTTTCATCCTTGACTTGATTTCTTCACGAAAATTGCAGAGAAACAAAATCAAATATGATGCAAAGTTAAAAAAATATGCGTTTTTTTGCAGTTTCGTATGGTAAGAGATTCTCATTCCCGTAATCATACTCTAGTCAATACAAAAGATATGTTTTTGTTAGCTTAAAGATAAATTTAAGAAAAGCTACAGTTGTCAGGGGCCACTCGTCAAATACTCTATATGAAGACAGACAAAATTTTTATTTGAAAAAAAAATCCATGGGAGAGGGGGATGTAGTGGTCTGATTGAATTTTGATGTATGGAACGGTTATGTAGAATTATATTCTAAACACATTTCATCTTTCGATACTATGCAAAGTTTTCGAGAAAATAGGAAAAAAGTGTTCAATTTGTATGGAAGAGGGAGGAAGGAGTGATCCAAGTGGATCTTGATGTAATAAAGGGGTTATGTAAAGTCCTATTCTAAACACATTTTGTCTCTATAAACTTTTCGATACGATATGCCGTTTTCGAGAAAATTGGAAAAAGTATTATATGTCTAAGAGGGAGGGGGGTGGAGTAGTACAACTGGAAGCGTCAGTCAAGTTTTGGCCTGAAGTGTCGATTGGTCTCCTCAGAACATTTGAGAAAAATAGTATATAACTAAATTTAAAAGAAATAGAATTTCCAACATTTTTTTGCGGAGGAAAGTCATGTTCTGTTCACATCAGATGTTTTCATGAATTTTTTATGAGTTTATTGACTTGCATATTAGTTTTACAACTAATGATCATTTACCTTAAAATGTATGCAAAATTTGTATTACTAGTTTTTTTTGGTCAAACCATTTTGAAAATGTAGATCACCGAATAATAGCTGAATACAAAGTTGAACGTCAAAGTTTAAAACCGCTTTATGTAACTAGTTTTACTACTAGCGATAATTAAGCAAATGAACAAAAAGAAAAACGTAAAGAAAAAAAAATGCAAAAGAGGGGAGAATAAATAGTACGACCCTCTTTTCTAAAACTTTATATCTCTTGCAATCACAAAGCAGTTAACTCATAATTTACCAGACAACTATAAGTAGCAAACAGATACAGGGTACGATAGACACTAAAAATATGGCAAGGAAAACTTTCAACATAACCCAAAAATAATGGCTGGTATGGTGTCATCCAAAAAACGTTGTCATATACAATGTAAATTTCTTATATGTGTAAGTAGTTCACGTATAAAAAGATCCAATATAGAGCTAAACTTAAACAAAAAGTAGTGGAAAAAGGTACGACTACTCGTTTATGGGTGAAGTTTAACCCCCTTTCTGTATACTTTTCGCAGTAAACTATAATCCATTCGTTTGAAACTAAAAAGTTGTCTAATGTCACATATACAAATTATTATGGTCAAGATAACGATAATACTTGAAGGAGTTGAGTCATAAGGGTTGAAATTTTACAGAATGCTGCAGGGATGAGCCAAAAATTTTCCTACCTTATCAAAAAATTTTGTCGCATACATCATGGCACACAATATCGGGCCGCAGGATGCTTTTCACGTATACAAATATAAGGTTATCATCAAAGAAGTAGAAAGGTATTCGTATTCACAAATATATGAAAAATAATAACCAACAGGAAATGTTAAGTGTATCAGGATTATTACTATACGCTACTCTCGTATGAATACATATTTAGGTACCTACTATATATGTATAAAATAGTGTTGTTTAGGTTGTATAGGCGATCACATAACATTTCATGCAATAGACTAAGATGACTTTGTAAACATAATCTTGAATAGGATATGCCTTTACTTATACGAATAAATGGAATAATATACACATCCCGATATATTCATACAATCCAAAAGCTTTCTTACAACAACTCTATCTATATATCCGTGCTGTACCACATTCTTAGAACCGGTAGAATTCCATCTTATAGTGGATTGTGATGGCATTGCGAAAGTAAACATAATTTTACTTAACGACCAGTATGTGACTTGGTTTTATCTTAATTAAGCTCACATACTCGTACAGTGAGATGAACATCGATGGATATCCCTATCCGCATGTGTATTTTTATATGGTGTCGCTGTGAACTTTGAATGGTGCAAATGTCGGTTTCGTATACTAATATCATACACATTTATGCGAATGAGACCCACGAAACGATAATATTTCTCTTTACTTCATTTCAGGTACATCCGAAGCCGTTAGTCACGGTAGGTGTTTACATTTTTATAATTCTAATGATCGCCGCTACGATGACGGTGAAAAAAAAATGATGCCAAACAGAAATCGTGGTTAGAAGAAGTAAAATTAAACAAAAACCCTTCAAGACAGGGAGTCAAGTGTGGTGAAAATCGTGAAAATTCATTGTCAAAGGTAAGCATGGAGGAAATCGTTAATAGGAGACAGGATATACGCAAATGGAAGAGTATTAGGCCTGTTGGCCTAAGATCTTCTTCTGAGCCATAAATATTCATGCGGGTGGCGTTTGTTTATTTAAGACTTGGGTAAAAACCAACAACAGACCCAGAAGCTTCAGTAGACCCAACAAAAAGGCTTGAAGCTTACAAACAGTGGGATCTCTTAGTAGCCCTACTTGAACGTTCAGTTTCAATGCCAGAATAACAAGCAATGTAATCCTCAAGTAGCATCAGTTTCATCTACCTATCGTTGGAAGCTTTGATCTCTTTGGTCGAGAAGCTTCAATCGTAATCGCAATCGAAATCGCAATCGCAATCGCAATCGTAATCGTTAGTCTGAATTGGGGGTTAAGTTGACTAATTTGTTTAAATAATAAATTTCTTTTTTATTTGGATCACAGACATATTTGATTATCTTCACTTGATTATACCCACCAGGATTTTTAATTTTTTTCAAAATAATTTCGGCTTTTAGGTTATATTGTAATATTTTTTTTTCTGTTTCCCCCGAAACCATTTCTATTCAAGTACCAGTTTTTTTTTACTTAAATGAAATTCAAACTTATGCACAATAGTGAGTTAAAGATCATAGGATTTCTGCTATTAGTCTTTGCTTTCATTTTCGAGATATAGAGCCGTTTTCGAGAAAATCGGCGAAAGGTTGATCCAGGAACAATTAAATGAAACTTTGCAGGAGGACTAATACAATTAAATTCTGTAAAAGGAATTTGAAAATTTCAAATCGTCATTCTGGGTTATCAAAAAATCTTTCGAATTTTAAGTTTTTCTTCAAAGATACTTCACTGCTTCATAAAATTTGTAGTGTTACTTGGTATCAACCAAGGGCGTTTTATAGCCTCAACTAAGAATTTAGTCAGCCCCATTTTTACGAAAGAAATGTAGCTTGAGACTAAGCGGAGTAAATTTCAAATGGTGTCTCATCAAATAGAATTAAATTACGCGATTGTATATGAGGAGGCTGTAAAATGGCAACGAGCTCCCGTCGAGTAGATTTTGAAGTTTTGGCGGCCCTTTCGTTTGTCGTCTTGCATTAAGAGTGAGCGAATATTTACCCCTCACTATCCATATTACAGACACTATCCCATGTAAAATATCAGCAGTATCTCGTCACCCTCTTTAACCATCATTGCTATCACCACCAAAGGCGTAATCTTCTTTGTTGTTCATCGCAACGACCTTCCACGATTTGAAAGAGCCCCAAGATCATCAACCTCCACTCGCCTAGCTAACCACCCTTAAAAATATTTTCGTAACGCTGAAAACAGCCAGGCACACAATCAAGGTGGATTATAAGGATCACATTCAAGCTCTTTATTGTTACTAGTGATACAGCCGCCCTTTTCTCAGTTTTTGTTTGAGGCCTTGATTTTCCTGGTGGATTTATAATACACACAAGAGCATAAACGAAGAAATATCCTTATCATCTTCCTAGAATTTTTCTCTTTTCCGTCATTTTCTTTCCAGTCTTTTTTCACCGTTTTGTTTTTACTTGTTTTGTTCCGTTGAAATTTTTTCATAGCATTTTTTTTTTGGTTTTTGTTTATTTCAGCCTTCCGTAAATCCCCTTCGATATAAGCTTTTTGTTACTATTTTTGAAAAAAAAAACAAGAAAAATAATAATTTTTTTTAGCCCTGGATGAGTATAAGACATAAGACTATTACAATGATTTTTTTTCTTTGCTCCTCGAATACATGCACCCGATTGCTTTTTATATGAAACAGGAGAATACTTGGTATCGCATCTTGCAATCTACGCGCTTGGATTATATTCTTTATAAATGGTTTTAGAACAAAAAAAGTGTTTATTATAAAAGATTTTAGTCTTTTCGTAGGTAACTTTACTGATAGAGCAATGTAGCAATTTTTCTGAAAGAAAGAAAAAAAAATGCATGATATTACTAGAAAAGCAAATTAATCTCTAGAGACTGAAATTCGTTTCTTAAGCTTTGTCGTTCCCTAATGTGATGAATACATCGAAAACAATTCGAATAAATCTTAAAAAGGACGTTCCAGCAATGCAATTCTCATTATGTCGACGGGTAAAAGTGCATTTTTTTTATTGTCGGGAACACCCCAGAACTTAGTTATTGAATACTAGAAAAAAAATTAACATTAAATAATTTATTACTTATAGTGGAATTTATACGAGCAAACAGCTCTGTCAAATCGCAAGCTCTGTCAAATCGCAAGCTCTGTGAAATCGCAAGCTCTGTCAAATCGCAAGCTCTGTCAAATCGCAAGCTCTGTCAAATCGCAAGCACTGTCAAATCACAAGCTATGTCAAATCGCAAGCTCTGTCAAATCGCAAGCTCTGTCAAATCGCAAGCTCTGTCAAATCGCAAGCTCTGTCAAATCGCAAGCTCTGTCAAATCGCAAGCTCTGTCAAATCGCAAGCTCTGTCAAATCGCAAGCTCTGTCAAATCGCAAGCTCTGTCAAATCGCAAGCTGTGTCAAATCGCAAGCTCTGTCAAATCGCAAGCTCTGTCAAATCGCAAGCTCTGTCAAATCGCAAGCTCTGTCAAATCGCAAGCTCTGTCAAATCGCAAGCTCTGTCAAATCGCAAGCTCTGTCAAATCGCAAGCTTTGTCAAATCGCAAGCTCTATCAAATCGCAAGCTCTGTCAAATCGCAAGCTCTGTCAAATCGCAAGCTCTGTCAAATCGCAAGCTCTGTCAAATCGCAAGCTCTGTCAAATCGCAAGCTCTGTCAAATCGCAAGCTCTGTCAAATCGCAAGCTCTGTCAAATCGCAAGCTCTGCCAAATCGCAAGCTCTGTCAAATCGCAAACTCTGTCAAATCGCAAGCTCTGTCAAATCGCAAGCTCTGTCAAATCAAAAAACGGGGTTTTACACGTAAGAAGACTAAAAATCTTCTTACGAAACCGAGATTTGAGTTAATAAGTGTTACAATTTTTGGAATTTTTGCGAAAATGGAAAATTCATTGGGAAATTATTGTATGTTAACAACATAACGTGTTGTGTTATATAATGGTTTAAAATATGTCAAGGTTTAAAATATGCCAGTCGACCTCCATCCCTGTTTTCATGCTTTTTTGCGACTTTTTAAAAATACAATTTTTGGTGGAGGGAGCTCTGCGGTCGTGCTATAGCGGCACTAAACACAATCAGGGTATTCACAGTCGTCTTTTAAATTGCGGGTAAATTTACCGCTCGGTAATTCAGTCAAATTTAACAGATTTTTACCGAGACGGTAACTTGGTTCATGTAAAAATGAATTACCGGATTCGGTAATTGTAGACATGCCTTGAGTCGTGTTTTCCGGCCCGGTTATTCGGTATCGAGAATCAACCGCGAGTGGCGCTAGTAATGTTTTTAGTTGTCAAATTTTCTCGCTGGTTTTTTGTTAATCTCATTGGACTGATGCAAATTTTTTCAATTTTGATAGCCGTTGCCACAATAGAAATTCAAAAGAATACATCAAACATGGATTTAAAGGTATGTGACATATTTTACAATTAAATTCGCAGTTCATGATTTGGTCACGTACCCAATAAAAGCGCTGTTCTCAAATCTGTGCTGTGGGATGTTCACAGCAGAATATTTTCAGTCTTTTAATATTACCGAAAATACCGAATACCGAAAAATAAAAGAGGATTGTGAATACCCTCGATATAAAAAAATACGAGAATCGAGTTCAAGCGAGGGGTTCGATTAGCGTGACGTAGTTTGTGGACACAGATTTTCTTTAAAATTATATTGGTTGTAAAAATGATAGTTCGTACTAAAACTGTTAAAAATTTTCAGAATTTGTAATTATTTTTTGACTATTTATTTTTAGAAATATTACAACATCGAGGTTGTAAGACAATTCCCACATCTTGGGTCGCTGATAACGAACACAGACAACTACTACTAAAGATTCTAAATTCTAAAATCCGACTTTGTATTACCACTGGAAAATTTATTTTCATAGTTGTCGAGGAAAATGGCGTATATATTTAAATTCAATATATAATCTTTTAAGGACCAAATAAATTTGAAATACAATTTAACTTCACCACAGTAATTCAAAAGTCAGGGACATACGATAAAAAACAATTATATTGTTGTGTTTCCTGAAAGAACCTTTACTCGAAGCTTTGAATCAAAACACATGATATATTTTGAAAACTGAAATGAAAAAGGATATAAGAATACAAAGTTATGTTATAAATATCTGTCAGATTTGACGGGGCCGACAGAGTTCAAATTTCAAACCTAATTAATGCCCAAAACTGCAAACAGCTAAATGTCCTTAGAACACTGTTAAGTGATGTTAATTTGTCAAAATGGTAAATGTAGGTCGCCATCACCAGCAAGAATAATCGTAAAATAGTCGTAAGTAGAAAAAAAAATACAGGGAAATGGAATGCTGGCGGTAAATAAACGGCGATTTTTGCTGTCTGGTTGCCATTACCATAGTCAAGTATTTAATTCGTTGCTAATTTTTTACAAGAATTTCAGAGCTAAAGCGGGCCATTTAATGCTTTCGTCTGTGACAGGAGTGAATGCCGTCTAAAATGAAATGAAAATGCGGAAAACAATTGAAGCGGCAGCAACAGAGCGACAGTAGGGATCGGAAAATGGGGGATGGCACCGTTTTTTCACTTGTCAAAGAAAGGGCGTCACATCATAAGGGAACAACAACACCACAAACAACTATACAATATAGAAGAAGCGGCAAAATAAGGAAGATGAACAAAAAAAAAAATAATGATAAAAATAAAAATAAAAAAATACGGAGGAAAACATTAAAATGTGAGGGAAAAATGAAAAGCTCTAAAATCGATGAAGGAAAATACCCCAAATGTTTTCTAAAACCGTTGATGTCACCCATTCGTCATCGTCAACTTAAACAACACCAAAATTAATCAAATTTATACGCTGGCTTAAGTCTAAAACCACATGACATGCAGCTTTCATAAACGGAGGCGTCAGGTAATTTCTCACAAAATTCGGCTCTATTCGCTCTTGTCTGTGTACACTAATGATCTCGCTGTCTGTGCGTCCCATTTACACGTCTTATTGTAAATGTCTCCGAAGGCTCTGCTCTGATGGGGCCCAGCATATTTATTTGCAGCAGCAACCGCCACCGACACTGTCGCTGCTATTGCCACTGCCTCAGTTATTGCCGCTTCCTTAGCCAACAACATTCATTCATTCATTCATTTACCCTCATCATCGCATCGCGTCTTGCTGCCAGGATAAAATGTCGTACAGCCCTTGAAGCACCACCACTTTCTAGGCAAATATTATGCCAAAAACCCAAGAAGACGACAGCGTTGACGACATTGCTGTAGTCGTTGTCGCCGCCGTCGGCTGAGGATGACGATATCAAGGAATAAGGATTCATTCCTTCTATGGGTAGCTTTCATAATATTCCCTCAAATATCATCATCCCCTGTAATTTTTGCAGGAGGGTTTCGGTTTCGATGTTGACGATGACGACGACTACGACGTCGGTGGCGGCCGCTTCCGCAAGCATTTCGCCATGGCCACAGCCGCTGTCGCCTAAAGGAGATTCTCTTTAAGGGAGTTGATTGAAGCTCCTTAGGGTTTCGGAGGGTGATCCAGTTTGCTCAGCGCACACAAACAATTTTATGGGTTATAACAAACTCCCATGCCTTTGTTATGGAGCAGGCCATTTTTTATGGCTTGTTTTTCAGGCTATGCTAATGGGAAAATCAACACGTCGGAAAATATGTGTAACCGGAACGGAACGAAAAATAATGGTCGCAAAAAATTAGATAGTAGGTATTACGGCAACGAGTTATACGAGTTATAAATACCTGAAAAATGAACGAAACGAAACGAAATTCACCCTTCCAAGAATTTATTCTTCGGTGAAAAAAAACACGGGAGTTGGTTGGCACTTTGGCACTTTCTTCTCGCACCCTGAGTGCGAACAAAAAAAAAAAGAAGAAAAAAATACAAGCAAAACAACCTACCATCAGGTGGGAAAATTTGTTAGACAATGGAGAAGCTCTGACTCCCTTTTAAACGTCGTCATATACTCGTATGTGAAAATTTTATGTAAGCCATTATTTTCTCAAGTCGGCGGTGTCAGATTTTTGATAAACGTGACGGTCTGAATTCATTTGCGTGCAGGTTACCTAAACGCTTAGCAAAATACAATGAAATAAAGGAGAAAGCGTAATTTGATATGAACAGAATCGAATTTTCACTCATTTTCATATATATTATTGCAGGGAATTTATAAAATTAATAAGGTTAACGGTCTTCTGTAATAACTGTGGGAAATTCTCCCTTTCTTCAAATTATTATTTCAACTTAATTGGGGTGAAAAAGTAAAAGCACAATCTGCTTTTGCGGTTGCATATTAAAATTGTTTTCTTTTTTTGAGATTATTCCGCCTAATAATTGATGGAAAATAATTGATTGATTTTGAAAATTTTAGAAATATCAAAACTTTTTAGTGGCGTAATAGCACTTTTGGCCTCTTTTTTAAGCACTTTTTCCCATCATCAAATAGCACTTTTTTTCATTTTCAAAAATTTCTTTTCAACGGGCAAAATCGAGCCATCCCTCGTTCCGTATAACACAGACCAATCAGTTTTTCACAATTTTCGGGAAAAACAAACATGTAAAATAAGATTGCACAAAAAACCGCTTGCTCAAAAACTGCTCGCTCAGATTTTAACTAATATGTTATTACAAAGCTAATAATTTTTTTTTAGTACTGCAAAAGAACATTTTTTTTAAATAAAAACTTACAAGAAAAATGATTTTCACACACCAATGAAGGCTGAAAGAGGGAAAATGTTTGCCCGTTAGTTGAAGCTTTTCTGATTGGATCCTTGAAGGAATTTCAAGGAAATGCAGAAATAAATCCATCTCCGGTTCTACTAGTGATAAAATTACTATAAAAGATGGCATGTAATGCTTATTGAAAGTGTTTTGGGGGAAAATATTAGATAAGAATATATCAATCATCTGTGCCCAAACTACAAATAGATGTTAGCGATTTCGTCTGGGGCCAATTTGGACAATGGGCATTCTTGACTACCTCCATATAAATAAAATACAAGTAGGTACACACACTGCTATCTATATTCGATATGGGGAACATGATTTTATTGATTTTATTGTGTAGCCCAATACCCTTGATTTTATAAGACAAATCCAATCAATAAAAAATGGAAGGCATCTGAATCAGAATCAGAACCAGCATCCGCCGGGCATTGGATATTGGAAAGTATTGTAATTTCATCAATGATGGCCATCATAGTGCTGGTATCGATTGAGTGAAGTAGACTATAACCCAAAAAAGAGAAACGATTTTACCAAACAAAATCCAATAGAAATGTATCCATGCATGAAATTACTTCTTCGACGTATTTAGTGCGAGGAAAATATCCCTTTTTTTACTGTAGCAATTTTCTTCAAACTCAACAATTGTTATCCTTCTTTTAAGTACTAGTTTAGGTCCAACTTCTAGATCGAGATTGTGTCCCAGTTTCAGTTCCATTTCCAGTCCAAATTCAACATCTTGTAGCAAAAACAAAATAATAGTAGAAGAAAACTCGACACTGACAACGACGATAGCTGTCTGATGTGTTCCTCCACTTGGAAAGCATTTAACTCTTAATTGTAATTGTTGCAGAAGTATTTTAATGCAAAGAGAGTAAAAGTAATTTAATTGGACCCAAAAAATTTCCAAACTTCGATAGTGGCGTTCCATTGTTTTCCACTGGGATCGTCTTAATACAGTCGCCTTCCACACAATAAGGTAGCCAAGTTTATTTTCTCATGGAGTCAATCTATTCTGTTCGAAATTTCATTCCAACAAACCATTGCCAGAGGATTTTCAAAAAAAAAAAAAGTTATACCAGCCGTATTGATCGGGCGAAAATCAAGAAAAATATGAAAAACTATTTTTTAGAACATTTTAAAAGCGGAACAAAAATCGAGAAATTGCAAAAGAAGAAAACACTTTTTGATCGAGAATAGAAAAACAAAATTTTTTTTCCAAAAACATTGCATGGTTTGCCAAATTTTATGGTATTTAGATTTAAAAAAAATTGAGAAAACAAAAATAGAAAACTTAAGCATCGTTTCTGGTCCCATTACCTTTAAGAACCTTTGAAAACCACCCAACCGATTGATCTGAAATTTTTGTTTCTGTGAATGGAGGTTTATAGCTCCACAGAGCAGAGAAAAAAAAATCTTCCACGTTTTCAGAGCCATGCGAGGGCAAAGCGGCGCCCGAACCCAAAATTATATCTTGCACCCTCTCATTTTTTCAAGAAAATGATAACAAGTTATGCAAAAAACTGAAAATTTTATAAGAACGATCAGACCAAATTTTTTAATTGTTGATGGTGATTAACTATATAAAAAATCAAGGGTGTTTTCTTCCTTTAAATGAACTGCAATCAAAAATTTTAGAAAATTGTGCCACAGGAGAAAGTTTTTTGATATCAAGGATAGTCATACTGTTAAACTGAAGGCTTCACAGCAAAAGAGAAGCTTCATATTTTGTCCGTTTGAGGTCTAGTTCTTATCCTTTTGAATTGGTATTCCCTTGGAGGTGGTTTTAGCGCTTCTAAAGCCTGCTCCCGGCGACCCTGTGGTTCCTTGCTTGACCTAAAAATGTTTAGCCATGGTAATTTATTTTTTATCGAAATTGGAATAAGTTTTCCATTTCTTTAGAAAGAAAAGTGAAATACCATCAGCGGTTCTAATATGATCGATACTAGGATCTTCGGTGCATGGTATCTGCCAGCGAAAGTTTATCTAACATACACTCAGAAAAATGTCCAGGTCAACTTTTTGTCAGGTTAACTCTGACCTTACAGAGGTGTCTGTAAGCCAGCTAGCGGTCAGAGTTAACCTATCTAAGGTCAACTCGTGCAGCTCCCAATGCCCTACTTCACCTGCTGGTGGTTTAATTTCAGAATTTCTCCGACCACAGGTCAACTCAGTTTTACTTGCCCACATGCAGGCGAACGCGCGCCTGCCCGAGGCCAATTACGCCATATGTACACTCTAGAAAATTTTATTGTAACTTTACCCCTATTATCGTAGGAAACCATTTTCCTACGATAATAGGGGTAAAATTACACCGAGTCGTAATGGCTTAAAAGCTATGCATTTTTACTCATTTTGTGGCGTACAAAAGCCTTTTTTACGGGGAACTTTAAGCTAAATAAGAAGTAAAAGTACAATACGGGTGTAATTTTACGACATGGATGTTTAAAATTACCACATTTTTGTTGTAATTTTCCTCCTATTTGGTAGCAAAACCGCGTCTTAAAGGTGTAATTTTACGACATTTTTTGTTTAAAATTACACCGAAAATGGTATTAGAATTTCTCGGCTTATACGGTCTGCAAAAACAAAAATATTATATTATTTTTGCGGATGTTTTCACATCCAAATTTCCCGGGCATGTCTGCCATGTGGCAGGCGCCACACAGGATACTCGATTCGAGTATTTGTACTCCGATGCCACAAACCTTATGCGAATTATAAGGTTAAGGTTAAATTGTCCGTACAATAATGCAAAAATACCCTGCGAGCGTGTTTTTACACCAAAATGAGAGTAAAAATACGAATATTGGTCGAAATTTTACGCAAGGTTTAAAATTACCCTATTTCTAGTGTAATATTAATGTTTTTTGGGTGATTTTACAACTTAAATGGTGTGCGAGCTAAATTCTGATTTTTTTTTCGAAATTTTACGACGTTTTTGCAAATTTACCCCGTTTTTACCCCATTTTTCGGTTTAAATTCAAATCCATTTTCTACAGTGTAGGTCGTCGAGTTAGCCTCCATTTTTCTGAGTGTAGCTACAATTCCGTGCCATACATTAATAATGCTAGTATAGGGATTTTGTTTGCAGGGATGATCAAAATATTTTCGTCTTGTATATATTCACACATCTATTGTACAATATCACTTAAGTTCAGTATGTGACTATTGTTTCATTACTGAAATTCACTTCCTTATGGGGGCTTTTGGTCTGATTTAAGGATTTCGGGGTACAGAATTAACTAAAACTTTCTTAAATTTTCTCGGTCGAAGATGTTTTTTAAGTATTGATTTTCTTCTTCGATTATAGCCAGCAAATAATGACTGGCACTCCTGATACCACTGCCGATCCTAAAGCCAATGCTGTGCCGTCTCAGGCGTTAGGGTGTACGTATCCTAGAAAACGAACAGACAAGGAATTTTCACAAAACATTAAGCACTCTAAGCTTATCTGGTATTTTACAAGTCATTTAAATGTCCATAAAATGACAACGATGGAAAGCTTAAAATGGGTTCATTGTTGTATCATTCATACTTGTACATTTACTTGTACTTTACTCAATCTTTTCCTCTAAACGTGTTGTACTAATTCTCTTTAAAGAAAGTAATTATTTCCTTTTCTTATTTTATCATTGAGCAACACAATCATCTTTTGTGAATTTCTTATATTTTTGTCTCTCTAGCCGGTAGAAGAAGACAAATAAATTTTATCAAATGTGTTTTGTTTTTTTTTTTTTTTTTGAGGAGGAAAACTCAGTTTTTCGTTAATTTCCACTTCTTTGTATGAGAAGTGGCGATTATTTTTCAACAGTTTGATGATTTTTTATTTCATTTGGAAATAAAATAAATTATTTCTAAGCTTTGATTTGTCTTTGTTATGAGAAGGGAATTTCTTTTTAAAAATGTTTATTTACTTTTATTTTCTCAAATTTTTGCTGATCAAAACAGCATATTTTTAGAACATCAAATTCTTGCCACATTTAAGACATTTCACAATAAAAAATCCTTTGATCCATGAACTCAATTTGAAATGCATAAAATCATGAAAACATTTTCTTTCCATTCATTTTTATTAAATATCCGCTATTACTTCAGTATATAACTTAAGGTCAAAAATATAACTATTACCATAAAAACTCATTACTCAACAATGAAAGTCTAAAGTCGTCCACTAAAAAAACAGGCTGAGAGCTTGCAAGAAAGGTTTTTAAGGTAAAGTTTTTCGGAAAGACAAAAAAAAATGCTCTTTATATAAAGCGATTGTATATAAAAAAAAGATCACAAAATGGATAAACTTTGCCGCTGCTTTTAACTTGCTTGCGATTTTTTTTCTTCCTTTTCATTTTATATTTAAGAATACAACGCAGTAAATTAAGTCAACTTATCCCTCTTTCAGTTTTTAGCTTTTTATTAAGGATGTGAATGAAAAGGGGATGGCGTGAAACCTTAATTTTTTCTTCATCTTTTTTTTTGCTGCCAATTGAATTATAATGGTATAATGTGATGAAAATTGTATGGGTAAGTAACAAATTTTCCTATTCAGAAAGTTAATTTTCTTCAAAGTTTGATTTCAAGATGAAAATTATGTGCTTCTTGTTGATGTTATACCTATTTCTTTTTGTGAGTGGAACTTTATGAGATAATTGGGTGTAGTTTTTATTAGAGTGCAGTGAATTAGATGATTATTTAATTTTTTTTTAATATGGTACAAAACCATTTTTCATATACATAGTCGATATAAACCAAATAAATTCCCAAAAATTGATTTTTCACTTTAGTGGTTACAAACTTTTTACGAGGTCTTGTCAAACGAAAAATGCTGGTATAGATTTTTTATGTCTCTTTACGGCTTTGATTTACCTTCCAAAAGAAAGGATTTTTACTGTAGTTTTATTTTCAAAAGTTCTGGTGGCGGGCCGAGGTGGGCGAACGACTGTAACCTTACCTTAAGTTGGAAAATTGTTGAAAAATAAGATTTTTTTTATATCAGCGTAATTTAGTAATCAGATGTTTAGGTACAAGAAAATTGTTTTCCAGAAAACTTCACAAATTGGACATACTTTAAGAATAAAAATTGTCAAGGAAGTGACAAAGTATGTCCAAACAGTGTCAAGGAAGTCCTTTTATGAATTTTCATAGTCAGTATCAGTATTTTTTTTTTTTGAGAAAAATGAATATTTTGTAGTATTTAAAAATTGCCTAACTTAAGGCACTTATGGTCAATGGAGGTTATCTTGAATCTACCCCCTATCGAGCTGCACGTTAACATATGGCGGCGGGGCGGCCATAAGGCTACACCTCGCCGGAACTTGGACTCATGCGGGACAGGAAGTTCCACATGAGTCCATTATCGATTTCGTAAAGTCTAAAGTACCCGCTCTATCTTTAGAAAGCGACTTGCAGCCGGAGTCCTACCTGGAGGTCAATGTTTGCAAGAGCATTGATCTCTGGGACAAGTGGGAGACAGGAGTTGTCACACCACCTGAAGCGGACATAATGGTATATACAGACGGTTCCAAGATGGATAGCCTGACTGGCGCTGGACTGTTCTGCGAGGAGCTCGGAGTTGAGGCGATCGTTCAAATTAGACAACCATGCTACGGTCTTTCAAGCCGAAGTAATGGCAATCAAAAAAGCGAGTCTGCTTCTGTTGGACTTTGCAGTGACTGAAAAGGATGTCTGCATCTGCTCAGACAGTCAAGCAGCCATCAGAGCGATTTATTCACACACTGCCAAATCTAAGCTTGTGCAGTCATGGAAGGAAGACCTAAAGAGACTCTCCGAAACCAATCACCTTAAAATGGTTTGGGTTCCTGGGCATAGTAATATTCCTGGAAATGAGAAGGCAGATGAACTTGCTCGTAAGGGTACATGTATGGACAGTCAACCCATTTCTGTTGGGTTTCCGATTCAAACTCTCAAACTGCAACTTAAGCAGTGGGCGGATCAGGAGAACCAACAACTTTGGTCCATGTGTCAGATCGGCACTACAACAAAGGAATTATGGGGTGGCTTAAATGCAAACCTTACTAAGAGCCTCTTAAATCTGGAACGGAATCCCCTTCGTCTAACGACTTGGATTCTAACTGGGCACTCCCTCCTGAAGGATCACGCTTTCAAGATGAGGCTGGCTGCGGAGAAGAGCAGGAAACGGTGGAGCATTTCTTGTGTCACTGTCCAGCCTTAACCCGTACTTCCGTCAAATGCTTCGGCTATCCCTTGCTGAGGCAGGAAATCAGGGCTGGGAGCCGATTCGGAAATATATAGCACTGGCGGGATGGCTAAACAACCGTACTTGAGCTCAATCTGCTCCAGCGAGGGACATCGGAGGTGTACAATGGGCCCAACTTGAGGCCTACGTGCGTGGGGTTCCCTGGTGAACTCCCGTCCTATCAAACCACCAACCAACCATAAATGGTACTTAAATAATAGGTATATTTTTTATGGTTTTTTATTGTTATTCTAGACATTTTTCTAAGAGGTTTCCATGTAAACCTTAATATTGGTCAAAATTTAGACCAAATTCGACACTGCAGGCGGCGCGGCGTTTCTCTGGCGAGCTTTGAATCAACGATTTCCAGTTAATAGGTTGAATATTTTCCGACTGAGACACATTGATACCTGTGACTACTCCGTTGTTATTTTTGTTGAGATTCAAACTTGGTCAAAGAGACGCTGTGGACGCTGTTGACTTGCCAAATTGCTATTAACAGTGAAAATCTACTATATACATATGTCTAAGAAACGATTTTTTTTTTATTTTAACATTTTTCAAACAAATAGCAAAAAAAAAAACTTTTCAGGCATCGTTAATAATACTTTGGGCTAAAACATCGATCAAAAACAAATTAAGTGTTTCTGAATTGAAACCATGATGGTAAAATGAGTTGAAAAGATTTTGTTTAAATGATGAAAGTGGCATTTTTATTTCAATTTACAGTCGAAATGCATTCAAAAGCCACCAGATACGATATTGCGTTTAAAAGTTTAAATTAAATTCAGTTGTGTTTTTGTTTAAGGTGGATCCATTCTAAAACCCCAAAAAATAATAGAAAATGAAGTGCTACAAAAAGTCAAATATCGTAGAAGATCTTTTGAGCTGTGTTATACGAGTATAATCTTCAAATACTGAACTAACATTTTATTTTTCTCACAGAGATAACGTAAAGCTATGTGAATACCATATCCAGCATTGATGTCATCTTACTTTATAGTCATCAAAGTGTCCATAAAAAAACTGTTCCCCAGAATAAACTGGATCTAATACATAGTATAAACTAAACTGCAGTCGAACTAAGTGACTTTTGAGATGAAAATAACTCCGAAAGGACGGATCTCTGGGTCCTGGGTGTGAAAACTTCCAACTAAAAAAAAAAGAAAAAAAAAACAGAAAAGAAGAAGAAGAAGAAAAAAACGGGAAAACTGCAAACAACAGGATCTAAAAAGTTTGCTCATCTTCAGTTCCAGTTTGGTTGTTCTTCGTCTTATTGGATTGGTGCTCCACTAAGTTGAGTTGTTGTCCCCAATAAGGATAAAAAGGCAACAAAGCCAGCAAGCAAAGCAATTCTGTCTCTTTCTTAAAAACTTTTCATCTTATTTTTTTGTTGTTGTATTTCTTTTTTTTTTTTTAGTTAGTCCCCTTTTGCCGCTTCCCCCAAAGGAGCTTTTCTTTTCTTAGCGGAAAAACTTTCATCGTGTTTTGCCTCTGTTGTTATTTTTTCCGCTGGATGTTGATGTTGATGTCGTAAAGATACAAAATTTCTTTTGTCTAATGAAATTGAACGGGACTAACAACTGCAAAAGTCTAACTTGTTCTGGCATAAGTTTTTCTTATAGGGGGTCTGAGGTTCGAATTTCTCACTCAGTGCCACCACAATAGATAAATAGACCATAACCGAACTGGCAAGGATGACAAAATGAAAGGAAAAAAAACTAGGAAATAATCAGAAAACAAAACATATGTATAAGAAAAGCCATTCGAAATGCCAAAAGTATATTTGCTTGGATAAAATCAAGGAAGTGGATATAAAAGCTGCTAAGTAGAGAAATGCGATGAGATTAAAATAAAAGTTTTGTTTTGACTAAGAAAAGTATCCGATTGGTCATCTATTAGTTGGCCAACTACAAAAAACCATAGATAAAAGTTGTCACATAAATAGAAACACGTAATAATCTACGTTTTCTTCTTCTCCTGTTCGAATTATCATTAGTTTGGTGAAATATTCTCAATTGTCGTGTAAGGAAGGGCGTTTTATTCGAATAATAGTGATTTCAAACAATGCATTTTTTTTTCTAGAAACATGTGTGGCATAAAATGTATCTTCAGACATTTAAAAAAATGCGTTAGGGGTTTTTCGGGAAAAATGCGTGGAAGTGGCGGGAGTGGAGGAGGAAGGGGGAGGTAGAGCGTTTCCGTAGGATCGGAGTAAAAGATCGGTTGGCATAGGGTCGGGGGTAGATTTCAATGGTCGGAAAATTTCCATAAACTATAACTTCTCTAACAGTGGAAATCGCTTCAAAAATCATTCGGTAGTTTAGCAGATACCAGGAAAGGAGTTCCTGGGGTGGAAAGAGAATTTCCCGAATAAACATAACAAAAGCTATAATTGCCAATCTGGCAATTATTGAAAACCCGTATGGTGATTTAAGTTAACGGCAAACAGTTGTATCAGAATTCCACTTTGAAGTCAAACTTTCCAATAAGATTTTTTTAAAACTTGTTCCAATTGGATTTTGGTGTATGGAACTTTAATGTAGAATCATGTCCTAAACAACTTTTGTTCTTGCACTTTTTTGATAAGATGCACTTTTTATGAGATATTCACAAAAAACATTTTCGTTCGTATGGGGGGTACCCCCCCCCCCCCCCCCTCATTTTTGCCCATTAACGAACTTAGTCTCGCATTTTACGAAAAACCAATCTGTGCAAAATTTCAAGTCTGTAGCTCAATCCGTGCGCGCGCAATCCGCGCCACAGACAGACAGACGGACGGACAGACGGACAGACGGACGGACGGACATGCAAAATTTAATTATTTTTATCATTCTAAACACACTGGTGTAATTCATTTTTGTGTGTGATGACGGGATCTTGGCGTTACAAACGGTAAGGCAAAGTTAGTATACCCTTTGGTTTCATCATACGGGTATAAAAAATTGTGTCAAGCAGCCGGGAGGTAACAGAGAGGGGGTGAACTGTTTTGAAAGAAATACAAATTGAAGTGTTTTATCCTACTTACAAAATTGTCAGAATCTTGATAAATCGAGAGAGATGCCATAGTCTTATAAATCGCATTGGGGTGAAGTACCAATAAATAGCCCTCGCTATACCAGACCAATTTGTAAGTGAAATTTTTAAAAAAATGTTTGGCCATTATTGCAATTTTTTAAATAACTGTTTTATTAATTTAATTTAAAACGAAATTAATGAGCGAAATATAAAATTCCTTTTTGCATGTTAAATTTACGTTTGTATAAAAAACAAGAGTTTTTTTTAACATTTACCTCATGTTAACGGTTCAATTCCGATATATATTTTGTTTTTATTTTCTTTTCGTTGAATTTCTGCATTTTTTTAGGTTTTATTACTGATATTTAGACTCTTAAAAACGCTTGAACCATAAATATTTTACATTTTCAATATATTCACGTGCATTGATATTCGTATGGGAGGAAAATTTTAATGCATTGCACGAATTTATTCGATCAGCAAATAGCTTTTCCAAACAGTATTAAACGAACAAATACATAATATCAGGAGAATATTTGTAAATTTAAAGTGAAAAAAGTATACCTCACTGCAATTCCGAGTGGAAGTTTGTTTTATACTATTTATGCTGTTTTTTTTGTTAATAATTTCTACCAGTTTTTCCAGTATTTTTTTTTCCTGTGTTTTACTTTATTTTTTTGATTTTAATTTTTTATGATCCGAGAACCATGAGAGCTCATTTAGTATTCCCTTTAAGCTGAAAAATGAAAAATGGAATGCATTCGTACCCAGCATGGTAACACTTGATCTTTATGCTCAAATATACAAATAGGACTATGCATCTATTCGTATATTATGGTGTTAGCAATCTTGTTGGTTACTTCACACATGCGGCAATTTTTATTTATTTTGTTGCAATTTCGTTTAATAAATTACTGACCTATTTCAATGGATGAATATTATACTATATACGAGTAGTAGTAGTAGTAGAAATAATTGAACTATGCGAACACGGGGCGATACGGCCAAATGGATATGCATTTAGAATGCTGTTGAACTCCACATAAACCTATAATGCAACTCCGTGTTGCAATCATAATTGCAAAAAAGTTAGCTACTACTATATGAAATACCACTAGTACTACTCATATAATATTAGCGTATATTTAAAGCATCCGGGCATCACGTAACTGGAGTTTATTCGCGTTTCCGTTAAAGCTCTTTAGCTTCAGATATGCATACCATACATACATCCGTATATAAATGATCTCTATCACTTTTTTAGATGCTCTTTGAAGATGCCCGTTTAACGAAAAAAAAAACTGTCTGCAATCCCAAAATGAGAGAATGTTCTGGCTCCTGTTAGCTCATAAAGATTTTGTTTTTTTGCATATGATCTCTACATCTTTTAAGAACTTTAAATAAAGTGGAACCGCCATAAAACGAAATCGCTGGGAAACGGCAGGAAATTTCGTTATATAGAGAGTTTTAACATGTTTCGTTACATAGAGAATGATTAAATAAAACAGATATCAGAGATGCAAACCGGTTTTTGAATCGAACTAAAAATCACGGAACCACTGAAATTTCAATGCAAATAAAGGGTCTTTACCCAAGGACATAACAATTTTGTTCTTTAATAAAAACGCACCCTAAAACTTTTTTTATGATCTGGCAATGCTAAAACGTCAGTCAAGGTTTACATTTTTATCATGGTGAAGTTCACGAACGAGCAACATTTGGAAATTATTAAAACTTACTACCGAAATTCTGAGTCGGTGGTTGCAATCGTGTAATCTCGAGAAGTGGTCCGGTCGAATGGCCACCTCGCTCATGCGATTTAACGCCGTTGGATTTCTTTTTAAGGGGTTATGTTAAGTCGTTGGTTTATGCCAACAAGCCAACAACGTTAGAGGAGCTCAGGAACAATATCGAATGCGAAGTTGCCAACGTTCCGGCCGCTATGTGTGGAAGAGTGGTGGAAAATTGGCTCCAAAGAATCAATCAGCAAACGTGCTCGCGGTGGCCATATGAACGACATCGAATTTCATACTTAAATGTAACATGTCCACTACACCTGGAATAAATTTCAGCCCGATATCTCAATTATTCTGTGTTTTATTTAAATACAAAATTGTTATGTCCTTGTTGAAAGACCCGATATTTCCCTATTTTACAAAATGTTGAGCACTTTTACTGAGCTTTGTCATTCATTTGATGTTTTTGGTGATTGAAGTTATAGAAAAATTTAATTGATTTAAAATCAATGAAATGTTGATTATAAAATCAATGTAGTTTTTCATAGCATGGAAATTCATGACATTTTTCATTCCCTTGAACGCATTTTTTCCTAATTTTTTATCTCAGTGTACCAATAGTAAAGAAGGAGCACTTTCTTAATATACTATAAATTTTTTTCCGTCATGATTTCGTCAAAATTCTATATTTTTCGCTGAAATCTAAGAGGAGATTACAACTCTTAATATATTTAGTCCTGGCCAAATACAAATGGAATTTTCTGGTACAAAATTCCAAAGGGTTATTGTTATTTTGATTTTGTCCTTCTGGTTAATATTCATAAGATAACGGTCACATATGTGAAGACAACACATTGGAATGTTATCATAATTTGCTTTCTTTTCAAGGAATTAGCCCAAATTCCTTTGATGAGTTTTGTTTTGTGAAAGGAAAATCGAAATACAAAATCAATTCTTATAATAGAAAAGATTTTAAACGTTCAAAACGATCTTTTGCATATTTATGTTATTTTTGAAAATGCTAAAAATGTTTTAAAATACAAAAAAATTCATGATGCTTAAGTGTTAGCAGTTGGTAACGGAAATGTAAATCTTTTTGTAGTACTGACTCAAATAATTTTTACATCATACTAATCATACTAATTGTAGTAATTTGATTTTTAAAAAGTTTACTGTAATTAAAAATTGCAAAGCAATCCTTATTGAATTTTATTAAATGATATCATTGTATTGTCATTAGTAATAAAAATATATAAATGAGTTTTTACATCGTTAAAAATAAATGTTTCAATAGTTAAATTTTAAATAAAAATATAATAAATATCTAAATATAAATAAATAGATAATAATGAATTAAAAAAAAAAAAAAAAAAAAAAAAAAAAAAAAAAAGATTGCAATGATTGGAGACCATGTGGAGATTATAGATTGTTAAATGCAGCGACCACTCCAGATCGATACCCAATTCCACACATACACACTTTTTCAAATAATTTGCATGGTTGCACTATATTTTCGAAGATTGACTTAATCAGAGCATATCATCACATTCCCGTTGCACTTGAAGATGTACATAAAACTGCGATTATCACACCTTTCGGATTATTTGAATTTACTAGAATGCCATTTGGAATGCGAAATTCCGCTCAAACATTTCAAAGATTTATGAATGAAGTTACTAGAGGTTTAGACTTTGTATTCGTGTATATTGACGACATTTTAGTGGCAAGTAAAACTTCAGATGAACATTTTGAACACATAAAAATTCTTTTTGAACACCTTGAAAAATATGGTATCAATATTAATCCCTCAAAATGCGTATTTGGTGTAGATGAAATCAATTTTTTAAGTCATAAAATTTCAGCTCAAGGAATACTACCTTCCGAAGATAGAGTGGAAATTATTTCAAAATTTCCTATACCAAATTCAATCAAAGAAATTCAACGATTCATCGGTATGGTAAATTACTATCACCGATTCATACCACATTTGGCAGAATATTTATGCCCTATTCATAATTTTCTAACAACACTAAATAAGAAACGACCTAAAAATGTTGTTTGGAATGATGAATGTAAAGAAAATTTTAACAAAATAAAAGATACTTTAAAATCGATCACTCTTCTAGTTCATCCTAATCCAAATTCAAAATTACAATTAACAGTCGATGCTTCAAATTATGCTATTGGAGCAATATTAGATCAAATTACTGACGATAAGTTAGAACCACTAGGATTTTTTTCAAAGAAATTAACTCTAGCAGAAACTAAATACTCTGCATTCGATAGAGAACTTTTGGCTATTTATTTATCAATAAAACACTTTAGATATTTTCTAGAAGGACAAAACTTTACTGTATTTACTGATCATAAACCTTTAACAAAGGCGATTTGGTCAAAAACAGAGAAAAGTCCTCGACAAGCAAGACATTTAGATTATATTACCCAATTCACCTCTGATATACAACATATTAAAGGCAAATTCAATACAGTTGCTGATACACTTTCGCGAATAAACAACTGTGACTCAATTAATAGACAATCTATAAATTTGCAAGTAATTATGGATCATCAAATTAATGATGATGAATTAAAAAATCTTTTATCGACAAATTCAGAACGGATAAATTCAAAATTTATTCTTGAACATTTAAAGATAATAGATTCTGAAAATAAAATTTGGTGTGAAACCTCTTCTAAAAAAAAACGACCATATATTCCTGAATCCTTAAGAAAATATATTTTTAATATTCTTCATAACATTACTCATCCTGGGATACGAGCAACAAGAAAATTAATAACATCTAAATATTTTTGGCCTAAAATGAATACAGATATTCCAAATTGGACAAAATGTTGTATTTCATGTCAAAAATCTAAAGTTATTAAACATACTAAATCTCCATATGGAAAATTTGATATTCCATCTGGAAGATTTGAAAATATTCATATGGACATAGTCGGTCCTTTTCCACCTTCTAAAGGATTTACCCATGTTTTAACCATTATTGATAGATTCACCCGTTGGCCAGAGGCATATCCTCTTAAAAATATCACAGCTGAAACTATTGCAAGTGCATTCTACAATGAATACATATCTCGTTTTGGTGTTCCAACAACAATTACAACTGACCAAGGAACACAATTTGAATCTAAATTATTTGCAAATCTTTCAAAATTATTAGGATCAAACAAAATACATACAACATCATATCATCCTCAATCAAATGGCATTATAGAGCGGTTTCATCGGACATTAAAAAACTCCCTCAAAGCACGCGAAAACACAGAAAATTGGTCGCAGGAAATTCCAACTATTTTATTAGGTTTACGCACCACTATCAAATCAGATTTAAAGTGTACACCTTCAGAGTTAGTATACGGACAAAATATAAGAATTCCAGGTGAATTTTTAGTACAAACAGAAAATCAATTTTTAGATCCCAAAGATGTTGTTATCAAAATTAAAGAAAATATGCAAAATTTATTACCCAAATCAACCAAAATTGTACTTAGAAAGGACATTTATGTACCAAAAGACTTAAATGACTGCGAATATGTGTTTTTGAGAATAGATAAATTAAAACCAGGCCTCCAACCACCTTACGAAGGTCCATATAAAGTTTTAAAAAGACAAGATAAGAGTTTTCTTTTAAATATTAAAGGAAAAGATATTTACATATCAATCGATAGATTAAAACCTGCATACATTGAAAATTCTAGTACTATTAAAACTCGATCATCTAACATACAAAAACGAGTTGCTTTTAATTTAAATTAACGTTATTACTGGGGGGAAGTAATGTAGTAATTTGATTTTTAAAAAGTTTACTGTAATTAAAAATTGCAAAGCAATCCTTATTGAATTTTATTAAATGATATCATTGTATTGTCATTAGTAGGGCCCGGATTTAAGGCACTTATAAAATGGGAAAAAAGGCAGGCAAAAAGGCAGTATAAAAGACTGAATAAGCATTAATTTTTCAAAAAAAAGGCATTTATTTAAACAAAAGGCATTTTCATTGCACGAATATCACATATCATGTATCACAAAATTGAACGCAGAACGCTTGCAAAAAATTTCAGATAAATTAAATTCATATAAATAAATTTAAAAAAATATATAAAAAGCTAATAGCCGTATAAAGAGCCTCACTTCATTTAAGTAATATAAGTGTTCGCTGCTTTTTACCTACAACTTGTTATAGTGACGTTACTTTAGGTGCATTAAGAATCATAATAGGTAATACGGATCTAATACTGATTGCAAGAAATAATTAAGTGAACTAATAAAACTTACCTAAAAGTTCTTTTCTAATCCCCGAAATTGTTTCTAAATAGCAGGTTTCCAATTTTTTCGTAACGTTGATTCATCTGGAATTTTTTCATGGCAATATTTTTGAAAAAAACTCTTTCAAAATATAATTATTCAATTTCCAAAGTGGAATATTTGCTTTAACAAATGCCATACATAAATCTCTAAAAAATTATGAGTCGCTTCTTCTGCTGATTGCATTTTTGAATAACCCGACTTTTTTTGAACTTGCTTTCTGCAATAAATTCTTGTGTATGGCAATTTTTATGTGTTGTGTCACAAAATACTTTTTTGAATGATTCACTACTTTTTCGCACATTTTGCAGAAAAGCAAACTCCCGTCTGTCGAGAAACAGTCTTTACCAAATGTATTTACAAGGTTCACGAGTATAAGGCGGTTTTCTCGTGTGATTTTTGGCATTTCTAAGATTTCAATTTACTACCAAAACTAAACTGATCGTACATTGGCGCAACTGTCATAAATATAGGCATTGCCAAATCAAAAAAAAAATAATGATAATTTTTATGGGTACTTAAATTACCCTAAAAGGAATTTATAAATCTTTTTAAGATCGGAATTATTAAAAAAGGCATTAAAAAAAGGCTAAATGGTCGAAAAAGTGGAAAAATAAGCAAAAATGCCTAAAAGGCAGTTATTATACAAAAATGAACGAAAAAAGCAAAATAGGCAAAATGCCTTTTTGCCTTAAATATCCGGGCCCTGGTCATTAGTAATAAAAATATATAAATGAGTTTTTACATCGTTAAAAATAAATGTTTCAATAGTTAAATTTTAAATAAAAATATAATAAATATCTAAATATAAATAAATAGATAATAATGAATTAAATGAATTGAGTTTATATTAATAAACAAAAGAAATATAAAATATAAGTTATTTGAACATAACACTAATATATAAACATAACAAAAGCTATAATTGTCAATCTGGCAATTATTGAAAACCCGTATGGTGATTTAAGTGAACGGCGAACAGTTGTATCAAAATTCCACTTTGAAGTCAAATTTTCCAATAAGATTTTTTAAAATTTATTCCAATCGGATTTTCATGTATGGGAGTTTTATGTAGAATCATATCCTAAATAACTTTTGTTCTTGGACTTTTTTGATAAGATGCACCGTTTTTGAGATATTCGCAAAAATCGTTTTTGTTCGTATGGGTGGTCCCCCCCTAATGGTCCATTTTTGCTCATGAACGAACTTGGCCTCGCATTTTACGAAAAACGGATGTGTACAAAATTTCAAGTCTCTAGCTTAATCCGTGCGCCCGCAATCCGCGCCACAGACGGACAGACAGACGGACGGACGGACAGACAGACGGACGGACAGACATGCAAAATTCAACTTTTTTTATCATCCTAAACACACTGGGGTAATTCATTTTTGTGTGTGATGACGGGATCTTGGCGTTATAAACGGTAAGGCAAAGTTAGTATACCCTTTGGTTTCACCATACGTAGGGTTACCAACCATACTCTTTTAAGAGTACTAGTACTCTTTTTCAACCCCTGAACTATTATACTCTAACTTTTTTTTAAAAAGTACTCTTAATACTCTTTTTTGATGCAGAAATAGATTAAAGAAAAACCACTTAAAAATTCAAACATAATAGTTCACTGAACTTATTTATAACATTAAAAAATCAAGTACAATTTTCACCGATGATTTGGAATTTTCATATATTGTTTTTTGAAGACGAATTGTAATTGACTGTTATATTGCCCAACTATATTCGCATAGAACACAAAATCGCTTGAAGAGGTAATACCTTTTCCTTAAGGATATAAATTCGACACACATATATGAACTCTTAAAAATATGTCAATTTTTATTCTGAATTTTCTCTCATAACGCTGTCGTGGAAAGATTGTTTTCTTTAATTGAAAGTCAATGGACAGAAGAAAGAAATAGGTTAGATGTGCGGAAAAGTCATGGCTGCTACGGCTGGAGTGGCTGCTATGGGTATTTATTTTTTGGAAGTTGAAATTCAATTTTGTTCTATATAGAATGGATTAAATGAAAATGTTAGTCTGCTTATGATTAGTTTGTGGCTACACTAGGACCTAAGTCGAATACGCCCGTAAAGCACACTGATTTTTTTTTGATATTTACAAAAAACGAGGTTTTATTTCAGATTTGATAAAAATACTCTTTTTCAAAGTAAGAAATACTCTTTTTTCAATTCGACGAGATGGTAACCCTAACCATACGGGTATAAACATGAGTTGGTGTCTGTCTGTCTGTCTGTCTGTCTGTCTGTTCCTCTTTCACGCAAAAACGGCTGAACCGATTGACTTGAAATTTGGCATGAGTGTCTGTGGTAGTTCTGGTTCCAACATAGGCATACGGAAAAGTAGCGTGAGGAGTGGGAGGAGTAAGGGGAGGGGGTGAAGTGATTTCAAAACTTATTTTTTCGCTATGTTACTCTTTCGCGGGGAAATTACTGAACCGATTGGCCTGAAATTTGGCATAGATGTTCGTCTTAGGTCCAGCCCCAATAGAGACCCATTTAAAAGTAGCCCGAGAGGTGGGGGGAGTAAGGGGAGGGAGTAAAGTGATCTTGTAACTTAGATCTTCTTCTATGTTACCCTTTCGCGGGGAACCTACTGAACCGATTGGCCTAAAGTTTAGTTCCAACATAGACCATAAAAAAAAACAATTTGAAAAAAATTAACCCGGCAACGACGGGTATGCAAGCTAGTTCTTAATAAATATTTTTTAACTATTGAAGCCAGTACACAAAAAAATACAGCAACATTTTAAAAGTAAAACAATGGTTTTCTACGCTTCATAATTTTATTAATAAATTTACCGAGTCTGTTGGGTTGATGTAAATATCAAAATGAAATTTGATAAAAAAAAACACAGAGAAATAACCGTAAGTAATAAAATCCATAAAATTTCAATTTGAACAAAAGTCTTCATCAAAATCAACGCAAATAAACAAAATTCAATAATGTCTGTAAATCCGAAAATTTATAAGCTTCTGGTACAACAATATAAGAGAATAAAAATATTGTTAAACGATCTGTCAGCTCAATCGGTATATTTCTGGTAAACGGCGACCCCTCCAAAAACTCCCGATTTCCCGACCAACCTGTAGAGCATCGGGAGGGTAGAGGGAAAATTTACAATCCAGAATTCCGTATCAATGGCATCTAGAGCATCTGCGAATGTCCTTTAAACTTGAGTAAGGGCTCTCCAATGTTTAACTTTGTCAGGATGAATATTGGCAGCCAATAAAATAAAACACTTGTGAGTTATTACATTTCAGTTGATGTTTATGCTCAATACATTCAAATTTTACAGCTAAGTAATAAAATTCACTGTCAGAGATATTTTACGTGTTTCCCTTCGACAAACAAACGAAAAAAATATGTATATATATATATGTATCTCGGTTAGGGGTGAGGTTAACGTTCATATTTACGGGGTTTTCTCGCCTGGACGCCCTTTATGCCCTTTACGAGAATATGGTTTTTCACTTAGGTTTTTGGCCCTAGAACGCTCTAGTTTTACAGAAATACCGGGGAGCCGAAACGAAAGCCGAAACAGAGCAAGTACTGCAATCCGTAAAAAGCTTAAATCTACAGACTGTGGCATTCCAACTTTTACATACATACGTACACATAGTTATACTTAATAAAGTTCCAGCCCAGTTCAGCCCCTCTCATTATTTTGAATAATTTAATCAAAAATGTTTCTGCTGTTATTACCTCAGATGTATATTTGGGGTTTCCAGCTAATTTTAGTTACCATTACCAGAACAATTGGTCGTTGCTTGGTGGTACAAGAAAACTCCATGCTATATTCAGTATTCTGGTTCTTAGTTAGCTTTGAGGGTTGCTTTCGGTTTTTGCGGAAGCTAACATTAATCAATGGATAGAATGTATAAATTTAGCTTCGTCCGCATGCACAGCGAAGAGATTTTGAAATCGTAACGTTCACTATGTACTGAATAATGAATTTAAATAATTTTTATAGTTATTTTTTACGAGTGGGGAAATTTTCTTTCAGTTGATGGTGTGTAGATTTAATTTTAGTCATAAACATATAAGAGTTAAATAGGACTTTGAATAATTTTAATCACAACTCATTAGAAAGTTGGAGCATAATTTTACAAACATAAATCTTTCCGCAATTTACAAGTTTTTCAATATAATGACGCAAGTTGGAGGGTATTAAAAGTATTCATAGTAGCGATGGGGTTGTTTAGCAACGTATTGTTGGTA